>VWZG01013159.1:0-49131 GCA_013396735.1 Grallaria varia
GCGAAGCCTAGCCATGATGGAAAATAACCAGTTCTCAGCAGGTGGTTTGGATCTGTTATGGGGAACAATCACCCACACACAGCTTACTGGAGGTGGCAATGATACAGCCATGGCATGGAAAGGAGGTCCTTCACAGGCACAAGGGTGGGAAAGGAAAGTGTCCCTGGGTTGGTTTTCCAAGGACTTCCTCATACTTAGTACTGCATGATTTGACGTGCTGGCCAAAGACTGTAGACCTCAAAAGTGAGAACAAATGTGAAACATAAGTAGTCTCAATGCAAAGCTAAAGAAACTGAGGCACAAAATGAGGCACAGCTTGCCCAGGACCATCAGGAGAACCGCAGGAAAACTCATATGGCCTGGAATATGTCAAACAACAGCTTATGCCTGCTTCAGTGAAGGCATTTACGTACCATCATTGCCTTTGAAAGTTAAGGTAAAGGAGACATTTTGAGATAGATGAGTACAAGCTCCCTTTTGACTACAAGAGGTGTGGAGGGGCTTCCCTTCAGGTAGGTAAGCAGGTGAAAAACAGCCTCAGAGTTCATGCATTAAGTAGCTGTATTAGCACAACACCGGCTCATAGTTAGTATGGGCTGTATTAGATGATGCTGAGAGGGCCATGGAGATTCTGGACTGGTTCATAGTTTTATCTCGCCATGAGCTGAATGATGGTGTTTTAACAACCCTTCAAGGAGAAATAGTCCAAGATGCCAGTTTTCTGCTATCCTGTTCACTTCTCTCTCTTCAGGCTAGTGAACATTTCTGGAGAACAGCCAAAAATTTGATTACCAGTATAAGCAAGAGAGAATAAATATAGTGGTTCTGGCTAACCCAAAGGCATAGAAGTTCAACCTAATATTCATAATGTATTTGAAAATATTTTGAAAAGGAATAAATGCAGCACTTCAGAAATAAATATATTGTAAGCAATTTGATTTTTAACCTGCATGGAATGTTAATGATGACAAAATATTTGTGTTATACAGCCAGAATGTGAATATAAATATATCCTTAGTGAATTTTCTACAGTTTTATAGTGTTTTGGATGGGAACTTGTAAGTGAAATTAAAAATATGTTTAGGTCTGGCCTTCAAAAACCATCATAAAAACTGTTTTCTGCAATGGAAAAGAAAACCAGAACAGACTACATCTAAGAAACATTAAAGTATTCCTGAAGAAATATGATTTTTATACTGCTTATGCTAAAAAACAGAAGCACAAAAAATTAATTCCAAGACAGTCTAAACAGAAATTAAGTATGTCCAAGAATTTGCAAAGTCAAACATGATTTTGGACTGGGGCTTTCACCTGATGAACACACCAGTCACTGTGGCCAAACTCAGTCTTCAGGGGACCTTTTCCACCTCCTCACCTGCAAAACAACCTGAATATCCCATCCAGGATAAAGGTCTGAAGCATCCTGCTCTGTATTTCTCTACAAAATCATCCCTGGTTTACACCTAGCAATGAAATACAGGCTAATGCCTTGAAGTAACGCTGCTTACCCAGAAGTAAACCATTCTGTAAAAGGAGCAAAGACAAAAAAAATCTATACTCCATCCAGGTAAAACTGCAGGTGATAACTTATTTCAGTAAAATATAATTAGTGGGACTGGAATTTGGCCAGGAGCCTCAGTTAAACATTCTTTTTAAAACGAGGAATTGGATATTGTTCTAATGAGTTTTAAAACCAGTCTCAAATGTATGTACCTTCTCTAGATGCCTAGAATATTTCACACAGAGTTAAGTGAGGCATAGGTGCTGTGCACATCAATAATATTTGGTGCAAAGGAGAGCTTGAGATGATCTGAAGGCTTTTTGAAAAGGTAACATTTCTGTGTGATTAGTCATGCTAATTATTCCTGGGACATGTCCAAGGGAAGGGTACAAAACTGGAACCACTACAAGAACAAGCATAATAATCTAGAGTAGTAGGACTTGATTGTTTCTTTTCACTAGGTGTGAAAACCAATGCAGAACCATCAGTGACTTTTATTGTAGACTTTTTTGTTTGTTTCAGGTTTGTGCCTTACATGATTCTGAAGTTTTCTGGTGGACAGTTCTCCCTTAGGTCATTTTTTAAAGTCAGAGGGATGAATTTATAGCCCAATATGGGTTAACAGTTATAGAGATTCATGTTACTTTTTAAATAAAAAAATCAGCACCCCTTTTGCAGGTGTTCTTGAAAGATTTGCAAGTCTCAAGCAGTTTCATATGTCACACCAGCATCCCTGCATGATTATATAGCTACCATGGAAAATGTCTGCTTCCTGATATTTTGGGGGTTTGCAATCCCATCTGTTACATTTCACAGTTCATTGCTAAGAATACGAGTTTTATGATAAGTTGTGGAAAGTAATTACAAAAACACATAGCAAAGTCCTCTGACAGAAGCAAATGTAGTAAGGATGAGGGTCAGGTGGGAGATATGACAGCTCCAGTAAGAGTCTGTCAGAAAGGTCTTCTGGAAAAGGTCTTGTCCATCTGCCAAACATATGAGATAACTGACATCTTGGATGTTCCCACCAGCTGTCTCAACAGTTCAGGATCGAACAGGGGCAATTCACAGTCATCGAGAAACAGAAATGCATGTTGTAATGTGGTAACTGGGAAACATGACAGGTGACACTTGCTAATGACTGATAATGATACACAAGAGATGTTAGGCATCGTAGCTATAACCCAGCCATTTTGAAAGAGTGAAGGTGAAATTAATTTTAACACTTTCTAAAATTGCCCTGCAATGATCTATCATCACTCAAGTGTATTCCTTGTACCTCCTCACTCAACATCTAATGCTGACATGTTATCTTTTGGGCTACTGATAACTCCACACCTTTGATAACCACTGAGAATACAGAATAAAAATAGCAGGGCAATAAATTTTTAAGATCTCTGCCTTTCCAGTAGATTTGGACCACCTATACCTTACAGAAGCACCTGAACATTTTACATATAACTTACTTATAATGCACAAAAAATAGAGAATAAGTAAATAAATCTTCTTCCATTTTATCGTCATATCAACCATTGAGGATGAAATGCTTTCTGCCATATCAGCAATTAAGAAACCTAACAAATGACATTTCTTAATTTACAGACATACATTTTTAAACTATAGAATAGTAAAATGGAAAGCTGAGGAGCAATTGAAAACATCTGCCACATTTTAACAGCAACAGAATTAATAATACTCTCCTACACCCAACCAAGCATTCTGCCAACATTTCAAAAGGGTAATTAGAGAGACTTGATAATTATCAACGTGTCATCCTGATATCAATACCAGGCAAAATAGGCCAGCAGGTAAACATGACTTAAATAATGAAAGAAAACCATGCAATTGAAATGAGTTTGTGCAAAGTAAAATTTAACAAGCCACCATTACAAAAACATTACACACTTGTATGGAACACACCGGTTTTAACACAAAGCTTATCCTTGCTTTGTTGTCATGCTCAAAGCACCTCACAGCAGAGGAACTTGCTACCTCAGCAGCACCTGGTGCCTCTCAGAAGGAGTCTCCCTCTCATCCTTCAACAAGTTCTGCTGCTGATACAGCCTGCAGGAGCTCAGCTGACTACAGGAGACCTGCGCTCTTTCACATCCCAAGCCCAGTTTTAACAACAGCAACAATAATCCATTATGTCAGAAATTCGGTCAAGTGGAGCTGGCCTTGCTGGCCTTTTCACTGCTGCCTGTTTCTTGTGCATTATTACTGAAATTGCTGAAAATATCTTGTGGTAGCCAGGAGAGAACTGTATTAAACCTCTTGATCTTTACTTTGTGCAAATGCTGTTCATCATTGAAGATCTGTTTTACTTACTAATAATAGTTAAATTGTATTACATTTGCAAAAGGCCAAAGTACAGTATGAGTTCTGAAGCATATTTGGGACTTCCAAAATACTCAAGCTCATAGTAATTCAGAGTCCCAGGTCCATGGGATTGGATGAGATGAGTTAACCATCAGCCTTAGTTTTTGGGCAGCGTAAGATGATGTATTAAGTGCTTTCCTTTATCATGATTGCTCATGTGTAACCATTACTCAGACCATTACCTCCCAAAACACTAGTAAGCCAAAAATCATTCATACTGACAGTTTATATTTACTAAAGCGACATTTAGAGGCCTCCAGAGCTAGTGCCTTGATGATTTTGCCCTTTAAATTACAACACAAAATAATTCACTTACTTCCACCACCACCTGTGGGTCTCTGTTCTTTATCCAGCTTTGCATAGCTGAAACAGCATAGCAGAACAAGCCTGTATTAGAGTCAGACTGCAGCTGTGCACTGTACTTCATCATAATTTGTGACTTTGAAATATTCCTAATTAGAAGTAGCTGGCAGACAGCATGGCAGATGATTACAGAATGATGGCATCAATTTGTTGGCAATTTTGTTCAAGCTGGCTTTATTAAAGACTCTAGTCCTCGTATCCTGTCCCAAATGAGGGACAAAAATAAATAAATATGATTTTAAATGTCCTCAGGTCGAATCAAGCAGGGTTATATATGCCACAAATACAGAAAGAGAAAGCCCTACTGATGCCTGCATTAACTCAAACCTGGTGATTAGTTGACTCCTGAGCATGCAAGCAAGAGAGACCAAGGTTGCAGCTGCTCCCTCCAAGAATGTTGATGTGTAGCCCTTCCTGCAGCTGGCCTAAAGGCACACTGGTTCAGAGGGAAGAAAAAGTACATAAGCATAGAAATGTATCTCAATATTGAAGACAAAGGAAGAGTGGAAAGTCCTCCTCAGCAAGCTGCTGAAGATGCAACAAATGAGATACACACCAAGTCTCTGTTGCAATGTGGAAATTAACAAGCATGCCATGTCCCACCACATGGGAGGTGCTGTTGACTCTCCTGAGGGACAACAGGCCTCACAGAGGGATCTAGATAGATTGGAGTATTGGGCTATGATTAATGAGATTAAATTTAACAAGTCCAAATTCTGAACAATGCTCTTAGCAACATGCTTTTAACTTTTGGTTAGTCTTGAAGTGGTCAGGCAGTTGGACTAGATGATTGTTGTAGGTCCCTTCCAACTGAAGTTTCTTCTATTCAATTTGATTCAATTAGATTCCATTCTTTTTACTCTATTGTTTTGACTTTTCATAGAAAAAGTGGCCATAAGAAATATTCAATAATTTTGAGGAACTGATTCTCAGAATACTCCAGTGACAAAACAGCATCAGTGATCCTGAACAATAAAAAGGAGAATATTCCATAAAGACTGGGAAATGCCAAGGTTGTCCATACAGCTTTGACAAGGCTCTTACCGTGATAGACATACCAAGCCTGTCTGAAATCCACAGTTCAAGAAGAATGTGGTAATACCAATGTGGCTATAAATGAGCCCTAAGGGGTGGGAGACAAATCTTTCCTAAGGGTTAGGATGTACAGCTTACAAAACTCACTGAAGAGAAGAGGTCATTTTTTCCATATGATAGCGTGTATGATAAAACCAGATTATGGGATGCTGTCCAATCTTGTTGCCAAAGGCTTAACAAGAGGTAATATCTTGAAGTTCAATTTAGGTGAACTTGGCCTTGACATTAGATGCATTTTCCTAGCAGTTACAATGGATGAAAGCAAGAACAGCTAGAGAGTGGATTTAAATACGGTCAGGAATACTGCTAAGGATGTGCTCTAATCCAGAACTGGATTCAAGTGTGAGGGTTAATCTGTTGACTTCCTGATGCTAGAACCATAAGATCTATGGGCTACGATTTTTCTCTCTTTCCTTTGTGGTGGAAAAAAAGAGGAAGCTAGGCACTTAGCTCACAGTAGAATAGAATAGACTAGACTAGACTAGACTAGACTAGACTAGACTAGAATAGAATAGAATAGAATAGAATAGAATAGAATAGAATAGAATAGAATAGAATAGAATAGAATAATTTCAGTTGAAAGGGGTCATACAACAATTATCTAGTCCAACTGCTTGGCCAATTCAGGTCTAACTAAAAGATAAAGCATATTATTAGGCTCATTTTCCAAATGCGTCTTAGCCACTGACAGGCCTGGGACATCAAAGGGGTCATACAACAATTATCTAGTCCAACTGCTTGGCCAATTCAGGTCTAACTAAAAGATAAAGCATATTATTAGGCTCATTTTCCAAATGCGTCTTAGCCACTGACAGGCCTGGGACATCAACCATCTCACTAGGAATCCTGTTCCAGGGTTTGAGCACCCTCTCAGCAAAGAAATGTTTCATTACGTCCAGTCTGATTCTCCCCTGGTACAGCTTTGAACCTTTCCCCCATGTTCTGTCGCTGGTTTCCAGGGAGGTGTCAGTACCTCCATCGCCACCTCCCCTTCTCAGGAAGCTATAGAATCAGCAATGAGGTCAACTCTCAGCTTCCTTTTCTCCAAACTAGACAAGCCTGA
Source organism: Grallaria varia (assembly GCA_013396735.1). NCBI lineage: Eukaryota > Metazoa > Chordata > Aves > Passeriformes > Formicariidae > Grallaria > Grallaria varia. The sequence goes on from VWZG01013159.1 coordinate 6,402, forward strand.
AGTCCTCAGCCGCTTCTCACAGCACCCGCCTACCAGCCTTTTCACCATTTTTGTTGTCCTCCTCTGGATGCACCTGAGTACCTTCACGTTGCTCTTGGCGCCCAGAACTACACACATCTCATCTAAATTTTTACCCTCCAAAACTATTGCCCCTTCATTGCACCTACGTTGGTCATATAAGATTAAAAGACTAAATAATAAAAGATTTATAAGTGTTAATGAACACCAGTCTGAACTTGATTGTATTTGGAAAAAGCTCCAGGAGATGCCTGTCTCTCCCCGCTGACCGTGAAAAGTATCCAGGACAGTAAGGCCCTGCTAAGCGTCTAACACAGCATGAAGCCTACTCAGAGTGAACCCCACCATCCTGTGAAAGAAATTGTTTATTTGCATCTTTGTTTCTAGAGGTCTCATGCATGTCCATACTGAAACATGTTTTAGGGGACTGTGGAAGTTTAAGGAGACAATTATGTTGATGCTGCACATATTGTGTTCTCTGCTATATTTTTTTAACCCAACAAACTTTGTGTTGCCTACAAACCCCATCTGAAAACACTTCATACGGTCATCAATGTTGTTAATGAAAATACAGAACAGTGCCAGCTTAAGAGTCAGTGCTGGAAATAGATCTGCTCTTCCGTTGTAACAACTGTCTGAGGTCTGTCCAGGACTCACTTTATGACACACTTGTTATGCGTTATGCTGTGTTAATTTTATATAATTCATGTTTCTTACTTAAAACATAATTGATATAAAGTCAAATGCCTTGGAGAAATCCAAGTATGTGACATCAGTATAGTTACCATTGCCAACTTCAGAACAAAAGACAACAAACAAACCCTACCATCCAACCAAAATACTTACAGATTCTAACTCTTTGTTCTGCAGTCCAAAACCCATGGTCCTGTATTTTCTAACCATCACTGTCAGGATAATTATCTGATAGCTACCTGCATCATTGCTTTCATCATTTTCAAACACCAAAACAGCACCAAGAGTTTTTAAATCCTCAGGAATTCCTTCAGTTTTCCAACCTTTGCTAAAAATTTGCCATGAGACTTCAAAGATCTTGGCTAATTTCCTTGTGACTTAGATGCAAGTTCTCCAGCAGATGCTGCCTTCCCTCCTCTGCAGTTACAGATGGTAACTTCTCTATTCCATTCACCACATGGTATATAATGGGCACAACTTACAGCCTCTTCAAATACAGAAGAACAGCTGTTTAGCACATCCAACCTGCTTTATTCAAAAGTTGCAGCTTCATCATCTCCATATAGCTATCATATCTGATATAGGGATTCTTCTTTTCACAAACATGTATTTTCTTGTCTTTGAACCACTTGTTTCTGAAATACTTTATCCTTAGAATAGTATCTTTTCTATGGTTTTTCTGAGTTGTGTTACAAATCTCTGCATGTAAGGTACAAGTTTCATTAAATCATGTATTACAGTTCAGCAGCGAAACAGAATAATAACAGCTCTGTTAATCTGTGTTTCTTACGATTACTCATAAGGCAAACACAGAATCATGGCACAGTTTCTGCTTCCTTCTACTTCACATGATAAAACAGAAGAAGGGAATTTTCAAATTCAAACTACATGTTTAGCAAATATCTATCCAAAATCAAAAGCACTAAATGATACTACCAAAGCTGTACAAAACAAGTTGCCCTTCCACTAGATTTTGAATGCTTGCATGAGGTATCTCCTATCTACTACAGTATTTATGGCAGTCCTTCCTGCTTTCTCACCTAATTGTCATTGCAGATACTTTATATAATTAAACAGTTTTCAGGATGGTATTCTTTCATCCTTTAACTCAGTATAACAGAACTCAGTCACTAAAGCTGTATCTGACCTGTTTGAGGAGACTATGACAACACTTCTGCATTTGTCCCTACTTGATCTCTTGAGGAAGAAAAGGTACAGTAGACAAACTCCCAACATTTTTGTCAGGTTTTCAATTAGTTAATAAATTGTTACGTATTTATTTAATAATTCTACTGGAATTTCAGTCTGCAAGAAATTTCAAAAAGTGAACTTCCTGAGTTACAGCCATCCTGTGTTTTGAGAATACGTCAAGTTTAAAACAAAATTTTACTTCCATTTTGTGTGCTACTGCTCATTCAGGTCTCCACAGAATGTTGGACAAATACAGTCTTCAGCAATTTTGCCACCAAGTTTAAAATAGGAATTGCTGGAAATTTCATGGAGGAACAGCAAAATATACCATGGCATAAAATATTTATTGAAATATACAATTATAATTAATAATGCTGCTATTAACAAAAGGCACTACTCTGCCAAAGCTTGATGCACTCTTCAAGTTGTAAAAAAAAATCACAATAATTATCAAAGAAAATATACTACCTAGCAGAACTTTGACATGGAAAATAGTTATTACATCACCCACTTCATTCTCCTTTTGCTGATGGAGGGCTATAGTAATAAGTAGAAATTAATTTTCAATATTTGGGTGCAGGTTTCCAATTTTTTGGGGCATAACAACAACTCTTTCAGCATAAAAGTAATGAAATCTTGACATTGCGGCCCACAGCTTGAGAATCTCTCTGAGAGCCAAATCTTGTCCAGACTTTTCTGTGTATTTGCCCAGATAAATGTGGTTAAATGGAATTGTTTAGATTGCTGTTTTTCCTGTTGCACTTCTTCTTCAGCCAGAAGTCATATATAAGAAAGCATTTTACATACAGTGTTGCAAAATGGGACGCCTCTATACAGCTAACTTTTTATGATAGAGCAGAAAGTAAGTCTTGACTTTGTTTGCAGCTGTCTGAAAAAATTTCCAATATGTCCCAGCTGCTTCAAATTTACATTTTCTATATGCATATTCCTGCTGTAAATAAAAGAATCATTTTATAAGTAGCCCCACTGAACAGAGCTGGCTGAGGTTCTAGATGACGCTTTCAAGTGTAGCTCTTGAATCCTCTAGCTGGAAGCACCAGGGTCTAGGACTCATTCCACCAGAGTTGTAGGTGCTCATCCAGGTTGTAAGAAAATGAGTGCCTGCTCTCTGCAATCCACCTCTTAGATCTGTGCACCGCAGCACCCGTTAAAACCTCTGGATCAGGCCATTCTGCTCTGTCAGATTCTGAATCTCAGCATGTCTTAGACTGGAGCTAAGCCCTGAAACTATTCAGACCAGTGTTTTGGGGCATGCTGGGGCATGTGAACATCAAGGCAATTTTCAGGTCAAACAGCAAATAAGTTCAGCAGGTCTAGTGTGCTCAGTCAGGTTAGGCTGAGCAAGTATGAGGCTTCTGTTTGCTTTTGGATGAGATGCACCTAAAGTTCAGCCCTTTCCTTCTTAGACTTCTCTGCCCTTTTGTTTTAATTTATGGAGCCTAATCAAAGTCACTTACATGCGTGGGATACTAAGCATGGTTCTCTAAGAACCTGGTCTTCCACTTAATGTCCTTGATCCTTAGGAAAATGACAAATACTGCAGAAATTTCTGGTCTATTGCCTGCTGCCACCAGGCTGGAAGATAGAATTAGCTGATGAGGAGGAAGAGAAAGCTTCACTAAAATGTCTTTTAGATAGTTCTCTTTTTCCTCTTTTCACCTTCTTGACATTGGCATATAAAACCTATTTTAGGAATACAGGCCTGGGTTGTCAAGTCCAGATCCCTGGTGATTAGGCAGGCAGTTCTTATAAAAACCTCTTTATTCCTTGATCTTCATTGTAATTGTGAGTCACTTCCAATGTGCTCAGTCTGGGGAGGCCCCTTTTGCAGGTGGAAACAAGTCACAGATTTGTTTACTCAGGTCTGATTTTTTTGTTGTCCTGTCAAAAATATACACAATACAAATCTCCTCTTTATTTCAGTAATACTGAAGGGGAGGTGCATACATGTCACTTACAGCAGCTTTCACCTGCCAAATCCTTAAGATTTTTTTTTATGTTCCAGTACTTTCCCAGTCACGCAATGTCTTCCCTCTAAAAAAAAAAAAAAAAAAAAAGGGATTCAGGTAAAACAAACAGAGAAGTTGCTATTGATTTAAGCTGACTACAGAGGAAAATAATTAAAAAGCTAATTATTGCTCCTCTGATGCAATTTTGGGAATTGGCACAACACATTCTCTACCTTGTTTATCCTGTTATGCCCAAATAAATAAAATCCAATTTTTTAAATTATTTAGCTTTTTATTTCATTCAGCAGTATCCTCAGGGACTGCCTTGTGTACATGAATAGGGCCTATTATTTTTTTTTATGGCTTCTTCTTACCCAGGCAATAGAATGAATTCAAAACCTGTGTGACAGTGCTCAACAAATTATCAGTCCCTTTCTCTTCCAACCATTTATAGGGGGAAAAAATAACACATTTGAAGATGACTGTGTTTGCTATGTAATACTGCATATTAACTTGGTTTAGCTGGCTCTAATGAAAACAGTTTGAGCTCTACAGAGGACTTGTAGAGATGTCACCTTTAATCACCACAGTGTCAGTTTTTATGAGAGGAAAGGTTTCCTCTCCTGAAGCATTCACTGCCTCTGCGGTAGCTAGTAGAAGTCTGTCACAGGAACTACAGCAATTCATCCAGGACACCTCAGTGACGCTGGATGCTCAAGTGCTCTGCATCAGGAAATCCTTGACTCAGGGGGCATTGCAGCTCCTTGCCACCAACACACTACTGTGCTGAAGGTTCTGTGTGTTCAAAGTTAAATAGGGACTTTCTGAGAGTTCCGTAAACAATTTTAGAAACCAGGATAGGACAAACTAGGAGAAGCCTTAGCCTAGGCCTTTAAAATTCTAAGGAAGCATCACCACCTGCCTGATCTACCCTCTTACACTTCCACTGGAGAGGAGAGCAGATGGCTATGAGGGCTGTTTAGTAGGGCAATTTTTGAGTCCTTCACTGCGACATTTATAAATGTGTTTGGTTTTCAGCTTCTTTGCAAGAGAGTGTGGTTGCTCTTCCCTGTAAAGTCCTTACCAAGTAAGTACAATTGCATCATTAGCAAACAACATCAAGGAACTACTAAAGCCAGTGCTAAACCAAACTGGCTGGTTTCCACAGAACCTTGCCTGCTCCACTGAATGTTAGCCCATTACTGCTTTGGTTATGCTTGTGACAAAGCAATTTATTAGACTCCTTCACTGCAATTTGTCTGCCCTAAGCTGTGCATCCAAAATACACCTAGACACCTCTCCCAGTTAAATGTTTGCGTTTAGATGTGATACAAGGTGCCTGCAGGAGACAGCTAATTCTTCTCTACACTAGCTATCAACCACCTAGACATCAATGTCTTCATCCTCAATGGCTTCTTCAGATGGGACAGCAGATATTCCAGATACTCCAGGCAAAGGCTCCTGCAAGATTCAAGTCAGTGCTTTAAGCACAGGCAAGTAGACAGCTAATGTGGAATGAGCAGCTGTGAAGCCTGGCCTGTGGGTGACCCTTGTCTTCATGGAGAGGCAGCTGAGGCCAGGTATGATACTCTAGGACATCTCTGACTATACTACTAATACACATTTAGGTAAAGGACTTGAGACTTGCACATCTTATCACTTCTGCCCACAGCCACTTGCTGACAAGTCGTACCTCACCCAGCCTGTGGATAGCTGTGCACAGCTCTCTGCCCAGCGCAAGGAGTTAATGAGTTTAGTTCAAAATTGCACAGGAAAGGAAAACAAAATTTCTCAGCTCTGTTGTCTTCCTTTATAGCTGTGTAGGATCTTTCATACATGTCTTGATACATGATTTTTATATGGTTTTTTACATAGAGGGTGATTGGGCATGGAAACAGGATCCCCAGGGAAGTGGTCATAGCACCAAGCCTGACAGAGTTCAAGAAGCATTTGGACAACATTCTCAGGCACATGGTGTGATTCTTGGGGCTGTCCTGTGCAGGGCCAGGAACTGGACTTTGATGATCTCTGTGGGTCCCTTCTAACACAGAATATTCTGTGATCCTAGGATATCTTAAATCTCTGACTCCCAGTTCTTGGCAGGCCCCTAGACTTCAATAAAGTGGGATAAAATAGAAACTGCTTTAGCTTCTAAAAACATGTGGATGAACTTGCTGCTGAAGTCATGGGCCACACTGCTGCAAAAACAGAGAAGTTTCCCTACTACCTAATGGCATATTAATGCATTAAAAAAAACCCAATCTATACTGAAACCTTTTTCTTGCATTGATGCCAGCTGGCACATGACATTTCTTGTCTACACTTTTCAACTTTCTTAGTCTCCAAAATAGGATAGCGGTGCCCAGTTGCTCATTGGGAAGGGTCTTTGGGCCACACTAAGTTCTCAAGGATTCTCAGCTGTTGTTTGGAAGAATGCTAGTGCAGTCCAGAGACCACTCCAAAGGTACAAAAGTACAGGCAACTGCACTGCAATGCTCATGAGTGCTTCCCATCCCTGCCTGACTTAGAGGTGTTATTGTAGCCAGAGGAGCCAGCCCAGCTCAGTCTTTGGGGTTCATTGGGCTGATTCTTGCCTTTGCAGGGGGGACGTATTCAGCGTACAACCTACGAATTCCTCACAGGCTTGATGGATTTGCAACCTCTTTTTTTTTTTTTTTTTTTAACTCATGCCTCACAAGCACTGTAAGGCATGTGATTCCCTGGATTCTTGTAAACCTCAGGTCACCTAAAGTAGTGAGCTACTGACGGACTAGACACAGAAGGGGAAGACCACTCAGCAGCCGACATTTGTCTATATGCAGCTTGTGTGCAACCTACTCAGCAGTCTCAGGCATTGCTGTGGGCAGCTAGCAGGCCCTGTGGAAATCACTATCCACCCAGGTAAGAGATGAACTGCTGGGATGCTTGACCATAATGCTGATGGTCAAGTTTCTAACTGGGAGGTGATCAGTTCTTTTGACCAAAAAGGAGGCATCTATGTGATATTCACAGCTTTCAGCAGTCCTCTGAAACACCAATGGTTTACTGCAGAGGTAAGCATCTGCAGTCTTCCATGGAGAGGTGATTAGTCCTTTGGTTGCTGCTCAGGGGCAACAGTATCCCAAACTGAACTAGAGTCCGGATCATGCGTGGTAGCCATATTCAGACCTGAATGCTGCTCAGGGGATCCATGGACACACATTAGGCAACGTAAGTCCAGAATTTTTTGAATATATGTTCACTTCATCTTTCTGTCACATTTCCTACATTTTTAGATCCTAATAAATCCTGTGGGTTTTTCATAAATACAACATAGTGTGGGCACATGTTCTCCCTTTTAGGATCAACCGTGATTGGTTATAGATGTGTCTGTTTGCCACCACAGTCAGAGCATCCAGGGTCTCTCCAGGCACTCAGCACTGCTGCCTTCCTACTTTCCTTTTCAGGCTACTGAAGTTAACTCCTCTTCACCTCTCTCAGGTCCCTCAGGCATCCACAAAGCTTTTCCTTACCACCACCACCACCCCAGCGTTTTTTTGCCATGGCCCCTAGGGGAAGAGGAGCAAGTTGTGCATCATTTCACCTCTCTCCAGAATGCAGCGAACTGCACTCCCAGTCCAGAGGTGGTGTTCTTATCTCACTGTCAGGTGTTCACCCAGGGCCAGGTCTATTACCATGGGAAGAACAAAATTGGTCCTCAGATTGGGTTTAGGTGTGTTTCAAGCACATCTGGCATCAGAGACAAGGGTGGCAGGTACTGGCTTCTGTTGAGAAAGTTAAAAAAATCAAAATGATGGATAGTTTCGATGCATTGTTCAACACATATCATAGCAGTTGAGATGAAGCCAAGCATCAGGTGAGAGATACCCAAAGAGCAAGAGGGTCCCAGTGCACTTACCAAAAAGTCCCCTGTCCTTCTCCTCATTCATTCTGACTATGGCTCTGAGACCTGTGTTAGACTAGACACTGGGCTAAAGCTAAACCCATCCTCATCTCCAGCTAGTCTCTCCCACCTAGTCTGTGTCCATGAGGAATCAAAGACCCACAAAAAAGACCCTGCTTTCAGTAGATCTACTGTCCCGCTCCTCCGCAGCTGCCTAAAAAGTCGGGGGATACCCTGAGTGTCCTTAATGCTTTTCACACTGTCCTGCTGTTTTGTTTTCAGACTGCCCACTAGACCTCGATTGCACAATAGTGTAATGGCTTCCAGTTATTAATCAGCTTTACCCACAGCTTAGGGAAATATGTACTCATGAATGTGTGTGCTGCAAATGCCACCAGGGATGCATGAGGATTTTTGAGTACCTGAATTTAGTCTCTTAATGGACTTAAAGCCAAGAGAGCTGTGGTAGCATGGGAGTGAGATGAAACAACGACAAACATCTGGGTGACAGAAGCAGCCCAACTAGGCTGAGATAGGGAAGGCAAATCCCACTCCAGTGAAGCACCTTCTCATAAGACACAAGCAAACTGTGTTGCAAAGCACTGGGGCAGCTTGATTTCACGTAGATAGGACACTGGTAGAAGAATTAATGTGACAATACTGCTCTTTGGAAAAAGAAATAGGTCATCACTGGCATCATTCACACTGCTTTTGCTTATCTCTATCTTCTTACTTTTCTAGTGCCGTAGAGGTAGCTATCTCTTCTCCTTTACTGTGGTTATCTTTCATCCTTCCTCCTCTCTACTTAAAATCTACCTCTTTATATCAATAAACACACAACCTGAATTAATTTGGTGAAGAAACTAAATGACAATGAGCATATTTTTTACTAATATTTCTTATAATGACTTCCTCTTGAGTACATGCTCCGGTTTCCTATGACACTAATATTTGAGATCATATAAAAATTAAGATGTAAAACATAAGTCTCTTATTGACTGTCAAGTTCTTTTGACATTTTATCTTGAGTAATCTTTTCAAAAACTGCTTGTGAAGAACTTGTTTTCTGGATTTCTTCTCAGCAAGTTTCTAATGTCTCTTTCACTGCATTCTACAGAGCATCCTATTCTCGCACAGTCACTGTAGACAACACCTCTAATTTTGCAATCCCTGTTCAGATGAACTGTACAGCTTTAGTAGATGCTTCCATTTGGGGGGAAACGGAGACAGTTGCAAGCAACTATCTCTTAATGATTTTATATTTATCTTCTACTAAAATCTGCATAATTTTCTAATGGTTAATCATCATAAATTTATTTCATGATTACTAAGAGGCAGCTGGTGTTAAGAACCACGAATGAAGAAATTTTTAGGGTGATGAACTTTAAAGCACTTGAGCCTAGATTCACGCAGTCTAAATTACATCTACTTCCCTACACCTTGTATCTCCCTTTGGTTGTCCCTGTGTCTGCAGGGACAAAGGATACACAAAGTATAGGAGGTTAAATATGAAGTTTTCCTTGTCTGACCCTGTACTTTGATGTCCAGTTGTAACAGTGACCAGTGCCTCTCAAATTATTTAACTACTTCTCAGCAAGTGGCCAGTTTGTTTATTTGGGGTTTTATTTTTGTTGTTGTTTTTCTGCTTCTGCTCACTGTTGTATATCAGTGTTCAGAGGTTACCTGAAGTGCTGTGGGACACAGCCCCATACCCACTTTTCCTGAATATGTAAATGAGATTGTGGGTAATGGTGGCAGAACTAGGGCTTTGCTGATAAGATTTCATGTCTTACTCTGCACCCAATTCAACCCATTCTCCTGTGAAAAGCTGCTTCCACTCCGTGCAACGTAAATGTATACGAGGTTATGTGAGCTGAGATCTAACCTAGATCTAACGCTAAACACATTGTTCCCTTTTGTGCTGCTGGCTGCCGAAGAGTTGTATCTTAACCAATCTTGCTACAGCAGCCAAGTACTTATCTTTGTCTTTGAACAGATTCTCAGCCTCAGATAAGGTTGTGTACTGTCGGTCAGATAACACTGGCTTTTGAGGAGCTGTCGCAAGAAGCTACAGTCTTTGCCTTCTTTCTAGCTTTCAATCAAATGTTGGGTAAGAGATTTCCAAAGGAAGAAATTTTCTTTATGTTGTTCTTGATCAGATCTTTCACAAGTCTGTTGCATAACTTTAACAAAATAATAATCTTACTCTAGAAAAGAAACCAGATTCTCTGTCTAGATTCTCTGTCTAGATTGTCTAGATTGTCTATCACTGATTTCACATAAAAAGGAAGATCACTTCCGTGGTCAACTTAATACTGCTCAGCAGGGAAGAGATAATATCTAACAGGAGAAAAGTCTGGCACAGAAGGGCGACTCATAGGTAAGAATGCATCTCCAATTCTTTTTCATAAAGAAAAGCTTTGCTATAATATAGACTAACGAAGAAAGATTTATAGTCAAAACTTTGAAACCATGAGTATTTAGGCCTAAATTTAGGTTCTCATAAAAGTCCTCAGATTAATTTTATCACAAACACATCTATTCTTTCATAGCTTTACATTAAGTCATGTACAAAGACTCATCAAATAGAAGTAAAGAGTCTTCTGGAAAAAAAAAAATCCTTAAATGTTTACCTAGTCATAACTAATAGCTTTTGATTGTTCCTTAGTAAGCTTGGAAGCCATTATAGAAAGCGCAATTAAGAGTCTTGACATTTACTGCGCATTCCAGTTCAAATTTACTAATGGATACAATTCAGTTACTTTTTGCACCACACAATGCCACAAATTCAGTTTAGAGTAATGCAGACTTCCAAGGGTGAGCTGAGAATAATTATACAGAAGGTCAAAAGCCTCTTGCCCTGCAATAAGTACCATTTCTGACAGGCTTGCTGGTTTGTTTAAATAGAACATTATAATCAAGCAGATACTGGAAAATATCTCAAGGAGAGTACTTTTATACAATATAGAGTCCCCCTCATAAGAAAGATAAACCTAATTTTCAATTTTGTGGAAGGTCACCAAGAAAGAAGGGCCCTTTTAAGAGCAAGGTGCAACTGCACTTCTGGTCATTGTGAATTGCAATTCTTTCTCCAAAGTAGGATTTTGTTGCCAAATTGGTAACTAACAGTGTGCTGAACATCCGGCCCAGCGCAAACAGTCCCTCTAAGCACCTTCAAACCAGTCTCCCTGCACAAAAAAAGCAACACTTTTGTGAATGAAACTGGATACTGGAGAATCAGAAATGCAGGTACTCCTCTGGTCACTTTGCAGAGAAGGATGAGGGAGGAAGGATAAAAGAGATGCTGATTACAACATTCTGTCCACATAAGCAAAACATGTGTGAAGGTGTGGGAATGTACATATAAACATTTCCCAGAGTTTGTTATTTCATTAAAATGAAGAGAATGCAGAGGTGTTCCTTCCCCTCCCGTTCCTCCACACAACAATTTCTGCTGAGCAAAGTGTTAGTTCTGGACATACATGGATGTCACAATTTTGATTAATAATCAAGTTCTTGTAAGAAAATAGCACAACTAATTCATCTATAAGAACAAAGGCCTGTAACATGTTGATGCAGTCTCTTCAAGGTATCTGGGAAGCCCTCAGAGCAGCATAGATTTGCTGCAGGTTCAGTGTACAGCTGGCTATGCTGAGAGGGGTACAGCAACAGGCAGACAGGCATCACCACGCTGAAAGCAGTCTAGGGAATCAGTGACAGTCCTCAACACAGAGAGTGGCATGATTCTCACCTATTTGATTTGGGTTTTTTGGGGGGTGTTATTTATTTAATTAATTTATTTACTCCAAGTATCTGAGATACTCCCAGACCTTCAATTAAAAAGAAAAATTCCCTAATTTGACAAACAAACATCTTGTGAACTCCTAGAGCGCTTCAGGTTTGAAACAAAACCAAGTAGAAACTTCTGCCAGTTTGCCTCGAAACTGCCATTCAGTATTAAGTTATTTTTATCAAACAGGGAAGTTGGCTAAAAGCCTGAACAAAGACAGAGCTCTTCAGTCCCTTGCTGAGCAGGGGGAAGCTCAGGTGTAAGGTAGCAATTATCTGTCCTCTGCAACACCACACCCAGCCTTCTTTCTGCCCTTGTCACTGCCGCTTGCTGAAAGAGCATTAGTGGCACAGAAAAGACGTCCCTCATCAACTGGTCTCTGGCTCCTGTGGTGATTACCAGATGATGCTTCACCTAGAGATGAAGTGTGATATTCGCTCATCATACTATTTTATTCAAAAGTCTTGCAGCCTCCTTGACTCATTGCTGCATACAGTGTGTGCAGCTTATCTGGTCCATATGGGACAAGGCCAATAGCAATGAGATCTAGTCAGCAATCCTGAGATCATAGTTGTTCTGCTGCAATAATCTCCCACTCGCAGCATGTGTCACAGGTACAAACCATTTGGCCTGTAAATCAACAGGTTTGATCTTGCCTCTCGATGATTCCTGAATAGGTTGCTGAAAGGCAAGCACCTCCACCTCCTAAACCAGCGTCACCCTCTTTATTCACGTTGTGTTATGAGGAAGTTGCTGCTTTTTTCGTTGCTTAAACTGAACTGTAAAAGACCATAAATGTATTTTATGCCATACAGCACATAAAATGGGCTTCTTGCAAGACTCACAACAAAACAGTACTTAAGGTATGAATATGTTACCTTGCAGACATGGGAGAAGGTGTAGGCATAGGCTGTGTTTGTTTCAGGGTTCAAAGTGTGTGCACAAATAAGGGAGCTCAGTTGGATGCAGCAGTGTTGATACATGGACCTTTAGAAATTACACCTCCAAATAGAGAAATCATTCACTTGTGTTTCTGGTCAAATCTGAATCAAATCCAAAACCCAAGATCATGGCAGTTTTTAATCTGATACCATCTTAAGGACAGATTGATTAACACAAGCCACATTTTTGGGGTGGATTATTCATAACACATACATTCTGACACAGTAGGTCAAGTGAGTATTATGTCACACCTTAGCACTTCAAATCACTCACCTGTAATGGAGATGGTTCCTTTGTACAGTGTTTCCTTCAGCTGCTTGAGTGAATGTGTTGTATCTGTAGGTTCATGCTTATGGAACAAGATGTTATTTACTCCCAATTCCACTGGTCATTTTAATTTAAATAAAGGAGACATAGATTTTGCCCCCTCCCTAAGTTAGCCACATGTACATGTGCTCAGCATTCTTTGGACAAGGCACGCTACGGCTGCAGCTCTAGATGTGAATACACAAACCCACCGCCTGTTCACTTGAGGTCCTCTAATGCAACCTACAAAAAGTCTGTCCAGGTCTGCTTGGCCTGATCTCCGCAGGTGCACCCTGGCCTTCTCATAGCACAGTGACAGCTTATGAGCATGCTGGCATTGCCTGAGCACATAAAGCACTAAAATGCTCCAGAGGAAAGTCTGCCCTTGCATCAACCGTGTGGCCTCCCAGACACTCAAGAGCAGATATGGCTTTCGGATGGCCTCAGGTAACCCTTGAGAGGTAGTGCACCTGCATCAATATACCTACATGCTCTTACCAAGCAGAATTCTCTCTTGGCTTATACAATGGAAATTAGAAGTAGGTGTGCCAACATGTATCAGTATGGAAATGCACCCTTAATCCACAAATGGTTCCTTTATTAAGACTCAAATACTGTAAAAGCCATTCCTTTGTGCAATGCAGCCTACAGATTATAAAACTCCAGAAACAAAGAATGGATTAAGTGCATTACCACACAATGAACATATGTCAGTTTAGTTTTTATGACTGTCAAACAAGCACTAGGAAAGAGTCATAAGAAAAATATTTATAGCAATAAATCCCATCTCAACATGATAACATTCAGACTGAACACTAAAAAGAAACGGAGGTATGTGGAATACAAAGTGACTCAGGTATTCCAGGTAACCCGTGACATATTGTAGACCAATTATAGTAATGTTTCTGGCTGGATAATAGGAGTTACAGAAGGAACTGTGCTTCACAAGTTTTGGATAAGAGACCAGAAACGTCTGGTCTGGCTGCATGTTAATCTTACTGCAGTAAGTATAAGACAACTTTTCTTACCGTTAATGACATGATCTATGGTAGTACACACCTTCCAAAATGTAACGAGCACAAATTATAACTTCTTTCATAAGTCATATAACAAGTTACACGCTGTTCTCCAAACTCACATAATCATGGAAATATCATCACTGCAGCAGTTTGCCTCCCTCTGGATTTTTCTCTTTTACAGGTTTATGCTGACAGTTTGCTTTGCTTTACTTTACTCACTGATGTGGTTAAAATTTGTAACCCTCTTGATGACTGCCATGGTTACAGAGCACATCTCTTTCAACAGGTTCCCTTTTCCTGGCCATAACACAACATCCCTGATTCATAGGCTGCAAGACAGTGTTGGTGAAATCACTGGAGCTTACCGTCCCTTGGCACTGGAGACCAAACAGAGCTGGGGTAAACTGGGGATTGCCATGAAGCATAGAATAGCATCCCTGACTTTGGCTTTGAAGATTCAGTTTCTTTCTTAGCATTTTTTCTCTTTTGTTGCCTTTCAGAAATGCAAGTTTTTTCATATCTGTATAATTTAACAGAAGACTAATATTTTGTCTGGCAGCCTCTGTAGCTTGTATAGATTATTTCTCTCCCCCATCTCTCTGAGTTTAAGTGTGATGGTTTGAAAAGAAAATCTATCTGACTGCAGAGTCCTACCAGCAATAAATTAGATACGAGTTAATAAGGCAAGTATCTTCAGAATATACTCCTCTTCAATTTGCTTTACCAAAACCTGTTTTACCAAAAACACATCCATTTGAACTGACTGGAAGTGTTCCATTGAGCCTGAATTTTAATGAAAGCATTCTTTTAGAGAGAGTTTTCAGGGTGGAGAGTAGAGAAAGAGAAGGAAAGTTTTTCAGTTTTGGGGAGGGGGTTTGTTTTCACTAAAAAGCAAAGGTATTTTGATTGGATAATGGATACTCTTCAAATAAAAACTCTTGGTATGTAGATCCCAACAGGACTGCTTTGTATCCCACAGAAACTGTTTGTGCCCTAATTCTCCTCTGCGAGCCGAGCGTGCTGTTTGAACTACATTTCCCATCATTCGCGATAACCAGCAGGCCCATGAGGCAGCTCAGCCAGATAGAACCTGTGCTGCATGAGTGACACTCTCCACAGTGTTCAGCTCATTGAGGTACTCTGCTTACAGCTCCCATCAGGCACCTCGGCACATTTTTCACACAGAAGATTATACTTTCCAGTCAGCATTTTGTAGTTTTGAAACAAAACTCTGCTTTTGCAATGATCTTCATAACAGCAATGATGATGATGATACTAATTATAATGGTAGTAATAGCAATAATATGCTTATGGGAGAAAAAGAATCCCATTTTCTGGTTACCTGTTACTTTTCTCCTTGACAAAAAGTTGAAAGAACAGGTAAGCCTGACATGAGCAGTGAATAATCAGGAAGTCTATACTGGGAGCCTAAAATCAGTGTTTTTAGCAATTCCTTTCATTACTGAGCTGAACTTCTTTCCCAAATTAATTAGGTTCCTGGAATATCCCCTTAATATCCTTTCTCAGGCACAGTCAATCAATTTTGCATTAAAAATGCAAAATTACTGCAACTTGTTGCCTGTACAATTTTTTCCTGCCATGAAGTACTGCCATCCATCCTTTGGTTGTAAAATAAAATTTAAATAATGCTGCCATGTTCATCTTGACTGAATGAAGTGCAAATATCGTTCAAAGCTCCCATCAGGTTAAAGTATCAGAAACTGAAAATGGTGCTGCCATAAAGATGAATATTTAATATACAGCTCAGTACTTCCCTGTTTTTCTCTTGTGTGTTTATCAGTGCATAATTTTTATCTTGTTGCACCTGCATGTTTTTATTATTTAAGCAAATCATCATGGCAAAGGTGAGTAGCACAATTATTCTTTGTTAGCTGGCACACTGCCATTCTTTTCATGTGTTTAAGAGTCAGCTGTGAATTATAAGGATGTAATGTCCCTGATGGATTTAGTGATGACATCATAAATTCTCACTCTGATGAAGACACTAATATGTGCTGTTGCCAGTAACTCGCTGACACTACTGAGAGTTAAGGGCATAAATGAAGATGACTTTCTTGGCATAGTACCATGGAAGACAAAGCTACCGTGAAAGAAAACACCGGTCAGGTGAATTCAACTCCTTTGGAAATACATCTGTTAAATATGGAACAATACACCAACTTAATGAACTACGCTTGTCTGTGCTCATAATATGCTTTGAAAACCATGGTGAGTTGAACAGAAAAAGGAAAAAAAAATCTATTTAAGGGATCTGGTAATAATTTGTTAACTATTTCATCTTAGCTAAAGCAGTCTTGGACTAGCTTGGGGTTCACCATGGCATAAGCATGTGGCTGGATTGGACCCAGCACAAAATTTAAACCAGTTGACTGTATGAGCTCCCTCCCTATCCTTTCCCTGGTGAGGAGCCATGCCCTGCGTCTCTGGACCTAGATCCTGATTTAGCACTGCTATCACTCTCCACACCTGCAATCCAATGAGATTAGTAGGTCCAAACGGGCTTTGGGAACAACTCCGGGTGAAATGGTGACTTACTTCTTCTAAACCAACAGAGATAGTCATGGTGGGACTGAAGCCTGGCTTATAGTGAGGTTCATTGACACAGATGATTTTCTGGGTATCTATTTGTGTAATACACAAAAATAGTAGGGCAGCACAATCTGCAGGCCACAGAGGAGGTTTGACCATGTCTTGTCAACATGACCTATGGCATTACCAGTCCACCCCTTCATTTTACCCATCACTGCTTCATCCTGCCTAAGGTCTCCAAAAAGAAATTCACCACACATTCATAAAATACTGTTTGTCCTCTAAACTGATTCATTTAAACATACCTAAAAGCAGTGTTTCCTGTGCTGCCTCCCTGCATCACCATTGCTCAAGGGACCTTTGTTCCAAGACCCTGAAACTTTTTTAGTCTATTTTTTAGATAGATTTAACAGGACCCACATTGCCACTCAGGCCTTTCTTTTCTTTAATAAGATCCCACCCAGATTACATAAGGTGGCACATGCTGAATCCCACACCACCACCAGAAAGCCAAAGATTCTGGATTTTGCTTCAGGAACTCCATGTGGCTCTTAGGGAGCAATATGAAAATCTTTTCTGTAATGAAGTATTGTTACTTACTGGGGTTAGTCGTAGGTGTTGGGTAGCATTATTAATATCATTAAAAAAAATCTTCATGTTAGGGTTCAGACTTTGAACTTGGCTTAAAAACAGTGGCGTAGAAATCTGTTCCTTCTCTTTGCCTGCTCAGTTCTTGAACAATTCCACTTCTTAGATTTTGTCTGTGTCCCTGTGAATCAGCATTTCCTGCCTCCAGCTCAAATGGGAGATGAGTCTCATGATGTCATGTGACTTCAGAAACTTCAAATGAAAGCCAAAATACCTGCCTTTTGCTGTGGAAAATGTACATGCTATTCACATGCCGCCTATAAAATGCACTTTATATTATCTTGACAATGAATATGTTTGTGCATTGTATCAAGCAGTTCTTGGCTTCCTCATGCCATATGGTGCAGTTTTACTAGTAGCATTGATTTTAATCTAATTTGCCTGAAAGCTTTCAAACCTCCTGCTTGTGTAAGGTACCTGAGACACTAACCTACAGCTCAATCCAGATCATACCTGTTTTAAGCGCTCCGCAGGAATTTCTATCCAAATTTTCTCTCTTCCAAGCTTGCTGGGACCTGTCAGTGTTTCTACTTTGTTCTTTACAGGCAAAGCATTGATATGACATTTATAAATGTTGCCAGATGAATCGGTGGCCTGGGTTTGGTACATAATTCAGAACTTCAGTTTTTCAAGCCCTCTGAAGCAGCAGTCAGCATCGGAGCCAAAGTTTAATATCATTAGTGTATTAATTTATGTCAATGGTTGAATCAACTTCTTTTTTAACCACATTTCACAGAAAATCTCCTACCACCAGTAACTGATCAAACATGACAAGCTCCCACTTGGCTATTGCCTGTGATACAGGCTACTTAACTTCTGTATTCCTTCCCAGAATGGAAACTGTGGCTTTTGGTGAAATAAAGAAGCTTCTGTTTCTCTGCCACTGTCAGAAATGGAAATTCAGAGCAATCTTTTCATCAGCTTGAAATGCCAGATCAGATTAAAATCCTGACGCCAAGAGGAGGGCATTTGCTTTGAACTGCAGTTCTTCATGCTCCTCAGTCCACCACTTTTTAGGAGCACCTCAACTGTGCTGTTCCTCCCCTCATTAGTGCAGTGCTAAAGTGTCAAGCCATGAACAGAGGCAGAGGTCTTCTGGGAATACCTTACCAGGGTGAATTCAAGCCTGCTATAGGGCTGCCAGGCTAAGAGGGTTACTTCAAGGAGGAAAGCACACCGGTGGAGATGTAAACTGAAACTCACAGGGTGCATGAAGCCTACTCGGTGATCACATAAACTGGACATTGCAACCTCTCTGTTGGGGAGAGTACCTTTGAATTATTCACTGATCATTTGACTTGGACATCCTAAAGCTTGTGATAACTGAGCTGGTTTCAAGTAACAGAGCCCATCATGGCCGGCAGCCTGAGGAAGACTTCTATCCTGTTTGGACTTGGTCTTGTTACTAAACCTTCCCTGCATTTCACACACACATGTAGAGCCTGGTATGAAGTGTGTTGTTGTCATAATGAAATCATGGGGAATCAGATAGAAAAATGTGTGTTTGAGCATTTAAAGCTAGACTTCTAGACCACAAAACAGACTTCACAAGTAGAGGTCAAGGTGGCACCAATTAAGACAAGATTATATTTAATGGAGAGTCACCTGGATTGAATTAAGTGTATTTTCTTGGACCTAGCAGGCTGGAATCAGGATAAACAAACTGCTCCAGAATTCCTAGGTGACCTTCTAATAATTAGGACCAAATCTGAGTTTCAAGTCTTCAGAGCCCGCAAATTATCTTTTATATAAGGACACACATTGCTACTAGGGAGGTCTGTTTGTTGTGATGAACAGAGAATAACATAAATCCCTCACACACAATAGTGCAGGTGGAGGCTGCAAAGCAGTTTCTCCCACCAATAGAGCTAATGGGCCTCTAGTGTAAAACACATTTTTGTAACTCCCTTTCTTCAGACCTTCTTTTGTTGTGGGAAAAACAGTGCCAAAAGAACATAATGGCTTTGTTTTCCAGTCCATAAACTGCTGATATGTCACTGGTGTTGCAGTTAAGCTTATGTGGGAAACCCATCAGAGTTCAAGCATTCAAGCTCCTGCTACGCTCTAGCACTGGGACCACCACCTTTATTTATTTATTTTCTTTTTTTTTTTTTTTTTCTGGTGAGCTTTATTATTGTTGCATGTTTATAATATGATAATGTATTTCTAAAGGGAAACGGAATAAAAACATGATGCATACACTTCTCAGTCTTCTGGGTTCAATCTGTGACATCTTTTCCTCTTATGCAGCCAGCATGCTCAGGAGAGAATGGAAATATGGCTTTAATTCCTGCTGTTTGCCAGTCTTGGACTGTATAATCTACTCAATCACATTAAGATGAACATTGGTCAACAGTTTTTCACCACAAGAGAGTTTCTTTTGAAAATGTGTGTTGGTTCACTGGGCTCCACTGATCCAGCCATGGTATTTGAATGCCTACTTAATGAGTTCGTGAAGGTTTTTAAATCTCTAATGAGTATCAATTACTTGGACCCCATGAAACCTTGGCAGCTTAGCAAATACACACTCTTGTCAACTTTCATCATTTTCTGTTAGCAGTGAAAAAAAAAAAAAAAGCTCAGTATCTCCAGGCAGATGCAAAGGAAACTTCCTGAAGGTTCCCTAGAAACATCTAAAACTCATGGTTTGAGTTAAAACCGGACTAGAAGATAATTTCAAATACAAAAACATTCCTTGTGGACTTAAAGTAATTTCATAAATGCTTTTCAAGAATCAGACCAACTTCCCATCTGTTAATAAACTTATAGGACCTGTCATAAAGTAATAAATGCCACTCTTGCAGTATTTGCTTCACTTGATGCTAATTTGAACCTTTCAGCCCATGACTCACAGTCTTGCCCACTATGATTAGAAATGTTGGTTTTATACTATAAAAAGAATAGGAAGAAATAAGAAGGATTAGATTTTCACAGGAAATATAAATGACTGGTCTTTCTCTAACAAAGCTTTCTTGAAAGCCCCCTTAGACTGTTATAAGATCCCACTGAGCTTCCTCTTCTCCAGGTTGAGATATATGCCCTCATATATTTATTAGATCATTCCTGACTCCTATAGCAAGGTGCCACCTTCCACTGTATTTTTGAGAAGTGGCTATCTATCTATGCGGTGTCACCACCACTCCAGCAAGTTATGGCCAGTGAACTAACATTAGGTCACTACTTCTCTTAGATGACTTCAAGCATGAAATTGCTGTCAATGTCATCCCTACTTCTATCAATTACCTTCCTGCTAGGATAATCAAGGAAAATGTTTTGAGCCCTGAAACCTCCCTAAAGTTTATGGGTACATGGCCATTCATGTGAATCAAACTAAAGCTGGCAATCCCAAGAGGCCATATTAATTATCCCACAAAAACACATGAATGTAGCACTTCTGTCCCACACTTGGCAGGTTATTCATTTATTTTAATTTGCAGTAACCGTGACTGAGTTACATTCATCTTTCCAGATGTTAGTGATGAAAGCTGAAGGAACAAGCCTTTTCTGATGTTGATGTACTGTGTGCCAAACCTCATCTTGAGCCCCTGGCTCCTGCTGTACTTTTCTTGTGTCTGTACTGCTGCCTTGTGATAAAAGAAACTTGCAGAATCACACGTACTGTGGTACAGGAACAAGCATCGTGTCTGGGGAGTGGTCAGTGCCGGAGGCTAAAAGCTTGGGCTGTGTGTACATCCGCGGAGGCTCATGTAATAGCTACAGTAAAGTTATTATAACTAAAGCAAAGGTGCTGAGGCTTTGATTACAAATGTCAAACAAAATGGGAAACAAAGCAAGGCTGAGGAAGGAAAAGGCTCCTGTCCCTTGTTCTCCTCCCCCCATCTCATCACAACAAGCTGCTTTTCTGCCTTTGTTTTATTAGCTCCAAAAGCCTTTGCAGTCTTGCCTTCTTGGCACACTTGCAGAGTCCTGGGAAGCTCAGAGTTTTCTCTCAGTTACACTGAAAAGCCCCAGATGGTCTAAATGATAGTTTGTAAATAAATGAATAATCAGAACCAAAAAAAGCTCTGCAGAAACCCTCTACCAGGCTTTTCTAATTTTTAACAAAATGCCTCAGAAACAGATTGCATACTTCACCAGCAGACTGAAACAGCCATGTTACCAATTTGCACATATGGAGACCAATTTCATCTCAGCTAATTCCAGGTTTTCAATTTCCATGAAGCTCCTTCCTCCAGGCCGTGATTCCCGCTGGAAGCAGCGAAGTACCAGACCTCTGCTTGTCGGAGGCAGGGCACCCAGGGCACCCAAGAAGCAGCCTCTATTTCCTGCTCGCATCACTTACCTGCAGACCCATCCACCAGCCTGACTGTGAGACAATCCCCACAGCACAGCTGAGGCTAAAACTTCTGCTTCGTGTCCCTGCTGTCCCCTGGGGCTCTGACTGTCCATGCCTGGGTGCTGAGGTGGGGGTGCTGTGTGCAGAACCCCAGGCTGTCCAGGTGACCTTGGACCTCTCTGTCATGGGGGAGGCCGTGCTATCTCCTGTCAGATGCACTCTGCAGTCTGGGCTCGGGATGAACTCATGCTGGCTCTAACATCTCAAAGTAAAGAGCTTTAAAACTGCTATTCAGGTGTTGCATAGCTACATGGACACCTGGATCCTAAAGATATTCCCAGTAATGCTCCTGGTGCTCACAAGCATGAGTTCATAGAGGTAGCCCTTGAGAAAGAGCTAGTCAGTACATACATACATATATGCATACGGTGCCTGCGTGTGTGTGTAAATATGTATATATGTACTAAGCAGATACAGACATGTACTTGCATGCCTACATATGCTACCAGCCAGACTTCAGACGCCAATGTAGACATAGCAGATATTTAAGGACAAATGAGGAATTAAAGCAGCCTTGTCTGCTGGATATACCGATAGACGTGGAACGGTTGCATCCTGCTTCCTGCAGCAGCCAGCCCTCTCTTTTGGTGGCACATTTCCATGAGGCTGTGGAGGCAGGAGAGGAAGCCATTTCCCAGGAAAAGCCCTGTTGTCCCATCCCCTGCCACATGCAGATAGGCTCCCTGCCACCCTGATGATGAAACAGTTTCATAGTGGTCCTCCCCCAAGTCTGCCAGGTCCTCAGGAATGGCGACACATGGTTGCATCAGCCAGGGCTGGATTTACCTCTGCTGAAATGAAACAGCACAGCAGGATGGCCATGATCCTGGTGGAAAGGGTTGAGATTTTTTCCACCTCAAAATTAAACCTAGTGTGTTAGCTAAGGTGCCACAACGGTGCTATTTGCAGTAGTTTCTCTTCCTATATACACGACGTATTTAATACATGCATTTAACTGTATTTTTCCAGCCAGAGACTGCTAGATAGAGACAGGAAAGTCCTTCCCAGAGCTGCAGGCTTCCTTGTTTCCATCCAGTCCCAGTGACGGTGTTGCAGCCATCAGCGCTGCTGCACATGCTATGCTGCATGTGTCACGTTTACGATCCCGTTGCTCACGAGAGAGGGAGATTTAATAACTCCTTACAAACTGCATACCAGAGCCTCTTCAGGGCATTGCATTAGTAAGAAACACAGAGGGGAGCCCATAATAAATGTTACAAGGGGAAATACCTTTGACTGATAAGGAGCTGAGCGGATGACAAATCACAAAAGCCTCCAGAGAACCCCTCAAGAGCAGATAACCTTGAGATGTACCTGTATATAAAGATTAAACAGCAACCCGAGCTCAGCAGAGATTTATAGCGCTTTGCAAGCATTTTAGTTTCATTGTTTGCTTTTGCAGTAGTTTCTGGACTTTATTGTTAGTTTCTGTCTGTTAATATTCTGCATAGTCCCAAAAACACAGGTGGAGAGAAGTCACCCCAGAAAAAACAAAGAATTAGTTTGAAATACTTTACAAGGAGATTTTATAGATCAATATCCCCAGCAAATGAGAAAGATAACCAGGAAAGGGCACAGTACACCTGTGAGCAAGGTTGTGCAAAGATACAAACAAAAACATAAAGGATAAAATATATTGACATGTTTCAGCTTACTGGCTAAATATGGTTATTCATTCCTTCATAAAGGGCTGTTCTAGTTATTGTGGGCTATATATTTTTGGTAAGTCAAATACGTGAGGCTGTAAATGCCTCTGTGAGTATGCTTCAACAGGAAGGGTAAGGCTACAGCTGCTATTTGGGTCTCCGCACAGAAAATACCCTTGGGAATAAAAGCCATAGCCTGGCTATTTGACTGGGTCAAAACCTTAACCAGGGAGCCTGTTCTGCCTCATGGCCAAAGTGAGAGGAGGGACTCAGAACAGCTAGGTGCTATTATGGTGCTATTATGAATATCAGGAAACTTTCTCACTGTGAGGGTGACTGACTCCTGACACAGGCTGCCCAGAGAGGCTGTGGAGTCTTAATCTGTGCAGATTCTCAAAGGCCATCTGGACACAATCCTGGCAACGGGCCGTAGGCGCCCCTGTTTGAGCAGGGTGGGTGGACCAGATGATGTCCAGAGGTCCCTGCCAACCCCAACCATTTTCACTGGCATTTTTTCTTAACTACTGAGTCACTCCAGCTTCAGACAATTGCCTTTGGCTCTTTTTCTATTTAAAAGGTATAACTTTGCCTGATTTGCAAGGATGGGAGGGTTGTTCAGGGACAGGTTTTCACAGCGTGCAGTGCAGGCATCGCTGAAGACCGATTATCTCTGTGACAGTCTGCCCCACTGGGATGACTTCCCTTTGGAAAGGACAAATACTTGAAGACCACCAAAATCTGGTTCCCCTAGCCTCGCCCTTTCAACTCCCAATCAAAATCTTGCACCACTGGGGCACAGTGCTGCAGGCCACAGCACAGCGAGCAAGTCTGTCAGCCAAACCTCCCATATGGGTGCATTTCCCTGTCACGGGTTGGACAGGACTAGCACTGTCAATCCATGGGTGAGAGTGCACTGCCAGAGCTCCACCCAGGAGCAGGCAGTCTCCCCAGGTTCAAGGATGATGCCAATGAAGTTCTTTTATGCCCACAGAAAGGGAACTGTGCTTATCTAATCCAGCAACTCAATGTACAAAGTTGAAGGTTGTTCCCAGTGACCACTCCTTGCCTTGCTCACAGAGAGCCAGACATGCCCCGTAAGATGTACTTAAAACAGCATGCCAACTTTTCACTCGGAGTGGACTGTTCAACAACAAAAGAAAGAAAAGGGGCGAGGGGAGAGGGATTAGATGACAATTGAGCAGTTGTTTGTGCAAGTGGAAGAAATAACTTTTCAGGAACAGAGCATGGGTCAGCACAGTGGACGGTGTGGGCGTTCACAGGAGAGGTCAGACTAAACAGGCAGTGATGCATTTTATCCTTATGGTACTGTTGGGAAAAAAATGAAATTGAACACACAGAGGACACTGAAGAAGAACAAACAACTTATTGTGTGGAAAGCAGAAGTGCTTTGGAAGGGCCAGTATGACATCCGATTTTTAAATTCATCAGAGGTTTGAGAGATTGAAGATCTGTCTCGCACAGCTTTGGTTCAGACACATCTCTTCATAAGGCACAGAGGTGTCCAAATCACTTTGTTTACTTGTTTCTCTGCCTGTAACCATGTAACACTATGGTTTTTATTAGATCAATTATCATATTGGTTAAAAGCAAGTGGATGGAAATTCAAGAGAATGGGAAAATTAATTTTAAGGAGAAATTTCACCGGTAAGGGCAAAGTGCAGGTCCAAGCCTCTGACTTCATATTCGCAGAACTCCTAGACTGGCTCAAACATAAAGGAAGCTTCTTTGTGGAATGGTGAGTCACAAGGGAGAAGCCCACAGGCCTTGAAATGTCCCTAGGAATAATCACAAATACCAACTCTCTCCAACTAGGCATGAAGTTGCTGTTTCCAGTGCACCATTGCCCTTCTCTAGTAGTTGTTCCTTCAGGGGCACACAGTGAACAACCCCCCTCCTGGCTACAAAGGTACCTTAAGGAAGCTGCGCATTAACTGCACCAGCCACCCAACATGCCGGGAAAGGAGAGGGGCAGAAGCAAAGCCAGACAGACACACAACTCCATTTTAAAGTACTTAGGGAACTCAGATTATATAGTTATGCAAAGTATTTTTATATCATACCAGGACATTTTTGTTTATACTGCTGAGTGCTATTTTATTTGTTCCAGCTTTGCCACAGATGCATAAATGCTGTGAAAGGAAAAAGAATGTCTACTGTCTAAGATGGCTTTTAAAAAATCAGAAAAGCAAGTAAAATCCATTTCTTAAGCAAACATTCCATTAAAAAATTCACTATATGTTTATAGAAAACAAAGGTTTAATTTAAAAAAGTTAATAACTGGGTATTCCAGAAGGTTTGAGTCATCCACAGTAATAATTAGGGGTTTTGTTCCATACAAAATGCTTTATTTAACCTTCATGCCTCCATTCAGATAATTGTACAAATGCATACATTTAAAGGTTTAAACTCTATTTCAATTCACAGCTCAATTCATAGGAAAGTTGAATACAGAAAAGCAATGCACCAACAAAATATGTCTGAGACACCATTTAAAACAATAACACTTGTTCATTTAAACCTTTGAGAATAGAGTGGAATAATCATCCTCTGACAGAATTTCATTAGGGGACTCCCTTTACATGATCATAGGGCAAAAATCACCTTTTTACAGTAAGAGGAAAAAAAGCTCTGAGAATATTTACAATACATACACTATACATAAATACAAGAACAACACTTACATAATATTAATAAACTTATAACATAGGCATTGCCTAAACACTACATAGTATATAACTGCAGAGGAAACTATTGGGAAATTAGATCTTCAGAAGTTTACTTTAATTTTTGAAGAAAAGTAATTTTTTATTTAAAAGCTTCTGAAAGGAAGGCAAAAAAACTTAAAAAACTAATATGTTTGCTTGCTAGCACTGGTATTTTTATTCCTTTTAAGTGTAGGACCTCTAATGACACTATTATCTCTATGGGGTTACCGATAATGGCCCTCGCTTTCGCATCTTATCTAGGAAAAAGACTGAGGTGCTGTACATACTAATTCCATTGCTGTGAAGCTTCAGTCCCAAATGAATCACTTGGCAAACTATGGGATGTTTTTGTATTTTTACACAGGAGGATCAAATGAACAGTCATTGGTACATACAACGATAATGACCTGATCAGAAGGAACAATTTGGGGCCAAATGCAACCCCATCCTTAGCACTTCATTCAACTAATGCCATAGGGGAATTTGCTTCTTCCATAAGTAACTTGGCCAAGAATGGTATTTTTCATTATTATTGTTTCTTCCTAAACACAGCTGAAAGAACTTTCCGATTTAATGGTCTTTTTGACCCCACATGTTGATAGTGTCCAAATCTCTCTTTCCCTTGAAGTGTATGCATGCATGTGTCTGTGTGTGGGTTGAAGGTCTTAAGGCTGACGGTGCATGAAACTTAAGTAATTCATTACTATCTCTGTTTATATTCTATAAATGTGCAAATGGGAAACACAATTTTTTAAGGACAGAGAGCAGGTCAAGAGAGCATATTGTGTAGGTGTGCAAAGAACTTACATTACCAAGGAAGCCATGTATAGGACAATAAGGAAATAAATAAACTGTGTGGGGTTTTTTTAAGATGCAAATGTAGCAGTAAAAAAGTTTGAAGCCAGAAATGACAACATGAGCTCTGTATTGTGAAAAGTATTAGTTCAGCCATGAAGATCTGGCTCAAACTGTCTTTCCAGAGAAGCTCTTCTACATCTAGGAAGGCAGGGAGAGGGAGCAAAGCAGTATCTGAAAGTATTTGCGTATTTCATGATTCATGCTTATGACAATCCAACAAAGCCAACACCTATGGTCCCCTACCAGACACTGAATTTTTGTATTTTTAAATGCAGAGGTCACAGCGCAGAGCAAGGTTCAGCAAGTCAATGTGTGAACCACCTCTTCTCCTACAACTGACAGCATCTTGGCTCACTGAAACTTTTGACACTGAATTGGGAAAGATGTTGCAGTTACACATATGGACAACAGGATCTCAAATAATTTTTTTCTATTCTTATTTTCATAATAGGTTAAAAAAAAAAAAAAGAATAAAAGGAGAAAACCCCCAACATGAAGGGAAAAAAAGCAGGATCATTTCGGGCTGGTAAAGAAGAGGTGCCCTTTCCTGCACAAGAACTGACACATCTAGGGCCAAAACCTTTCAACATGGCAGGTTTCTAAGGGTGCCCCCTTGTAGTGTTGCTGCTCCAGAACAAAGAACCAAACTCTCCTCTCCAACAATAGCTGCAGCTCAGCTATGAGGTACAAGACTAATGTTTCCTTTGTCCTTCTGATGACACATTCCCTGGTGCCCTCCTAAAATCCCCAGCATGAGTTGTGATCTTTTATGAGCTTCATATCTGGAGATTAAATGCAGGACGATGGAGTACATATATGCATGCTCTGATGGGGTTATTTCTGCCAGTTGTTAACATTTAAATTTGTTACGAAACTAGCAGTCTTGTCACATGATTAACCAATGTGCATGAACATCTAACTTTTTTACATGAGGGTCCATGTGCTTTTTTTTCTTTGTACCTGCACTTTTACCTGTACATGAGCAAGTTTGTGCACACCCAAGCCTGCCTCAGTGAGACTGCAGCAGCAACCCACAGATGGCAGGGAAAGTCTAGACAAAAGGCCAAATTTTTCAAATACAAAATTCTGCCTGGATAAATGACAGGTACAAATTCAGAGGACAGAAAGCAATCTTCCTTGGCAAAGGATTAGGACAGCATTTTGATCTCCAATAAATTAATTTTTAGAAATAGAAGAAGCATGAGGGCTGGCATTACACCGTTATTTAAGAATCCATTAGCAGTAGTTAATATTTACAAAAAAAAAATAAATTGAATAGAGTGCAAGAGTCACAGCTGGCCATTTTCTAGTAAGATCAATTAGTCTATTGATGCAAATGTTTAGGCCACTCAATACAAAAATCTCCACACTTTATTTTAGGAGTATCGACTTCTTATTTCCTATTCAAATAGTCTCTAAACTGACAGTCCCCAGTTTTTCACTCATTTTTCCCCAAAAGAAAGAAAAGTGATATATTTTGTCCACTCCTGAAGTCAACCATTTCTAAGATGATATTAAATACTATGAACAATACATGACGAATAGAAAGGAGACATAAGGTGAACTCTGTGTTTCCAGAGTTCAATGCAGACAATTTTTCAAGAGAATCCCTGTTCTATCATTTTCCCTAAAAAAAAAAGCTCCATTGGGCTTATTGCTGGTTTTTGGATTACTTCACTAGAGAACACCCTGGATACACGGGCACATCCAACATAAAATAGGCAGAAATCCTCTAAAACACTGCTTGACAACAACCTCCAATCACACCTACTGAGAATCGATACGGGTACGAGTCATTTGTAAACCAAGATTTCTTTGCTTCTTACAAATATATGACAGATGTTATCTGAGACAATAACTAAATTCTAACACAGTATCTCAACATGTGAACATACAAATGGCACTTTGTGTTTGTTTCTGTGCTGCATTATTGTTCTCCAAGTAAAATTTCATTTTCACCTTATAGTTAACAGAATCCCATTAGGTTATTGCTGTGTAAAAGTATAGGAACATCCCATCAGTTCTAATTACAGGCACTTTCTGTTTCACCTTTTAAAATTGATTTTAGGCTATCTCACTGAAGTGTATGTGTACTTTAAATGTCAGAACGTTCCTGCTACAACTGATTTTCTTGACATGTTACTGCACCTAGAAGACTAAACTCCCCCAGAATCAGCAAAAAGCAGCTGCCTATTTCAGCTCTGCAACCTTTAATGACGACGCATTGTAGTCAGGGAAATACAAGAAGAAATAAAATCATATGAGCACTTGCCATTACTGTATCTGCAGTTCACTGTAAAATGCCAGACGGAAAAAAATGCACCGAACCCCAAACCTTCCATATGGTTTCCATTTTTATTAAGTGTTTTTTACTTAAATTTAGTCAAAGACATTCAGTGTTGACTTATTTGACACTGAAGGACTCAGTATGACTTCGCTCTATCACATGCTGTCTGTAAAACAGCAAAGAAGTGGCCACTCCATTTTGCAGAGAAAACACGCTCTGATAAAACAGAACAATTTACTTCTTGTATTTTGTGTTTAAGCTTTGCAAGACATTATCTTGCCAGTTTTCCCAATGAAAACTAAAGGATTTTTTAAAAATGTACATCATTTAATAACCCATGTAAAACTGTGAGTTGGAAAATACTTTTCCACTATCTCATATATTACACAATATTTTAACTGTTACAAGTATATTAAAAAAATTCAAGTTATTTTGATTTCTAAAGATGCAGTATCCTTACATTTTCATGCTAAAACCTGATTTATTGTGGAGAATTTAAGCCTTTTCAAAGTACCAATGGGCATGATGCCATTAGGATTCATTACACAGCAACTGTGATGCTACAGCGGAACTGTAACAGTCTTTAAATTTTATGTGCACTTCTCCAGTTATTTACCACAGACAAAGACAAAACACAATAACATGAGCTGGTTTCTTAAGGTAGTATTTTCTATAACAGTATTTATTTAAAATTCTTCCTTTTCTGATTTTTTAATTTTAATTTTAAATAAACTTGTTTATTACCTGCACACAGGTAGAGACATGTGGAAGCGCTGGGGTTTATATGCATGAGTGTAAGGGTGAGCATGTGGGAGTAGCATGGATTTACTGAATGATATTAAGATTTGACTGCTGTGGAAGATGCAGTTTCACACACTGACCTTTCCAAACCAAAATTCAAACTAAAAAGTGGGATATTGAGTCAAACTTACCCTTATTTTGAGGTACCCACCTTCAATAAAGAAGAAAGAGATGTTTTTACATTAAGCAGAATTTATTATCAGAAGATAAATTTATAAATGGCAACTAGAATACATTTTCAATGTGGCTAATGGAAAATGAGACTTATGATCACTGTTATTTGCATTACTAAAGGGAAGGAAGGCTGTCCAGCTATTTGTCCATGCTCTGCACTGTGAGTTTATCCCAAACATCAACATCACCAATGTAATTTTCAACACTGTTAATTTTGTTATACATTACTCCAGCAAATAATCATACATACATGACAGCCTAATCTATTCAATTACTTATGTAAGCATGAGACAGAATAAGGAATACTGCATCTTCATCCCCAGGTTAAAAACTGATGTTGCAATGAGCCAATTTTACAGTGCTGAATAAAACGAGTGCTCAAATATAATGACAGTTAAAAAGTTTAAAAGTTCTGTATTAAAGCTGTTTGCTCCTTACATTTTCCTATAATGTTGGCTACTGAGATTTCCTGTCAAATACATTTAAATATTTTGAAAACATATGAAATCTGACCCTTTGTGGCATTGTTTCCCTTACAAGCTGTAATGGGCAATGTCACAGGATGGTGGATATTACCTATCCTTTACTCAAAAGCCTGAATCTCTGCCTGAATGAATGGGATATTGCATATTTTTGTCTCCCAGCTGCTCAGTTACAATGGACCTACTATATTGTGTGAAGATGAGATCGCATATTTCTGCATGCTACTATGATGTAAGCTTTTGCCACAGTTACGAAACGTCACGGACCTGCAGTGGGGTACGAGGAATTTTGAGGAAACCACCCTGGAGCAATTGCCCTTGGTCTTTGCACAAGCACAGAAGTTTGGCAAGGACACCCTCAGGATCTGGGGCACATCAGCTCCACATTCACACACCCCCATTCCACAGAGTAACTTCTCTTAAAATATTTCTGAATGGGAAAAAAACCAGCAAACAACTCCACAGAGTATTTGGGATCAAACCCTGCAGGTGCTGGTAGGAATAAGAAACTTGTCAAGAACCACACTGGGTATTTCAAACCCAGTGGTGGACTGCTGCTGGTTGTGTAAGTTGTCTGGAGGTAACAGCACCACGAGAAGCCCTTGCAACATGTGCTGGAAAGGTTGAGGATATACTTCCTGTCTGTGAAATGGCAAAATATAGCATACACTCCTTTACCTTTTGGCTTTGTTCTGTTGTCGCTGACATACTCTGTGCCTGTGTCCCTTGGCATGAGTGCTGCTTTAACCCTGTATCACTTTGGGGTTCCTTGAATAAAACCAGGCCCTCTTTCTTGTTGCAGTGTTTCCAATGCATGAAGTAACAGGCAACCAGCTGAAAACCCAGGGATTCACAGAGGCCAACCTCAGCCTTGAGTCTGTGATATATATGCAGTTTCACTGGGCAGTTTAAAGTTGAATGCTGAAATTTAAGGCGCCTCAGTTTCTCTTCTAGGAGTTTTTCTCTCTTCGTTGACTACAGGGGAAACCTAAAGAGGAACACTGATCTCTCCCAGTTATGTGCTGCCTTTATGAATAACATCACATCCTCTTGTACACTAACAGAATGCCCCCTAGAGTGGCTGCTCAAATAAATGTAATTTTCTATCAGAGAAAAAAAAATCACGGGTTCCAAAAGTAATTCTGTATGCCATCGGTTCTTCAACTGAATTACTGCTATTCAAATAATTAGTTGGTAAAATGTTCTTGGGCAGGAAGATAATTTTATCAATTGACTTAGCCTAGCCTGACTTCTTTCTCTAAATGCCAATGACAGATGTATTTAATGGGACAATACTGAACTACACGAAAGACAGACCCCAAATGTAATCCATGAAGCACCTCACGCACAACACCTGACAACCATTTTTTTAAATCCACAGCAGCTGGGTAAAGACACAGTTCTGCTGCCCTGCAATGTCTCATGGTCCATCCAGAATCCCTGGTCTATCCCTGATTTGGAGATTGTTGAATTTCGTGGAAGTTGATTACCAATATGGTCAATGTGAATTGATTGAGGCATTTTTCCCACAATGGCTGTGAATAATTTGTATTGGATTTCCCCGCTGATCACTCAGCAGTGGGGAGCCTGAGCTTTATCAGTATGAAGTTCTTCTTTCAGAGAGCTGATATATTTGGTACTAGGAAATAGTAAGAATACTTAAAGACAATTGAACTCTGGGGCTTGTGAATGTTGTTATAAAGTATTATTCCAGTCACAGTAATCCTCAATTAACTGTAACTGCTTTTGTATCTGTATGGGTACTCTGTGCTGTTTTTCCCTAAAGATTACCTTGATTTCAGAATCCCCCCAACCCTATTATCTTTACTTCAGGAATCAGGTATTAACTGAGATGGTCAAACATTTAAAAATGAACAAGTAGCATCACAAGTTTACTTTATGCAATTCCTGGAAGTAAATACTCACAATCAAATGTATTGCAAAAGTCATTTACGTATACATCTTTCATCTCTAAGCTATGAAAACCTCAACACTTAAAAAGTCTTGTGCCAAGCCTCCTCTTTGTCAAATTTAGCTGAATAGGCAGATCTTTGTGAGGAAAGAAAACAGAAAAACACTATTCTATTTGCATGAATAACAGATGACTAAGAGTTTCTCTCTTTCCTACATAATTCAATTAATACAAATTGGTTTGCAATTATAGAGCTGTATGGGAAGGATCAAGAATTTCCTTTTATTTAATCTGAAAAGGGTTGGATTGAAAATCCCAGCAGAGGCAGCCATTGGTACCCATATAAAGGGCCATTTATATCATACTAGACAGCTGGCAAAATCTTGTTATTCCCTAACTCCCAGGGAGAAACCTAATGTCTTGCAGAGCACCACTGCAGAAATAGTTCTCCTTCCTACTTACAATTCATCCACCAGCTCCTCAAATATCAGCTCTTTCCTTTATCTTTCCTGCTTTCCAGACACAAGTATTATATTAAAGGAAATAGAAGTATTTAATTGTAGTACCTAGCAGGTCAGTGAAACCATCAGAAAGATTACCTTAAATGCTTAAATCTTACATGTTACTTCTGCATACCACTCACTTCTGTTGGTGTGGAGTAAATTATTATCTTGAGAGCTGTTTTACCTTATTATTGCTTTTTCTCTGCAAGAGATGCAGCCATTTCTTCTCTGGTTTGTTCTGATGATACATTCAATTCTATTTCATGAATGGCTACACCATTAACCTTGGTACCAGCAAGTACAAGATCTGACTATGTCTTTGTGTTCAAATAATGGGTTGTGGAGAAGAGGATACCTGCATGAAAGAAAACGGTATGTTGAGAATGGGGTAGTACTTTTTAGATGGGCTCTTTCTACACAAATCAGAAACTGGTTCTATGTAAGTCCATGGAAAAATACAGATACTTAATATTGTACTTTCAGCAGAGATGCTGCTGCACTTTGATTATTTTACAGACTTCAACAACAACAACAACAAAAGAAAAGAAAGGAAAAAAAAACCATAAAAGAAAAAGGTTAAATGGCTGGTGTCCTCTAGGGCATAATGACAAGTTGTGGTACAATATTAAGATGCCACTATCATTATTGCAAAAGTCTGATCAAGTGACCCTTCAGCTCCGGCAGTGGGATCTCTCCAGCAGAATCTTCTTGCCTACTCACATGCAGCTTGTCTGTAGCACAGCTCAGGTGTAATGCTGACACCGGCCAAATGGTATTCAACACAAGGGAAAAAGATGGGATAATACAGATCTAGCGGTCTTGCTCTCATCATCATCATGATCATCATCATCGGTTTGTCCAATAAACAGTGATTTTTCAGGAACAAAATGTCTGGCAGCTGAGAAAACATACAAGCTATAAACATTTTTTGTCAAAGGATGCAGCATGTAAAATAATGCCCATTCCTGTAGCATTTCGGCTGCTATTTCCCAGGTGATTGTGATGACATTTTCAGGGGTTAGCCATGCTGAGGGGCAGATGGGAATAACATCAGACGGCGAGAAGAAGAGTGGCACTTCTTTTCCTGCTTTCTTTGTTTTTATGTTTTTTTTTAAATTTCTGTTACTACTTTTTGTTACAGACATCAGGGAAAGCCCTGCCTGTTAACACTGTAGAGGGAGATTCAGCCCTGCTGAATTCACTCCGGGTAGTTAAGAGACCCAGCTCTTAAACTCGGCTGGAACAGGTAGCGTTTCTCAAACCAGCATGTGCCTGCGACGGTGGAGCGCCAAGTGATCTGAGCGGGAAAAGCTGCGGTCACAGTCTGCACACTTGAATGGCTTCACTCCCGTGTGCTTGCGGTAATGCCTCGTCAGTTCGTCGGATCGAGCAAACTTCCAGGTGCAGCCTTCCCAGGTACATTTGTAGGGTTTTTCTCCTGGGAGAAACAAAAGAAAGAGGGGAGGGAAAAACAGGTTGTGACTTTCCCCTTGTTGCGGTTAATCCCCACAATCCCCTCTGCACGCTTCCCATGAACACCCACTGCCTAGGGGCTGCTTTAGGCCAAATTACACAATGACAAGGTACCGGATCTGCTGAATATAAGGAAAAGGGCCTTCAGATTTATCATTCCTGTGGCATTCACATAACTAAGAAAATCAACAGGATTAAGGCAATAATATAGGTCCTACCTTGCAGGGGTGGTGTGGGGATTAACATCAAGACAAAGGGCTGTGTAATTGTTCTCATGATTACCATATGAGTTTCCTACCCTCATGTTGTCAGGTTACACTTTCTCCCCAAATGAGCAGATTATCTGTTATTTCCACAATTTCCCATGGGCTGCCACAGACTTCCAATTATTTTATGAAGTTTATGAAGGTCCCTAATTATTTGTGTAAACAGCACTGCAGGACATTTCTTAGCAAGCCGGTAAAAATGAACTACATTTTTATAATGAAACAAAAATTCAATCTGCAAAAAGTCCTCTTATTTATTGCACTTACTTTTGGTAAAATTAATTTTGCATAAGATGTTACTAGGAATGGTGTACAATTTTTAAATGTACTTAGCCACGGGACTTGGACAATACTGTTCATAAACACCCATTTACTTCAATGAGCTCAGACTTAGGCGTAAGTGCAGATTTTTGGAAAATCCCACCTTCTGCTTTATAAAGGTAAAAATGATGCATGCTCCACATTCTATGTTGTATTATGTCAGAGGAGAAGTTTAATACAGTCAAACTGGATTTTGGGCTTTCAGAAAGCGAACTGTTATAAAATCCCACTGTTGCCATGCTTGTAGGCTATACGGTGTGATTTCTGCCATCCACCCCAGTGTCTACGAGATAAATGCTCTTGGCAGTTACCTTGATCCCACAGTTGAGTGTGCACCAAATCTGAGGAAAGGAAACTGTGTGAGGTCCATTTGTATATTCTTCATGTGTGTCAAAAATTTTACTTCCCCTTCTGAAACCAGCTAATCACAGGACAACAAAAGAGCATCTCTGCAACAACTGTTTCCTTTGTCAGGCACAATCATTCCTCAGTTATTTATTATCTCTTATGAATCATCAGCAGATTGCAAGAAACTATTTCAATTACATGAACCAGTGATGCAACATTTGCTTTGTCGTAGGCAGTACCTCCCTCCTTGTATCTTCAAAAGTCAATAAATGCTTTACCAAGAGCTCTCGGTGTCAAAAGAAAATTCCCGAGTAAGAACGTGATCATAAAGTTCAAATAGCCCTGAAAAATGCAGCTGAAATGGCCTCTGTCAGGAAATCGAATGCTGTACAGACATCAGCATGACATGTCAGCGAGGCTGTCAGCAACATTTGAGCTCCTTGGATTGGTACCTTCTGTGCACCATCTGGGCTGTGCTGCAGTTTTGATGTCAGACGGGGGTGGGAAACAGTTGCTGCGAGGAGAACCCAGCAATCAGGGCTCTGAGGTGACCACAGCTTGTAGCTGCACTAGCAGCAACTTAGCATAGTTTCATACTCCTTAGCCAAGCACAAAGCACCAAATACTGGTCATTGCCAGTGGGCGGCCACAGCATTGGACATCTCAAATCCAGCAGCTGCTGTGAGCTGGACAGGCAGGCACAAACCACACGGCAGATGGCAGGCTGCATGCTCTTGCCAATGACACAGTGCTACAAAATGTGCTTGGATTCACCATCAAACTGTCTTACAAACATATTATTGCCGCAAACAGCTGGTGCAGAACACCTTAAAAATATAGCACTACCCCCATTCAACTTGGCAGGTTGATTCTAATGCTCTCAGTTACATTGCATCAGGATTTCCAAGTGCAGTGGTTATCCTGTTTATCCTCAACATACTTTTAAACTCTCTTTTTGGCCAGATACTGCCCTGTTTGGTTTCTGTGATCGCAGAGAATTCCAAAGCTCAGCGTGAAGATACTTTTAATCTTTGGATTCTTACTTAAAAGCATCCGAAATTCTACATCTCTCCAATCACACGGAATCATAAAATCATTTAAATTGGAGAAGACCTTTAGGATCATGAAGTCCAACCATTAAATCAGCACTGCCAAGTCCACCACTAAACCATGGCTCTACATGCTACATCTACACATCTTTTAAATATCTTCAGTGATGGAGACTCAACCACTTCACTGGACAGCCACTGCAAAGAATTTTTTCCTAATATTCAACCTAAACCTACCCGTGTGCAACCCTGGTTTAATTTGAGGTAATTTCCTCTTGTCCTGTTACTCATTACTTGGGAGAGGAGTCTGATCTCTATCTCACTACAACCTCCTTTCATGCAGTCGTATAGAGCAATAACGTACCCCCTGACCCTGTCTTTCTCCAGGCTAAACAACCCAAGGTCCCCCAGTCACTCCTCATAAGACTTGTGCCCCAGACCCTTCACCAGCTTTGCTGCCCTTCTCCAGACAATCTCCAGCACCTCAACACCCTTCTTATTGCGAGGGGCTCAAAACTGAACACAGGATTTGAGGTGTGGCCTCATCAGTGCCGAGTACAGAGGGACAATCACTGCCTTGGTCCTGCTGCCACACTGTTTCTGATACAAGCAATGCCAGGATGGCATTGGCCTCCTTGGCCACTTGGGCACACTGATGCCTCATGTTCAGACAACTGTCAAACAGCACCCCCAAGTCCTTTTCTGCCAGGCGGCTTTCCAGCCACTTTGCCCCCAGCCTGTAGCGCTGCCTGGGGTTGTTGTGATCCAAGTGAAGGACCCAACACTTGGCCTTGTTGACTCTCATACAACTGCCCTCAGCTTATCAATCCAGCTTCTCCAGATCCCTCCTCAGAGCAGCCCTCCAGCAGATTGACACTCCAGCCCAACTTGGTGTCATCTGCAAACTTACCGAGGGTGCACTTGATCCCCTTGTACAGATCACTGATAATGATATTAGAGACATCCATGAAATCCTTCCCCTTGGTACACAGAATCCCAGATCTTCTTTCCCTTTGTAGAAAACAAATGGACAACCCAATGCAGGAAGTGACGGTTTGTAAGAGAAATACCAAAATAGTTTGTTCATCCATTGAAACAGTGTCAGCCCATGTAAGAAATGAAAGTTATCTGATGGAAGGATGTCAGTGAAGATCGCTCAGCTGGAGTTCCCAGGTATTGCTTCCAGAGTCCCTCCTCAATGAGTCCTGCTTACCCAGCCCTTATAGAGTTATGTGAAAGAGACAGGACTGACTACATTCCTTGAAAGCTACTTACACCATTGAAGGAGAATCATTCTTACAAGCTCAGCCTAACAGGATCTTTCATTATTTTCAATTAAATACATACATTTAGTGTAAAATGGAAAAAAAACAGTCAAAGTAGCATTACTCTGAAGTCATTCACTCATATGCACCTTAATAAAGCCACCATAAAGAAAACTATGGAAAATATGATTGTTCATTCAGATTAATCACCCCTGTACGTAACCCTAATTTTTAGGGAAACAATAATACTACTGCTTTTCTGTTAAATGGCTACATTATCTGGACATGGACAAGTGCTAGAAAAAAAATATTTTTCATAGGCAACACTATACTAACTCTTAATCTTTTGTTTAGTAACATCCTAGACATGAAGACTAACCACTGAGTTTGCCAAAACTCAGGAGTTCACAGGATGGAGAAAGGATGGAGCAGGAGCAAAATTGCTAGAAGCTAAAAAGCTGGTGCCAGGTATCACACACCAGCTTTGGCTGATGAGCTCGAGCACTCATAGGTGAAATTCTCAGTACAATCAACAGAGAGGAGCTGGACCTCAGGAGGACAACCCAGAAAGCAGTGAGTGAGGAGGCGGACAAAACTAGTTTGTTAATTGGAAGAACCTAACCCCAGTGCACATATATCTCTATATTTCTCTCTCCATTTCAAGACCAGATTGCAGTGGAGTTGAAGTCAAATACTCAACCCTTTTGACTCAAGACACTTCTTTTTCTGTGCAAGCACTTGAGTTTAAGTGTTTAAGAAACTTTCAGGCTCAAAGGGTGGGCACGTTTTGACTCCTCATGCACTCAGACACTTAAATTCTCATTCAGCTCTAAGGAGCAAAAGCAGGTGGTGTGAGTCTTGCCCAGGGCAGTGGAAACACAGGAAATGAAGAAGTCAAAACCATAGACAGGTTTTGGAAAACAGTAGCAAAGAGAGCTTAAGAAAGAGACTAAAAACATGTGGCAATTAATAGGAGGAGAAAAGGAAAAGTGGAGAAATATAAAACCCTGTTAGCTCAATCCTCTGATTCTGTAAGGTTTTAGACTTAAAGAAACTACTGATTTAAAAATAGATGCCTGAAGCTGTGAACATTTTCAAAGGAGCTGACCCTCTACTTTTGCACCTGCCTTTGAGAGCTCTATTCTTTGTCCTGAAACATTACAAAAATATCCCCAAACACAGAAAAATTGTATTCTGATACTACTCCACAGTTTTGTCGTGCAATATGTGGATAGTGAATAGTAAACCACAACAGGCATTTACATAGATCAAGTGGGATCCTGGTGCATGAATAAGTTCTTCTAGACAGTTCTCTGTAAAAAATGAGTATTTACTATTGTTTGGGGAAGTTAATTATGAAGTTTTGAAGGTATGACTCAATGTCCCAAATAGAACTGGTAATTTTTTTTATCTTCTATTAACAAAACATCTATTTCTAAGAGCCCTCCAAAACCTTGCCTCCTGTAGTCCAGACGCCACAATCTAAATTAGTCTAATTACTTTTACTGTATTATTTTTCCTACCCTACCATGATTCCTCTCACTTAAGCACTTAAGAACATGGGTACAACTATTGCTCATTAAATCTTCCAAAACTCATCAAATACTGTATTAATAATGCTGAATAATGACCACTGTTCATCTAATGATTCCAAAATTTTCCACCTTTCACACAGCCCAACATCTGTCTTCCCGTATCCATGTACTCTGAAATCTGAAGATCATTCACCCAAGGAAATAAATATCCCTCAAACTTTTACTTTACAACCCAATGACACCGACGAATTCCTTACAAAAAAAGCTCTGTGTAGATACCAGCACAAGGTCGTGCCATGCAACAGATGAAGGGACCAGGATCTGTTCTCTGCCATGCAGAATTTCCCATGTGATATGCTCCTCAATATTATCCTCTGCCCATCAAGTAGCTGGTATCATGATATTTGGTATCAGGTGCTTCAAAGACAGGCACCACAAAACCACCACGTAAATAGTTATGGGTTATTCTGCCAGCAGGGAAACTGATCTGGAACTCCAGGAAACAGAGCTGGGCTTATGTTCCTTAGGCAAGGAACTTTATTTACTGCAACTGCAGATGCCCTATGTACTCCCTGTGCACTTGCCGTTCCTTTCACTTGTGTATTATTTAAGCTTCATTTATTAAGCAGTTTAGCAGCCTCTTGGCAACCATGTCATTAAGTAACAACGAGGTAATACTGTACATACCAGGACAGAAAATATGCCAGTGCTCAAGTTGTAAACTGTTCTCTTTCTCTGGCATAAATTCCCCTCTCTGGTATTACAGGTGAGTGCCATGTCGCTATGTCTTCTATCCATTTTTTCTCCTCATGGAGCTGTCAGCATGACTCTGAGTTATCATGTCACTTCTCTGCAGCCCCTGCCTGCAATGGTACTCAGCATTCTGAAACACTGGTAATACTTTTATTCCATATAAGAGTCAACTAGAAAATAAACATAAGGGACTGTACAGGGGTAAAGGTTTAACCACCGAGTCAGATTTGTTTTTTGTATTTAAGCTTTCATCACCCAGTGAAAGAGCCAAGTGCTGAAACTCCACTTTTGAGAAAAACGAAGTCAGAAAGCACTTGGAAACAAAACTATATACGTGTAGTGTTTCCAGACTGCGCGGCTGGGAGCACTGGGGAGATGCCACCCCTCACTCTAGTCACAAAATACAATGGGTTTGAGTCAAATCTGCACAGTTTAATCGGTGGTACCTGCCCACCTTTGCTATAGACAGATACATCTTTACAACCCAAGTTTCTACTGCCATTACTCTTGGGAGAGTATTCCCCATATAAAACCACAGTGATGTCCTAAGGATTTAGCCCAAAACAAGTAGAAAGAAAATATTAAACCAGCAAGCATGCCTCTGCCTGTGTCTGATGACGCCACATTATTTAGCCAAGGTGAAAAGAACTGCATCTTGCAGGG
Organism: Grallaria varia; assembly: GCA_013396735.1. Lineage (NCBI taxonomy): Eukaryota > Metazoa > Chordata > Aves > Passeriformes > Formicariidae > Grallaria > Grallaria varia. Next base: position 46,831 of record VWZG01013159.1, read on the forward strand.
TTGAGGACATCTCCTGGTGATTCCTGGTTTGGTTTCTGCTACAGGATATTATGCAATAATAATGTGTGTAGCATTTATGTCAGCTGACTTCAGCTCCCACGTAAACACCAGAATTGTCCTGAAACATATGGAGCAGTCACGTTTCATCCATATTGACAGGCTTCTAGAAGGGGTAATCATACACTGAAAACCATAAATGATGGCTAATTTGATTTTGCATTTCTGCTAAAAATAAGAAATTTCAGGCAGAAAAGATTCTTTTTACAGAAAAACCACTATCTGATAATGAACATCCTTAGGCACTCCCAGAGGAAGAGGGGAGCTTAGCTTTTAGACACAGGGGAAAGGGGAAAATGACAATTCTTACATTTTTTTGGTGATATTATTATGATTTTTAAATGAAAAGACAGAGCACTTATAAAGCACTTTACAACTTCTAAGTGCCTTATAAAGCTTTTTTGAAAATGTAATCCCTCATAAAAGTCTGTCTTTGTTGTAACACTGTGTAACAAATATCATGTTCATTTTGCAGGTAGGAAAACCAAAACAGCGAGCATCAGCAGCCCTCCCAAAACTGCAGGAAGAGTGAACAGTAAAGCTAAGGCTTACATATTAGGAACAGCTTATTGTTCGTAACAAAAGTGCTAGATCTTAGTTTCATCCCTTTAAAAGTCTGAAATATTTTCAATCACTTTGATGCAAAAATTCAATTCAATTATTTATTTAGTTACTAATTCACTGTACCTCTTTGGTGAACACAGGTAATTTGACTTTTGTGTTTCAGTATTGTCAAAATATGCAAATAAAATATCTTTCCAGGAAGAGATTAGTTTCATATCACTTGAGCAAGTCTGGCAAAACAATTTCTACGAGCAGAACAGGAACATATTGTGCTGCCTGGGACACGTCTTGAAATTCAGGTTTTTTAATTCTTGTTCTCAGTCTGACTCAGGCAAAGCACAGGGAGATGGTTTCTTCAGGCGAAAACCGGGAACAAAACAGTTTCTTCAACTAAAAAATACAGTGACAACCTCCACTCCAGAAAAAGAGTCAGAACTTCTTTATACTTTGGCAGCTTTGAAGTAGTTATTTACAAGCTCTACCTCTGATAATTCAGATGCGAGTCTTTTTCCCACATCACAACACACAGCTACCTTTTCATTTCACTGCACTGATGAGCTTGGATCCTGTTTGCCATCCTAGTACAGTACTAGTCCAGCAACCCTACCTCTTTCCTTCTCCTGCTATTGTCCCACATGCCCCTCTAAGTATATAGCTGTCTCAGTTTGACACCATTTTAATACAAATCCCAGAAAAACAGCATTTGTGACCAAACCCACAAAATTCAGTTCTCTGTAATTTAAGAAGGCAAATCCATTACATTGGTCTCTGCACTGCTCTGTCACTGCATGCATGGGAAAGGAAAGAAAAGAAAGAAAGAAAAGAAAGAAAGAAAAGAAAGAAAGAAAAGAAAGAAAGGGAAGGGAAGGGAAGGGAAGGGAAGGGAAGGGAAGGGACAAGGGCAGACACAACTTTAACCTTTTCTGCTGCTTCTGGCTCTATTCCTATTATGAGGTGCCACATGTGCTTTTTCCTAAATTGACTAAGTGAGGTTTAAACAGATATTCAGATGACATCCTGCAGTGAAAAATGTAACACCTTCAAGGCACTATTTGCATGAGAACAGCCAGTGAAGGAGGGTTTGCTGTGTGCTTCCAGTAGATGTTGAACAGAGGAAGGATGATCTCAGCTATATATTTAGCTCAGCATCCCTGAGACAGCTTGTATTTTTAGAGGAGCTTGATAAATGTTGCATTACNGAAAGAAAGAAAGAAAGAAAGAAAGAAAGAAAGAAAGAAAGAAAGAAAGAAAGAAAGAAAGAAAGAAAGAAAGAAAGGAAGAGAAAGAGAGAGAAAGAAAGGAAGAAAGAAAGAAAGGAAGGAGAAAGAGGGAAAAGCCAAGAAATTTCTCTTCCACATTTTCTCTTTTTGGGCTTCTGCAGAGACTCTGCCCCACAATGGGCCATACTAAGTGCTGTGTGACAGAAATAAATTAATGCTCTGGGACAAGGAGTAGTTACGTACATTGCCAAAGGCACTGTTGATGCAAAACGATAAATTTTAACTCCTGTAAAAACAGAAAAAGTAAAATATTTGGAAATGTAAAAGATCTCTTCCTGTGCACCTGAATCCAGGAGCCAGACCAAATCCCAACAGTGTATGACAAATAGCATTTTATTAACCTTCCTGAAATTTGTTTCCTGCATAATGCAGTACATATATAAATATTTAAGAATATTAA
>VWZG01013159.1:49216-90532 GCA_013396735.1 Grallaria varia
ACACACACACACACACACACACACACACTCTTAACTTATGTGTTATAGATAAATCTGTCGTGGAAGATGGCACGAAGTTTTATTCTTCCTTCCAGATACAGCAAATACATAGGACTCCAACTTGCAGTGCTGTGGGGAAAGGCCAAGATTTTGCCTTTTAGAGCAGTCTTCGCTCACAAAAGTATTTGGAGAAGGTGATGCAACAGACTTCCATCAGCAGCCAACTCTATGGAGGGTACCAGCAGACCTGCATACTTACTCCCTCTATCTGAGGTGCTGCATGTTTGGGTTTTAATCTGGCCTCCCCAAATAAAACAATTTTCCTTCATTGTGGTCCATAACTACAAGGGGAACACCAAACAAGCAACACTTCCCTTTCGATCTGCCTACAATACTGGTACTGTCTCTCCTTCTGGATGCTCCAGGAATTGCTCCACCATGTTCATCAAGAGAAATAATCATGTTTCTCAGTATAAAACTTAAAGCTTCCACTACCTGGAAAAAACAAAACAACAAAACAAACCTGCAAAAGAAATAAAAAAAAACCCTAAACCAACCAAACAAAAAGGCTCCAAGGGATGAGCTTTGTCTCCCATAGTTTTGCATAACTCGTTATTTTTTGTTTGCACTGTGCTAGAAGTCAGGCTTAAGCAGAGGATGGAACACTGGTGTGCTGGGCTGTCTACCGAAACAGAGCATTAATAAGCCTATCTCCCATTTAAGTGAGTTGTGAATCGAATTAAACTTTCCATATGAAGAGATACCAATTTTTATCACAATAAAAAGCAGAATAAATATATGTAATGCTAAAAAAAATATTAACTGGCAAAAATATGGATGACAAGGGAAAGCTCATTAATGTGACCAAAATGCTACTATTTCATAGCTGATGTGGAGAAAACACTGAAGTGCGGAAAAAAACTCCACATCCTACGCAAGTGTCATCTGATCTTTTTATTCTCCCATGAGACAAGAAGTTTTCGTAAATTGTACCCAGGTTTCTAACCACTTATTTGCAAAAAAACACTAACTTTCAGGACCTACCTCTTGTTTCCTTTTACACATGAAAAAAACAGAACCTGAAGAAAACATTAAAGGCTTTTGTAAAGCTTACTTGCAGTTTTGTTTGCACTTGTTCCACTCTCAAGGACTGTATTTCTAATGGAAGGTTGCCCTGACAAGGACAAGATGGGCATGAGTAACTTCAGACACAGTTACCAAAAGACATGGGGTATCACCAGTACTGGGCATTTCAGTAGTAAGTTGCTATCCTGTTCCCTCTGTCAGGGACTGAGTGGGCTGCAGGAGTTAAAGTACTTGGAAACCCTGTACTGTGTCTTTATTCCTCCAGGCCTAAGTGCAACATCTGGGAAAGCATTTTGGAGGTAATGGGAGTAAAGAGGTCTTTCTCGCCTTCATACCATTTCAGGGCTACACATGGCAGACCACAATCATGCCTGAGACCTCATATGAACTTCAGTTCTTTGGAGGTAGAGCATTAAGTACTAAATGGCTGGCTTAGAGAAAATTCTATTCTGCATAATGAAGTTATCATTATTCCCTTGTGCCACACACAGACAAAACACATATGCACCCCATATTTACAAAGTCAAGGGGCACTGTTGCAAATATTTTTCATAACCTAGAGACAGAAAGTAATCACAGATGCAATTAGACTTGCTTTTCCATCAAAGTGTCTTGGAATAACCACACGGGCACTCTTCCATATCGGCACAGCATCAGACCTACAATGCACAGGAATGACTCCCCGTGTGTAAGGTGAATTCAGAGCCTGAAAAATGTGCCAGAAATGAAATCATTTATCTTTCCACGGAGTGCCTATTGGAAGAGAACTGGATGTACAAGCTTCTTCTGCTATGGACACCTGCCCATAACCAGCTGGACTCTGACAACTAACTCACTACATCCAAAGGTTCCCGTTTCTACATCAGCTTAGTAGGCTGCAGTGGCATTGGTAAGTCTGCCTTTACACCCTGGTAGGTACTGCACCAGCAGTCATCTGCTTTTAAATATATTTCTGTCCTGAAATATGAACCCCATCACATCAATGGGAATAGGCTGAGGCTTCATTTATTAAATAATCTGTTTATCTTCTAAACAGAAACTGCATGAAGAAAGGGCAGAAAAGCTAGAAAGGAAAACTTCTGTGAAAAATACTCATTTTCACATTGGAAAGCTTCACTGTTTATTGAAATTGGCAGTAAATTTTAAACACTAAAAGAAAGTATTTCTTAAAAAATAAAAGCATCACCCAATACAAACAGAACCTATTTTACTTAAGGCAAATTAATTTTTAAATTGGCTTTGTTTATTTAAATTCCCAGTTTCTGAACAGTGTATGAACCTGTTCTTGGAGGTTTTTTTGCCCAACAGATTCACATGGAGGACGGAGAGCTAACGAATAAGGAGCCCATAAGACACAAGAAAGAAAAGCTGGGCTTTTGAAGAGTCAGTCTGGAAGACAGGTGACAAAGAGGTGTTGATTTTAAAGTAGACCAAAATTCTACACAGTTCAATTAAAATCTAGAAGGATTATTTAAAACTTGTTGTTTCTTCCCAATATTTGTCTAAAGAAGGGATGACAAACCAGTAAATCTCTCTCTGGAGCTTATAGTTAGCAAAAGGCATTAAACAGACCTTAAGAAAACAACAGGTAATGAATGAAATTTAAAAGCGTACAGAACAAAAATAGCTTTTTTGTTGCCTCCAACTTCGTAAGTCCATTCTGAAAGTGCTCAAAGGAAAATGTGAACAAAGACTAATGACAGGGGCTCTTTCATATTAAAATAATATATGAAGCAACAGTGAGTGAGAGGAATGCAATGTTTGAAAAAGCACAGACTAAATAAAACACCCATGTACTCACTAGCCCTCTTTCTTCTAGGGTGGTGTCTCAACGTAGCTATAAAGGAACATCTTGAGGAGGGAATGCTGTCATTTTCTCAGGTACAAATCTGTACTTCTGAGATGTTTACTGTCTCCATGTAACACTGCTGAAGACCCATGACACTGACAAATAGGCTACATTACATCTGTGGCAAAGGTATTTGCTCTCATCTCTCAGGAATGATATAGGCGTTGATCAAGGACAAAGCACCAAACAGTAAAAAATTCGCTTGGCCTGGGGGCTATATTCAGCCTGCCTCTGCAAGAACCTGACCAAGCAGCCCCATCTTCTGCAGCAGCAACACTGACAAGGGTGATTCAGACCCAGTGTGGGCTCATGGATGAGGAGCAGCAGTTGCAGACCAGTATCTGAGTCCCCCAGAAGGTGCTCTGGTTACAGACCTCCACTCCTCTGATGCAGGAGCAAAGCCACGGCTGTGGGTATACAATGCCCCACACTCACAGATTAAATCTATTCCCAATTCATGCCAACTGGAGAGTCCCAGGCTTTTGCTGCCATTGATCCCAGATTCTGTCTCCAGAAATTGGTAACTAATGACTGAAATAAGGTTGCACAGAAATACAGAATGCTGATTACTACTATGGCAAAAGAAAATCCTATGGGGGTGAGAGACAGGGAACAATCTCTGTGTAAAATCATGTCTCATGTAACCTCAAAGCAGGCAACTTCTTTCTTTGTTGATTTCTTCAGGGTTATTCACACAATGTTTTAAACTCCTTGGGCTTCTCTATATGGTAAGAGGGTAGAACTGGATTTAACCACAAGCATCTTCAGATGTTTAGATGTTCACACAGTGGAAGGACCCACTATAAACTGAGCCTGTAAGGCTCAGCTGTCCTCCTAAAAGTGTCATTGGCAGCCTTACTACTGCCTAAAAAACGCCTGAAGTAGCCACTACAGATCATACATAGTGCTACGGCTGTTTCCTTCTCTGTCTTCCAAGTAAAAGCAGCAAACTGAAGGAGGTGAGTCCCACCAGGGCTGCACATGTGCAGACCTCATGGGAACAGCAGTTACACTCTCCCCATTCCTGGGCTGACACCAGCACCTATCACAAGTGAAATGCAGATCTACGAGAACCAGGAATGCAACCCATGGCTGCTGGTTTTCCCATTTTTAAAGATTATTCCTTTGAGGAGTCACACATTAGTAATTTAAGTTCACTGAAGCAGAAACGAACTCAACACAACTGCAGTGAGCCAATTCCTCATAGTTTCTCCTTGCAGAAAGAGTTGATAAACCTGAGCTGCAAGATTGCCTGCAAGCCTTGATGGCTCTCCATCACACCTGGTACCTCCTGATAGCTTTATTTGATGATCTGGAAAAACAACAAGAAGCTGAAACTAGGAAGGGAAATTTAATACCAGCGCTTGTGATTTATGAAATGCTCTAACTACTACAGGTTTCACTTGTAGTTTTTGTAGTCAGAGAGACGATACGTAATTCAAGTTCGCCCCCCAGTGGACTCTATGCCCACACCAGTTCACTAAGACTAGGACACTGGTGACAAGTATTGGGAAGCTAGACAATAGCATACTTAAAAAAGCCAGGAGTTACTCCAAGAGAATTAAATGGAACTGTTACCATCTGTATTATTTTGCTTCCATTTTTAATTTTGATGAACAGAAGTAAACCTTCCTGCCAGCAAAGTTGTTCATCCTGTCAAAATACCACATTGCTTTTTCTGCTGTATCTAAACTACTGTGAATGTTTTCGTGGCTATGCACAGAAAATCACTGAGGTTGCAAAAGACCTTTAAGATCATCAAGTAAAGGAAAAAAAAACAAACGTTCTCAAACAGATCCTTCTTAGGTAAACAATTGTGAGCATGATCAGCCTGCCTAAAAAAAAAAAAAGGTCCAGATTATGCAATTCTGAGTTTCTGTGATCTTTTCTCAGAAAGTTTCTTACTGAAACTTGCTCACCCTTGCGTGCATAGCTGTCATACTTCATTTATACTTATCCAAAACTGCACTAATTACTGTGGGTCATACGTGAATAATTAACTTATTTTGCCTAAAGCAAAAGTAAAGGCCAAGATAAAAAATGTAAGATGAGATTAGTACATGGAGTATGCTCATGGCCAATGCTACATGTAAGTCTGAATATATGAACTTCTCTCCCAAGACCTGAGAAGCGTTCTGTAAAACACTGAATTTTAACAGCATGATACAGATTTTCTCACTGGATCCACTGGCTAAATTCAGCACTCACCTTCTCTCTAGACTACACTTCTTTCATTATGCCTGCTGCAATGTCAATATAAAGCAGTTATCAGCTGACCATTCAATGAAGGTTTTCATTTCATGTTATTTTTCTTTTTCTCTTAAGTAACAAACCAACTTCCGGCATGACTGCAAGATAGTTCAGGCAGCTGTCTTTTGGTGTGGGGATTCTTTTCAGCCAGTTAACAGCCCGGCAGGTGTCCAGGCTTCCTCCTGCGTACTCAGCAGGGGAAGAGAAGCACCACTGAAAGCCAATCCCTGGGTATACCTGCAGAGGGAATAACATGCCCCAGAGGTGCCAATCCCTCTCCTCTGACTAGCCAGAGATCCCAGACAGATAGCATAGCCCTGACATCCAGATGCCAGGGAATCAAGGTTGGGGAGATGGATCCTATGATTACTGAAGGGAGACAAACTCCCTTCGTGCTGCCTGGAGAGTTACAGATGCCAGATCTGTAATTACCTACACCCTTTTCAAGCCTTCAGTGTCTAGTTTTGAGCACTCTTAAGTGCACAGCCTGAGATTCAGCAGTGTTGGCTATCTAACGCTGATTTGGGTGCATTACCTGAAAGTGCTGGTCTGCCCCATGAGATGTCTAAAGAATTACAGACTCATGACAAACGTAATTCTCAGTGTTTTAAATAGTCATGGCAGAGAAGAACCTTCCCTGTTTCTGGGTTAACTTGGGTGTGACATTTCTGAGGTTGTTCACATCTAGTTTTGTAACTCAGCTCCTTACACGATGATTGCTTATATTCCTGGGCTGGTCACCAATTTTGCAGGCTAGAAAGAGTGACTTCCCTATGGCATAAGCAGAGACATGGTATTTTTGGTTCAAACCAAACATTCTACTGTTTTTATGTCTCTTTTGGGCTCTCTGTCTTTGAATCTGCTACAGCCATATAATGCTCAAAGGGTGATACAGGCAAGAAAGAGGAACAACACAGAAATCAGTGCAGGGAGAAGGAAATAGTAAGGTTAGACTGGGATAAAAGTAAAGCAAGAATAAAAGAGAACAAGCTGAAAGGGTAAAGGTGTATAAAATGTATTAGAAAGGAAGGGATGAAAGACCAGACCACAATGAAGATAGGAAAGAACAGGGAAGAAGTAAAAAAAATAAGACAAGACATTACAAATCATAAGAGAGGAAGACATGGAGAAACTAGGAAAACTGACCTGGAGGGAAATGTAATGAAATCTCCAGATCACCAGAATATTTCTGCTGTTTAAGAAAGGGACTCTTACCTTATAGAAAATGGTTTAGTAGGGGGTACTAGGATGGAGCCTTGTTCAGAATTCCTCTCAACAAAAGTCCTACCAACCAAAAGACATATTGGAAAGAGTGATGGAGACACGGCCTCAATTGAAATGGAGAAGCCATCACTTTATTTTTCAAAATAATATCTCATACTCTTTAGAGTACATCACACCACAGAAAGTGCCAGCAGATTCTCGGCAAAGAACAACGTTCTGCTACATGCTGGATAAACACCATCTTTTCTCTAAGGAGTTACAAGAATGCTGAAGTCCATTAAGAGCAGAGAGATCAATAAATTTAATTTAAGCAAATCGGTAGCAGAGAAAGGAATAGCACTGAGACTCAGAGTGTTCTGTCCACTGCCTTTCTAGCCATCCAATCAAATCCTTTTTAAACTGTTCTTCATGACTTCAAATTGCTGGTCCTGAGTCTATCCACAATAAAATTACAACTATTACTGCTTCAACTACCCTTACATGCCTGTCACATAGCCTAATAACAGCTCATGCAGTGAATAAGGACACCAGGTTTTGATTAAGTGTAAAGTATTATCAACACTGAATGGGACCTAGCTCCTCCAGGTACCTCTCTTGTAGGGATCTTGAGCAACCTATTCTCATACAGCGACTGACTTCCCTCTCCAGTATGGGGTAGGTGCCTCTTAAAGCCTTCAGAAAAATCTACTGAGGACTTGAGTTTACACTTGAGTTGAACTGAAGACTGTCAGGAATATCTGGCATTCAAAGGCTACATCTGAAAAAGTAAGTAGTAGCTCAACAGGAGCAGATCTGCAGAGTGAAAAAAATACTGCTGATGATTCATGACCACACTATATGCTCTTCTTGAGCGTTTTCTTCGGACTAGCTCAGCTGGTCCCAAGCAATGACCGCCCACTGTTTGTTGAAGTACAATAGGTGTGTCCCTGGAGGCCATTTTTCTGGAGACCAGTTTGCGCTGACACCACTCTTGCACTGCCAAGGAGGGGTGACAGAGATGCTCTTGATCTGCACCAGAACACCAATGCTGATGCACTCCCGGACACCTCTGTTAGGTACAGGCCTTTAGCCCTTAGTGTAGGACAACAAGCTCCATACGCCCTAAATTAGGCAGAAAGGAACTTGCTTTTCTTAACCATGGTGCACAGAGCCAGGAAAGTCTTACCTGTGTGCGTTCTCCGGTGAGCCTTCAGGTGGGAACTTTTTGTGTATACTTTGTTGCATCCCTCAAAGTCACACCGATGGATGCGCCGCTTCCTGGAATCTGGAGACTCAGACCTTCTCTGACGCCTTGTGCTCTCAATACTGAATGGTGAAATTGAACTGAAAAACAGAACAGGAGCAAAAAAACTAAGCAAGTGGGCCCCAAAAAATCAACTGTAACATATGAGTGTGACAAAAGTGACACAGACAATTAATTATTTCCCTTTCTACAAAACGCAGTTCACAGCACATATTTGACACAAGCAGTGCTTAAAGGAGAGCATATTTTAAAGTATGAAATAACTGAAGTCTTGATTTAGAGGTGTTTATTGTCCTTAAAAAAACACCGTGATCCTCAAAATACTGCTCAAACAATGAAGTAGCCTGACGTTATTGAGCACTATTTCTATTTGACATGTGCCCAGGTACAAGCTCACTGAACCCTGTTTTCTAAACAGCTTTATATATAGCCACCATAACTTCTCCTTGACAAGTTTAAATAGATAAAAAGCCTGTAACCTTTTATGAAAAAGTGTTTCCAATACCTAGATCTGGACTATGGATCCTTGCATTTGGCCAAACATCTGTTGTTTGCTTGAATACAGACTGCTAACAGATCCGTATCACCTTGTGGCAGTGATTTTTCCATTTTCTTATTTAATAGTTCTCAATCTATCACGTGCAAGCCAATGAATTCTATTTTCCTTTCAGACCACTGATAAATAAAGTTTACTAGCATAGGGCCAGAGAACAATCCCCATAGAAACATGAATGCTCATCAAAGATACTCTGTTTACAGCAATTTGCTAAGGTCTATCAGTTATCCCAATTTTAAGCAATTAAAAATAAAATGTTGAAGTTATGTTGCTTGAGTTTCTAAATACAGTGCATACTGAATCTAAAACCTGAAAAAAGCCTGCTAAAGCAACACATTTGGCTTGGTTAGATAAACTGTTATCAAATTTGTAGGCCAAGATCCAAACCCTCATTGACTTCCAGTAGTTATACCATCCAGCCATAAATCATTATTAACTGATCATCATCACCCCCACTATGATTGTATCGCACAGTAATCACGTTCACCCACAGTTATACTAACCTGTTCAGCTACTCTAAATACTGGATCAACACTGGCCTTCATCAGGTTTCTGGGGCTTCCCAGGTTTATTGATATTCAAGGTAAATGAGCTACAGATTCATTAATCAGCTCTTTTGGACTCTTAAGACCAATTTGAATGAAAAGGAGTAAGCATGAACCTTTAGGGAAGCTATGATACTAAGAAGGCATTTTAAAGAAGCACTGATGTCGATAACGTCTGCTGAGAAGCTCCTGTGTTAACATCAATTTGTAACCTTCTCTTACAACAGCCACTCCTGTTACAGCTATAGCTGTTCCAGCATAAGCTTGACATCCAGAGACATCCAGAATTTGCTGAGGACTATTTATATTGGGTTAAAAATTTGCATAAAGCATCTCACACAAAAGCATGCAATTTCACAGATGTTCTAATTCTCTGCATGCAAATCTTTAGGCCTTGAATTTATGGTAGTCCAAATTACGCATTTTTCTTTTTTTAAATTTAAAGCACTATTAAGAGAAAAAAGGCACTGACAGTTCTCTTTTTCTTTCAATACTTCATATATGTTTATATTTCACTTTCAGACAAGAGATTTTTCAGATACATTATTTTTCCCTAAAATATGATACATGTAAACAGGTTTGTAGAGAATTTCTGAAATGGAGAAAGAAGTGGACAAAGGGCCATAATATCAGCATTAATGAGTGAAAGGGTGCCTGCAACTTGAACTATATGGCTGGAATACAGATACATTTAGCTCTCACAGAAATGTCTTAGGAATTGCATTTAAGCTTCTTCATCTCAGAGCAAACAAAAGCCTTGAGTTAGATGATTCACTGAGAACAGTCTCACTACTTTACTTGGGTTTTCTTAAGCATCCCATCAACTGAAATAAAAGCAAATGTGTAAATCAATTGTTAAAAAGTCAATACTGAACATACAAAATCCAGTGCTCAAGACCAGAAAATCTTTATCTTTAAAAAAAAATATTTGTGCATCATTTTCACAATGTGTGATTTATGAGCTGTCTTACAAGTCTGTTTTGTAACAGAGTGTTTAGATCCTGGATAGTACAGCTCATTTAAATAGGAGGAGGATCAAGCTTATAATGCTACTGCAATTTCCAGCCTGGAGACAAAATGAACCTTGAGAAGATTCAGCACCTCATAAAAGCAATTTGTCACATACAAGAAAGTGATCTCATTGCTAGGAACGGCTTTGTGCTTTCCCAGATATTTATACAGGAGAGGGTGGTATAAAGCAGTGCCGTGAAAGTGGCACATGATCAATGGTGCTGCATTTCTCAAAAGTGAAGGACTCTAGCTATTCCACAGGAGGGAAAATAAGCCACAGAGGGTTATATGCATTGACACCATCCCTTGAGAGCTTCACAGTCAAGGCTTGCTCAGCACACCAAGAAGCTACTGTCCCCTAGAATCAGCGAATGTAACCTCATGCCTTCTCTTCACTGAAGTGCAGGCTAAATAATAAACTAACCAGCTGAGGAGAATCATGTGGCAAGTGAGAGTGTACGTCCAAGGTGAGTTTCCTCTGTCACTCCAACTCCTGTGGCACAGGGGGACCTCACAGTGCAGACGTGCTCACTGGTGGAAAAGGAGTCAGAATCCACCTGATAGCACCAGCTTTGTTTCACCCTTGCAAGAGCTGTGTAACTTTTTAAAATGGAGATACCACAAGAAGCCCTAAAAAGAGCACAAAACACTTTTACGAGCTTCCTCATGTTAGTGCCTCTCAGAATAACGTTCAGATGATTAGCTGATGTTCTTTCCCTTCACCACACAGCAGTAAAGAGACATCTTTCTCAAGTGTTTTCTACAAAACACTCTCACTGACCACAAAGACATAAAAGGAGTCCTCAAAACCATGTTTTGTGCCTTTTGTTCTGCCAGGTGGCTCTCATCAGTACAGGGTTCCAGAAGCTACTGTTTGGCAGCACCATGGTGGACTAAGACTTTTAGCATGGATGTGTCAGGGAACTCACAAGTATTTATTTTTTTAACTGACTTCTTTCTCCTTTTTGTTTAAATTGTATTTTAAAATTCTACAAAATAAATCTAAAAAAAACCCACCACCCAAAAAACCTACAAAAAACCGCTCACAAAAACAGAACCCAAGCAAACCATATCACAGCAGCCCCTCTCAAATCTAAGTGTCCCTCAGAGACTGCACAGAGGGAAGACCTGGAAACCCTTCATCAGCCAAGAGACAACAGAGTGTCCAGAGGAAGAGCTGCCAGTTCTCCCACTAATGGCCAAGCTCTCAGGCAGCCTATAAGGCTCATGGGGGGTGTTAACAATAGGACTTATGCCACATATAACAGCTCAGTGAAATTGCAGGGTGTATCAAATTACTGCTGATACATCAAGTTTGAAATATAAATTAACAAAGAAGAAAACTGGGTTCTGACCTGTTATCCTGACATTTATTTATTTGTAGTTCATTATTTCTAAAACCAGTATAATTTCTGTGTTAGTCTAGAAATTATTACACTTAACAGGAATCCTATGAGACTGCTGGCTGCCTCCATGAACAGCTGCAACATCTGTAGTCAGTACAGCTGGTAGCGTCAAATTAGTAAAACCAACATGAGCTTTTAGGTTGATTTATAAAACTTCAGTTGTGTTATTTCCAGCTAGAAGTGAAAACACCCATCTTTGCAATTCACACATTGCCCAACTGATTGTCCCTCTGATGTAAAAAAGTCTGTGAAGTATAACACCGACTGAGGCTTCGCCAGTAGATGGCCATCAAGTTCTGCTGAATGTGATCTGCACTGCATGAGACAGGGATTGTAAAACCCTGGTAATGCAGGATTATTCTTCCTTTCTATGAATACTGCCCATAACCTCCTTGGTGTTTCACCTCTGTTCTACACAGACTGCGAATGGCTCTTGGCATATGCAGTAATACTGTTAAAAAACACATGCAATTGGTCTTTTTTACACCATTCCTGTGTTTTCTGAGCAATATGAAGAGGAGAGGTGCCTGGGGAACTGTCTGGGGAGCATGATATGTTTATAAAAGCCTTGAATGGTGTTCAGTCTCGTGACACACCACCAACACACCACGCACAAGTCACTGCACACAGGCTGCTCCCAACAAATAGTCTGTTCAAGTCCGCTCATCGCTCTGTGGCCAATATGCAGGGTTACCTTTGGCCACCGAAGGACAAGCTTCTGGGTGCTGCTGGCATCCCAGTGAGCCAGTCAAGGGCTGGCTGACACAGCCAGCAAGAAGCCAGCGATGTGCAGCAAGTCACACTTTTCTCTTTGCTGTACAAACTCAAACAGCATCCCAATGTTGCATCTTCATCCTTGTGACTGCCATCTTGACTTTTCCTTGGCTGCTCCACTACGATCTCAGACTCTCTGGCTATGCATCCTGCCTGCCTCAAAAGACCACCTGGAAAACACACTGACCCAGGGCCAACAGGTATAGACCAGTTTGTGTACAACATCCCTGCCACCTTATCATACATCTCTCCTTTACAGCACTCAGACTGCATTACCTTCCTCCCTGTAATTAATCGAGACACTTGTGGCTGCACCTTACCAGCAGTCTGCGACTGCTAAAAAAAGATGATATCTTCCCTTTGGGCTGAGCCCCAGGCTTGTATTAGCCAGGTTCTCTCCACTCTGACCACCATGAGAAGAAAACCAGACTGGGCTCAGACCCGTGCAGCATCTGCTCATCCTGGATGAGGGGCTCAGCAGGCCAGTCCATGTCCCACAAAGTGGGCATAACATGAGTTGTGGTCTTCTTGTATTTCTCAGCCTCTGGGCTGCAAAGTAGGCCATGTGGCTAAGATGGCGTATCAAAACAGTCTCACCCCAGTTGCTTTCCACTGTGCTGGCACAGGCACTTGTCTGATCCTATGGCAAGCCGGTGCAGGGACCCACAATAACAAAAAGTCAATTTTGCAAAAGAAAACTGAGAAGCCTGTGGTGGTTTACCTCCCTAAGTAGTGGAGTCTGCACTGACACATGGGAGAGGATGGGAACCTGTGGCCAAGGGTCAGGGGGGCGTCATCACCCCTTTCAGTGGCAACCATCTGTGATTACCAAAGCTTCCATGGAAATTTAAAATATGCATGAAGAAATTGAAAACACAGACATAAGCAATCAGCACCAGGAACAACTGGAAAATTCACCTTTTGCTCCACAGAGAAGCTGCTGTTTGTGATACATGACTATCTAACACAGAAAAATAAACATGTAAATAGATAGGCTGAGAACAAAAATTGGGAGGTATGACCATGCTAAATGCTCAGGAGCTGACAGTGTGTTTTGGCAATACAGAGTAGAAGCAGGAAGCAAACACTCATATTCCACCCTCAGGTCAATTTTGGACATGCAGAGAGAGGTTTTGGGGTTTTTTTAAAGGGAAAATATGTAAACATACAATATTCAAATAAACAAATAGTGTATAAAATTAGCAATGTGAATCTTTACTCTATGAGACATGCAAAGCTTCTGGATCAACCTGTAAGTAATAGTAGCTAAAAGTGCAGGCGAATTAAATAAAAGCAGGAAACTGGAATGTAACATGCCTCTATTCAGACGGTAATGAGCAGCTGAAGAAAATCTTCGGATTTCTAGCATTTGCTTGGCATCGAAAGGGAACCTGGGCTGCAGAAAGAAGCATTATGCGTTTTGACTGCTTAACATTTACAGAAACTAGAACTGTTAAGTGAGTAACTATAGGTGTAAATGAAGCTTTCTGCATTATTTTTGAAAATCTTGGCCTTTGGATGCAGTGGTGGGATAGCAGCCCTTGAGAACATTGAGCAGCATGCACACACACCCTCACGCAGCTGTCGGTCCTCCTGTGGGTGAAGCCGTGCGGCTCACAGAGCAGCTCCACACCAAGGACAGTCGGAAGCAGAGATGACCACAGTCCCAACACCTTAGCTTGGCTCCTCCGGCACGTTTCTGAACTGAGTGAGCACTTCCACAGCGGCACACCACTCACTCAGAGAGCTATTCTCACTCAACACAAAGTAACCTCTACAGTTAAAACCTCAAGTTTCAGACACTAACAGGCATGATATGGGTATTCTGTGCCTTTTTGAAAAGGGGCATTGAATCTCATTTCCCAGATTCCAGTTCACAATTACTTTCTTTTGTAGCAGCTTTTCACATAATCTAATTTCATTTTCTGATAGGTCATATAATGTTACCTTCCTGCTCAGGATATTGGTGAAAATATCCTTATGAACACTACCCATTAGACCGTGAAGAAATATGACATGGATTATTTTCCATTACAGTTTATAAAACTCCTCCTAGTAGTGAGATGCCAATATCCAACTATATAAAAACATAGTAGTTTTTTGCTATAAATGCTGAAATATCAGTGTCCTCTCCTGATAAAAGTCTTCACCCAAACACTTACTTACTGATTTTTTCTTTAAATATGAAGTTTCTACTGTCTCCTGCTCATAAACAGATGTACATGAATATATAGATGTATACTTTTTGTCCTCTTTGATTCTTAGATTCTAATTAATGTTTCATGAAAAGCAAACAGCTGCCTTAGGAATGCTAGACATTTAAACATATCAAGCAGTACTTAAGGTGATCATAAAAGGAAATTATGTGCTACTCTTTTATTAGCAGTAGTTAATTCAATCACTATATTTTAAGGTGATGTTATACTGGAAATTATATTTGTTGTCAAGAAGAAAGGAGGAATTTGGCAGCATAAACAGCACACATATTAAATGGGAAAATTATAAGACAGAGATAAAAGATGACTTGAATCAATTTGGTTCAGAAAGTGCTTGAACTGGAGATGGAAGCAGATGGGTAGATGGGAGTAAGAGCACAGTAAGTTTGTCCTGTTATGCTCTGTTCTAGGTGTCCACTGCTGGCTGCTGCCAGAGGCAACACCCTGGTAAAGAGGATCCTCTGCTCTGACTCCCGATGGCCATCCATTCCCATGCTCTTGTATCTCTGCTTTAGGCAGCTGGCAAACAAAACACCCTCCACATCTATGACCATGACTTTATCTGCAACATTTACTACTGAGACCAGATAAATTTTTGAGCTGCCTTGCAAAACCCGAGTGCATCACAACATCGCCCTGCCTGGAGTGGAACTGGAAGCACAACTATACATGTAAAAAACTTCTAGCAGAGGGAAAGAACTTTGGTGTCTACAAGGAAAAGCATAAATGCCAACCAATGCGCAAATTACCAAAATTATTCATCGCCTCTGTTACCAGCTGTGTTAAACCGAGACATGGAATAAGACATTTGCTAGATCCTTCTGTTCCGTATTCGTGCTGTGGGATCCTGAAGCTCCCTAGAGCTGTGCTGTCCTGAAGTGTATACTAGCTCCACACTGGGCTGAGACCCACAGACATAATCACATTTTACTCTTTCATGTCCTCCCCTATGCTGGGCCAGCAAGTATGATATGCTCCAGCAAGTCCCCCAGATCTGATGACTGGAGGGCTGCAAAGCACACTTCTGACAGAGAAAACCCATAAATCAAATCTTTGATGAACTTGGAAATGACACTGAAAAGAAAAACACAGCAAAAACTTCCCATTTATTTTACCCTTATTAACCAAGAAAATTATACCATAGAGAGCTATTGTGTAAAAAACCAAAGGAATTACATGTTAACTCCTTTGCACATAAGCATTGCCTACATTATTAAAATGTTTATTCCTGGTTTTGAGAAAGTTCATGGCTGTATGACAACTTGCATCCAGCAGTAACCAAACACGGGCAACACCAACTCCCAGACCAGCTCTACCAAGTCACTGAGATGCTGCTTAACAAAGACGAATTTCACATTTCTTCTAACAAGGCAGGAGACAAAGAGCTTGTTTCTACCTGTAGAAGTTTTAGAAACATTTGAAAGGAAGGCTATGATGTTTTACACACAAAAGACTCTTATAGTAATTTTAAACATAATTCTGTCTCACTGCTCTCTGCATTTCCCTTGGTTGGGACAGATGGAGTCACATTAAGTAAGACACTAGTCCTTAGATTTTGTCAGAGTATTTGAGGTGACGAATAACAGCAGTTGTTTAGTTATGTTTCAGAAGTATTTTTTTCTGACACATGCAGCATACAAAAGATGCACAGCTGCAGCATTGACCCTCCCAGTGCATCAGGATGGCTGAACACAGTGCAAAAACTGCTCTGGATGTTGAAGCCCATGTTAACATGTCTTTTTGTAGTATGTCACATTACTGCGGAATAAAGACTAATAGAAAAACTCATCTGGAGAGGGACCTATACATTTTCTGCTCAGCAAGGTTAGCTTCAGAGCTAGATCAGGTTATTCATAGTTTTATCCTGTTCAAGTCTGAAAATGTTCAAAGACAGAAAAAAAAAAAAGGCATTTCTCGGGGCAATGTGTTCCAGTGCTCAGCCATACTCATGTTCAAAAGGGAGTTTCTAATGAATGCTTACTTTTTCTAAATAGTTCTTACAAAATGTTTATATTTGTAAATACATGTCTCTACACATTATAGTGAAAGATAACTGAGTGACCATGAGTTAACATAAACATGAATTGCTTTCTTTTTAAAAAATCCCAAAATTAGCTTACTTTGCTTTAGTCCAATGTTCTTCCGAGTTGAAGTGAAAATCCATGAAAACAAGGAAACCTCAAGCAGTGGGAAAAACATATCTTCACAATGAACTCGCAGTTAGAATAAAGTGCATGAACAAATATCTGTTCTTTTGATCTGAAGACAAAGTATTGTACATCTTCCCGAAAGCAGGAATAATTCCTGAAATCCTGTATGCCACAAGCAGGAATAATTCCTGAAATCCTGTATGCCAAACATGTTTGATGCACGCTAGTTCAGACCTAAACCTGGTCTAGCAGAGAAAGAGCATCTTATTTCATCCTCTCCTTTCAGCTGGCAGAACAGCAGTGATCATTCACACAGGATCTCGAGTACCAGCCGTCCTAACTCTCCTTCCAGACGGACGGTACATCAATGCCAAGTCTGTTCTTTCTTTTTTGTCTCCTTCTAAACAGAGCATAAAATTGGGTAACTGAGCACCTACAACTCAGCTCTGAGAGCACAGGGCCCTGCTTCTTCCCTCTCCTGTTTGTTTCTGATTCATACTTTTTCTTCATGTTTTTCTGGCAACACATATGCAAACAAACCTTGGCAATACTGGTATTCTCAGAAGAAAAAACTTAGAAAAGGGAAATAAAGACTACTCTGTTGCAGATATGGGCTGAGCTGAAATTTTCAGCATGGAAATAAGATGAATATGTACATATATTCATGTCTTTCACCTTTGTTCTGGTTACTTGTAGAAAGAGCACAGATGCTCCACTTTCTAGTACAGGACTCCCTGCATGTTGTATCTTGCTCTCCAGATTTCACTTTCTTCTCCTACCTCAAATTCTGATTTTTCACACTGTACAACACAGTAGTCAGTCCCAGTGTCTGTACAATGATGACTCTGTACAATAATGACTCTTACTTGAGCATCCACCTCCTCTTGTTGGTCAGACTAACAAATGTGGAACTGATCACTGCAGTGCTGATTAAAAATTCCCTCATCTGTATCCTTAGCTGACAAAATTGCCACTAACATCTTGCAAAGTCAGTGATATTAAATGAGGACATTGCTTCCACTGGGACTGAAGCTCATGTGAATGACCTTTACTTTCTTCCTGTTCAGAGGGCTTATTATTGATAAGTTAAATATTTGATTACCCTGGATACCTATGTGTAATGCAATTATAGGTGGTCATCTGTCATACTCTGTGTCATCAAGCAGGTTTTGTTAACCACTAAATGGTTGACCCCACTGAAGTGTACATTTCGGTGCTTATATACGTATGTAAAGACAACCTCCCACCCTCAACTGAATGACATCACAGAAAACCCATTTTTTATACCCTAGAGCCCTCTACCAGCTCCTGTGCAAGAGTACAGATTGCAAAGAATTCATCTCCTGCAGAGATATCGTAAGTATCATACCTATTTGGTCTGGCTAGGAAAAAAGGGACTGAATAGTTTAATTCATTTGGGGACAAAAAAGTTACTGAGCACAAGATCATACTTCAGAAATTTGTTTCTTTTTGTAACACTACTTTCTAATCCATAAATTTTGAGACTCATATTTTGCCTTTTTTTTTTCCTTCCAGTGCACCCTCTTCCATTGAAAGGAATTTTTTAAATAAAAGAACACATGAAAAATATCCTATAAATCAAAATTGTTACTACACCTCAGAGGCCATACAGATTGCGTTACTAAGCATTCTTGTTAACAATGAGGAATCCTGATGCATTTATTCTATATAAGATGTCAGCTTTTCTATTAAATATGCTAATTTGCACCTGGCTTTACAGTCATGCATGTCTATTAAGTATTTATTAATTTTGATTACAAGATCCTTGTTACATCTTTCTGGCTGTTTTGTGTTTGCAAAGCAAAATAAGCACAGAATGGCCTCAATACATGAAACAGAGGACTAATACCCTACTGCAGTATGAAGAAACCACACTACTTCTCCTCACATCTGTGATTTTCCACACCTATTTATAAGATGGTCTCACTTGAAGCAATGTTCTGGACTTCACCAGGTCCGACTTCTCTTACTCCTTTCCTAAGGACTGCCATTTCTTTTCTCTTCCTGTCCTTTATTATTCTCCACTCTTCCCCCAGACTTGATGACAACTACCTAGATGGGAACTGTCTCCCTAAAGAATCATAGGGGCAGGTTTTGTCACTCAGTAAGATATGTACATAGGAAGAAATTTACAGAGTTGTAGTTTCACTGTATTTGCTAGTATTTGAAAGATTTCTAGTGGATCATCTGCACACTAGGATGCAGCATCCCAGAACACTGTAGAAATCTCTCTGACAAGTAACTTCAGAGAGGGAGGAACTCATGACGACCATCCATGTGCTGGAAGAGTTACTGCATCTTTTCACTGGCCTTGCACAGATTGGTTGGATCATGGGGATAGTCATTCCTTTTCTTCTCTTCATTATTAAAAGCGCACCCAGCAAAGACTCAATCTGCACTCTTCCTAACTTGGGTACTAGAGTCTTTCCATGTGTAGTTAATTATGCAATGGAGCACTGACCTACTTTTTGCACATACCAAAAAGGCAACTTTAAACAATTCCGTATTTATTATTATACCAGTTTAGAAGTCACAAAGATATCCTGCTTGGATGCAGGTCCTGCCAAATCTGCCAAAGCTGCCATTGTCTTCAGCGGAGTCAGACATACACTTTCCCAACAGAAAGAGGCAACCAGAGTACTGTCATTTTCATCAACTGGTCCTCTTAACACTTTCTCACCAAGGCAGAACTGTATTTACAACCTCTAGTGCTCATAGGCAAGGCAAGGTTTGATTAACAGCAAAATTTCTTCTGTAAGCAGACTGCCTCTGGCCACAAGATATGTTTTGTACTAGGAAATCTATGGAAATACATCTTTAACAGATCTCTTTGTCATAGAAATTGCTATAGTTGCACTCAAAAGTGCAAAGTCTTCTTCCTGACAAATATCCCATAACACTTTTTCAAGAGCATTATTAGGCTGGTATCCGAGCAACTCTACTCCTCTGGGCTTCACTGGGTCAAGGTGACTTGCTCTCATGTTTCTCCACTTCAAAAACTTACTGTTGTTATTTCTTGGTCAGGAAGAACTACAGACATCTTTAGGATGACAATATTCTTCTTCAGAAGGGCAAGAACAAAATTCTGAAAGCTTTTTGCCATCAAAATAATGGGTCAAGATTTCACTCTATGCATGCTCTAGCCCCACTCAGGCAAAACAGGACTGAGGAATTGGGTATATATTAACTATACTGTATGTGAGCTTACATTTGAACTGGGTGAGATTTAAATAAATTTGCCTCTTCATGTTTATAGAAATATAACACAAAGCATTCTCCTCACAAGAAATGTCTTCCCACTGGTTACATGGTGTATGCCTCCCTTTGGGATGTCAAATATTATTTGACGGAAATCACTCTGGTCTTTCCAACAGACATTGAATGTTCTATTCGAAAAAGCATAAAACTATACAGAGTTGAACAAGCTTTGCAACTGTCAGATTTTTGACCTGGCCCTTACCTAAACACTAACAACAGGCAAAAAATTGCATGTCTGCAGGCTTTATGAAATCAGCTTTATTTTAGTTCATCCCACAAGAATTCTTTAAGTATTTAGATACAATGCTACTGAGCAAAAGGAAGAGAATTCATAGTCATGTGTTACATCAGTTAAACAAACACCTTTTCACAGAGGGTAGAATAGCCACCCTTTTTCAGATTAGTACATTTTTTGTTTTGATTCAAAATTGTCTCAGGGAGGAGGGAAAGAACTAAGTTTCCACCTATGCAGAAAAATCATCCTGTCACCAGCAGAATGTCTTACAAACATCTTAGAAATGGAGATCAGACATCCTTCATCCACATGATACTCCTTATCCTATCTAGTGCTAAAGAATATTTTCATGGCCTTGCTATCAATACTTGATGTATTTATTTTTCACACTACCTTGACTGCATTTGTTTTCACACTTGGAAGCACACTCACATTACAAAGGAAACCTTACAAAGAAGTAAAGGGAATCTACCTAGCTACTCTCTCTGAAGCTTGCAAATTCCCACCTACAATGCTGAGAATCAAGGGGTAATGATAACCGGCCACTCCATTCACCTTGTAAATTTATGCATGTTGCTCATTAGCCCAGGTCAACACAACTGAGTGGCTACAACACAGTGCTCTGAATTACAAGTATGTTCAATGTGCAGTCAGGAGCACTGTCTAGGACCCACTGGTCCCATGGCTTGCCACAGTTTTCCTGCATATATTAGCCCAAAGCGAGTTGTGCTGAACCAGGATCCAGTTCATCATCTCTGGAATTTCTATTGCTTCCCTGAAAGCTTTAGTCTCCCAAATCTTCACCAACAGGATATTTGGCTTAATAACTTAAATCTACATCAGGACTTCTTTAATTCTACTTTTTAAATTTCCTCTTTGGAGAAAAGAAAATCTGAAAAATCCTCCCCACCCACTTCCAGATATTTTCCCTTTCCTAATCTGTTAAAATCTCTGCCTGTTTACTGTATGATATTTTACAAACAGTATCAGTTCCCAAATAAAGCATCAGTTAGTGTTGCCAATAAAGCAATTAAGAACAACCGGCGTGCTTACACTCAAGCTTTTACCGGAGAAATCAGAGTCTGTTAAAATCTTGCAAAACTCAACCCTGCACATATGTTGTTTTGCTTTGTTTTGTTAAATGGGATGGAACATACCAGAACTTTAAAGATCAAAAAACACCCATAATTTCCTAAAACATTTGAAGCCTTTGCATGCAGTAAAAAGGGATAATTATCAAAGCATTTTGCTGTCACAATTGTTCATTTGGAAGAGGCACAAAAAAAACTCCAAACCAAATCCAAAACTCTCAGCACAACAGAATGCTATTGCTTTAACTACAGTAAATAAGAGAAAGTTAGGCAGATGGAGTGAGACATTAGAGTGGCATTCAGCACAGGGTCAGATGAGACAACCATGACCATTGCAAGCCACTGCCTCAATAAGACAGACATCTCACCCTGGAAATGGGTCTCATACCCCATGTGCCCTGTGGAGCCACCCACCACTTTGGGCAGGTATCCCTGATGACACCGCCTTGGACACAAGGATGGCTGCTCACCTTGTGACACCCACTCAGAGATGAAGAAACATTTTGGGGAGAAAAGAGAGCAGGGCTCTTCTTTTGCATCACAGTCCTCATTTCTCTGCCCCTCTTACATACTTTAATCCTATACAGGAGGGATGGAGTGAGGTGGACTGTCATTGCAGACTGAAGTGGAGTTTGACGAAAGGGCACAACCTGTATATAGAACTTGATGTGTCCAGTTATGGGTTTAGGCTTCTTGGTGCATTTTTGCCATAAGCATCGTGAAGACGCCGGCAGGCTGGGAGGCGGGCTGGGCGGCTCACTGGGTTTCTTCTGCCTGCTGGAGCAGCGCTCACTGAAATAGTCAGCGATGAAGCCACACGACAGAGTGGCTGGAAGCCTCGCATACCAGCTGAATTGCTGGGGGGACACCCCAATCCCTGTTTAGCCATGGCCAAGGGGCTGGCCCGGAGGGGGTAGGGGGAGCATGTGCGGTGAGTTTGGAACTTGGGCGGGATTCGCTCACTTCCCTGGCTGGGAGGGTGGCGTGGAGAGGTTCTTCGTGTTCCTCTCTGCCGGTTCCACATGCCTCCTGTCCCACCAGCTCTGGCACTCAGCTGCCACCTTGCTGGGGCTCACGGCAGCTCCAGGAGGGTCTTGGCTCACCCCACGACCGCACGCTTCCCATGTCATCTTCCTTGCAGACTGCCACCAGCGCTGGAGCTGGCTCCGCACTCATCGGGGCCGGCGCTGTCCGTGGGGGAGCGTCCACGCTCCCCCGTCCCCGGGAAAGGGCAGCGGGTGCCGCCTCTGCCCCGCGCTGCCACAGCCGCCACCGGCACACGCGGGCCCGGCCCACGGCACCGCCCCCCCGCTCCCCCTGCCGGCCGGGGCTGTAACTGCACCGAGGGCGGGCACCTTGGCGGCTTCGAAGCTCCTGTTGCTGCGGGGTTTGCTCTTTTTATTCTACGTGCTTTTAGCAGAGAACTGTTATTTCCTGTTTCTACATTTTGGCCTGAAAGTCTCCTAATTTCTAAGTTATAATAATTTGGAGAGAGGGGTCTTCTTTCTATTCCAGGAAGGTTCGTGCCTTCCTTGGCAGACATCTGTCTTTTTAAACTAAGGCAGCCCTTACACATTTTTTCATAAATGCTGTTGTTGGGAATCCATTCACTTCAATTACACCCCAGAATTCTCTTCGGAAACTCCCATTTCCAAGGCCACCTCTTCCACCTCTGCCTAGGTAAATGGAGGTCTGTTCTGAGTTTCGTATTATCTGCCACAAAATCCACTTCACATTTTCCACATTTCACATTTGGCCACTCTAATGCAATGTAGCTTGTTATTCATTTGTAGGTAGGTAAGTCTTTAACACTGATAGAATTGATTTTTTAATAGCAATAATGTTAACTAAGTGTGATCTAGAAGCATCTTGTGTCCTGATGAAGTCCCACTCCTACCACACAGGAAGCAGGTTGGGGGGATGTGGACAGGGATACCCACCCTATCACTTGCCATGCAGCAGGCACAGAACAAAACTGCAGTGCTTCTGCCAACATATTTGCTCAAGGTAGTGTTAAAGAGCTGTGTTCCCTGGCCAGTTATTTCTTGCTCTTGTTAGGGTCTTTCCTACAAAAACAAGATGTCTGAATTTCAATGTGCTTTTTGTTCAGTAAATCACAGTAGTTTTCAAAACATCTTTAACCTTTTCAGTGGCCAGTGGCCTGGTAGGTGGATCTCTTGCATCTTTTCATACTAGAAGTCTGACAAATCTATTCTGGAAAATGCAGGCAGGAAGATGGTATGTAAAATTACAGAATATCGGCCAAAGAGCAGTGCATACTGTACTGCTCTCTGTTTCACACCAGGACAGCAAATCATTTCTGTGACAAAGAATTGAGCAATAACAAAAAATAACCCAGTATTCATCTGGTTTTGTGACAGGCTGCTTTTATTTCA
The DNA here is from genome assembly GCA_013396735.1 of Grallaria varia. NCBI lineage: Eukaryota > Metazoa > Chordata > Aves > Passeriformes > Formicariidae > Grallaria > Grallaria varia. The sequence continues at coordinate 72,528 of VWZG01013159.1, forward strand.
GTCCCTGGAGTTCAAAGTGCAGAGACATGGTTAACATAGATGTGCTGTGAGTGAGCTTGTATTTCTGAACAGCTGAAGCCTAACTCTACCCATCTGAAAGCACTGGATTTAAAAGCTATTTTGAAGGACAGCTCTCTTATTTATTCTCACATTATTTCAAAGCCCTCATTACTCAACAATACCATTTGAAAGTACAGTCAAATTAATCGCACAGCTTCTCATTAAAGCAATGTGTTACATTATAACAGAGCCAAGACAGGGAAAGGAAAGTAACATAGCTTGGGGCTCCAGAGCCCTGCAAACGATTTCCTGGGTATCCTTAGTCCTGCTCCTTGCTATTTTTGTGGGTTAGCTCTTGATTTGGAAAGTGTAGGCATACTACTCCTTCCTTCCCTCTTCCTCCTGACACCTTAGTATTATCTTTCTGGAAAGTGGCTGAATCGCATGGCTGTATGAACATACACGTTTGCCAGGCAGAAGAGTAAATGTTAGCAATAGGCAAAACTATCCAAAAGTACGTAGTATAAAAGATCAGAAAGCAACATGTCCCCATTTCTGACTCTGCTGTAAGTCAACAAATGCAACTTACTTTTTGCAATGATAGTAACTGAGTGTTTCATCCTTATTGTAGGTGTGTATTTTAGGTGAACATGGTTAGGAAAAAGTCCTTTCTAACACTATGGTCATGAGGTCTATGGTCCTACTTCATGCTTTTCTACACATCACCAGACAAAATGTGAGCCAAATACTGGCATGGGATTTTCAAAAGATCTCTTAAGAAAATATTAATTTTTCTTTCTCTAAAGTAACGACTGAAAAATAATTGAGTAAAACAATTGTGTGATGAGACTGCTTCTGCTCTGCTGGCAAACCTGCCAGAAACTGCAGGCTCCCAACTCTGGGACAAAAGAGCCATTATTGACCAAATATTCACAGGAACTCAAAGCTGCTACTTCATGTTCTGGTGTAAGTCCCTGAAAAAGGTGGTGCTGTGATTCATGTGCCATTCAGTGTTGTTTTCAAGACATTTGCTGAACTGAAGAACCACCATTAGAATATGTCAAGCACACATCAAAACCCATCTAAATCAACGGGGGCAGAAAACACATCATGTGCTTGACATACAGCAATTGACATGTCATAATTTATTTGACGTTTCAAGGACAGTAGTGTCTATTTAAATGGAGACAGTAATATAAATATTTTTTTTTTACTTGAGTTAAAACCAAAACCTAACAGGGCATCTTGATGAAGAGCTGTTCACTGAGTATCACTGGAAAAAAACCTAGTAAAGTCTTTAATGGCTCAAATTACAATATGCAGAAGAGTCAATTTAAAAGAACGTAACTCTACTAACACACCACTATCTTGGTGGGAAATTGCGGTCATGCTGGCTAACAACCTCCTACTTATTTCCATGGAACCATCATTTCACCCATCCCTCCCTATTCCTTTTGCAGCTTTGCCTAGGTTTAGGTCGAAAACTGCCCAGACTATCAGCATGACAACTGATATAGAAACATGGATTAACATGATGGGAGTCCAGGGAGGCATGCACACAGCATGGGTCATACTCTTTTTCCCTGCACAGACAAGACAAATTGCATGGTAGCAGAATTTTGAATTACATATGCTTCAACTGACACTTCATGCTCTCTCCTGAAGGCACATGCACAGGGATATCACCAGGAATAACAAAGGTCCTACAGGATGTGTTGACAGGAGAAAGGGGGATGTACTAAGAAGCAGTAGCCATGCAAGCTACTCCTTTCAACAGGACTAGGGGATCTCCTCAAATTTAACACCCCACAAATGGAGAGCCCACTGTCACAATTCTAGTTCACACTCATAAAGGATCCTTGTAATTTTTTGTTTCATTTCAATAATCTAAAGAGGGATTTCTTCAGCATATGTTGTGATGCAAAAGAAAGGTGCTGGCAGAAAGTTTTTAAACTGAAGGTTGAATTATCTGCTGTCACTGCATTTACCTAATACTTCCCAGTCTTGATTCTTTCTTGTACCATCTTCTCTTCTCTACATTTCAAATATATGTACTCCCCTGAACTGGTATTTAGCCACACCAAACTCTTTTACTCTGCCCTCTTAGATATCTCCTCCAGCAATCTAAGCAGTTTGCTGCTCCTCTCAGGTCTTGTTCAGATTTGTAAGTGTGCTGAACGCAGCACAGTTCCTTGAAATAATGCCATGTTCACAGCGAATGCATGACAGTAGCATTTGCGGGATGAGACCCACATGCTGTATGTGTAATCTAATGCTATTACACCATGTGGATGCCACATAGGAAAACCTATTGTAAATGAGGATGGGTAGAATTGCCAGCATAAAGAAAAAAACAAGCATGCAGAAATCTAAAAACCAGGTAAATACCTCTTGCAAATAATATTCTTCCCCTCCACATTTTTTCCATGTATTTCCATGAATTTATTAATGACTAAATAATCGATCTGTCAGAGAATACAAGCAAACTGATTTACCTATTTTTTAACCCTGATCCCTCTCATAAATTGTGAGATGTCTATGCCCAAATAAGAAAGTAAACAGAAATCTTGTGTTAGTTTAAAACTCTATTAAACCAGAAGACAGAAAAGGAGACTGAAGGAGGTAATCATGTTAGGCCAGCAAGCAGAGAATTTTAATCCCCCCCCAAAACCCTCAAAAAGTTTTTGGTGAATCTTCTTAATTGCAGTAACTACAAAGAAAAATAGTATGAGTAATCTGTCATATGCCTAATGCTCCTTTCAGAGCTGTGTAGAATTGAGCAAGGTAGAGAGAAAGATACAGTGCCAGGGTTTCATTTTAGACCTCAGAATTAAATACAGAGATCAAGTAGTTCAAAGGAGATGAAAGAAAAAAGAGTTCACATATTTTGTGAATTTAACTTCTTAATAGTTGCGTCTAGGCTGCCATAACAAGACAAGAGCATACTGGGGAAAAATGGAAAAAGACAAAACTACTAATGAATGTGAAGTTATTTTCAAGACTCAGAATAGGATAAGTCAAAGAACTGAGGGGAAAAAAAAAAAAAGGAAGAGTAAAACTATAAAGTAATTTTTGACAGCCCTCTTTTTAAAAAATGGCTGAGCAGATTTATCAAAGTCTGTGAAACGCTTGATCCTAAGCTGAACTTCCATGAAAACAGAATCATATTCCTTTCTGTTCCTAGGTCAAAGAAATGCTGCCAGAGCCAAAGAAAAGGACAAAGAGCACTTTCTGATTTTAAATCAGGGAGTGCTGCACATACAGGCACAAGTGTCTCTATTTATCTAGCTAAAATGTGGTTCCCAAACACAAAGTGTGTTTACACATTTAATTGACTAAAGCCAAGAGGTCAAAATCTGTATAGTTGAAAATTAAAACAGTATTGAATTACACAAGTGAAAAGGAGGCTAATTGAGACACAACCTTTTATATAGAGAATGGAAATACATAAACTTACTCAAAATGCTTTTGCCAATTAACAGTTACATCCAGGCTCTGAAAGCAGGATGCACCAGAGATGAAAAGATAGATATCTCTTCTGAAAGCACACGCAGAACCAAGTATTAGGGAACAATATTTCAAGCCTGTGCATGCCATGCGGAGCCCAGTTCTGCTCTCCCCCACCTGATGCTTGTCCTCTTTCCCCTGGCACCATCTACAACCCACCAAGGAGAATGAGGCCGTTCCACCACCCGGCAAGCCATACATTAGGGAGGGGACACTCTCATACATTCAAGTCAGGACAGTCTGTTACCTTTTCTGTTTGAAATGCCATACCTCTACTTCTACATGCAATGGGGTTTCTAATGCAATCAGGAGGTGAAAGGGACATACTGCTTTATACAGTAGCTGTGCTGTGAGGAAGCTTGCTTCCCAGTCCTCACAAAAACACGAGTGTGGGAGTTTCCACTTGCCCGAAAGCAGGAAAGCAGGAGTACCTGATCTCATCAACAGTGTTTACTTTCATATAAACTGTTGTCCTCCTTTTAGCACTGTGTATATTAACTCTCAATTTTCACTTGTGATGAGAAAATTTTAATCTGAATTAGATTACATGTACAAAAAAATCCTCCACTTAATAAAAATTAAAAATACTTTTAGAAGTTCCCATTATTAGCGCTGAAATGAAAAGCAAAGAAAGTAGTTCCATAGCTCTGAGGGGTTTTCTTCCACTATTGTTTTCATAGATACATTAATTGAATGCTATTTCAAAAACTCCAACAGCGTTAAGTCTTGACTCCAGGTGGCAGCAGCCTCCTTTAGATTTTGGTTTTTCCCTTCCTTAGTTTCCTAGTCTTTGTTCCTTAACCCTACAAACAATTCTACCCCTACCTTCTCTTCCCCCAAAATAAAGACTTCAGTGCTCCAAGCTGCACAGTTTGGGGAAGATGACTGGAAGGCATTTTCATTAAAAGGAATCAAGCCATTCCTGCAGTTAAGCTGCAAGGTTCTTCAAAGCATACAGAACAATTGAGGACTGAAGAGGGAAAAAAGGAAAGGAAGAATTTTATTCCCCTCCCCCTTTCCCTATCAGTGACCTGGTGAAATGTTGGAGAATAGTGCTTCTTTTTGGCTAACAACAGCCTGTCAGAATGGGAGGAGCAAAGGACAGACAAAAAAAAAGACACAGAAGAAATGGTACAAAAAGGTGCCATTCCATAACGACTTTGAACTGGGGAAAAAATCCACCTAAAGAAAATGGCTTTAAAGCACTGAACAATTTTACAAATCTCACTCTTTGGACACAGCATGCTTACACTATGCTACCGGAGTGTATTATGTGAGCTGAGGCTACTTTATGCAGCATAGAACTTAACACATAAGGAAAACTATTGCTCAAGCAAAACCACCTTGTCTGAATGCTTCTTCTTTTCTCTCTTCCTAATACTTACCTTTAGTTTTGCCACTCAGCCACCAGACTTAGCAAGTATGTCCTTCCCCCATTGTGTTGCTAGTGTCTTGCCCTCAATGAGTATTAGGTAGGGTACCATACCTCCTCCAGCTCTCTAGTATTTCTCATATGTTCTTCGTCACGATCACATCTCTGATATTTACATGAATAAAACCGAAATACAGAAATACCTTAAACAGGGACTTCTAAAAGTCCATGCTCGCATAATTCCTTAATATTTGTAAACTGCTGCAATTAGAGGCTGATTCTGTGAGTGCTTGAGCACTTTATTTGGGCAAACAATTCCAATTCAGCCAGATCAGTCCCCTCTGTTTCCCATAAATGTGTTTTAAAAGCTACTAGACTTTAAATTCACACATACTTTCAGCTTTTTGAGGATTCCCACATACATGTGTTGACATGGTCTTATCTGGTTGAGACACACATGGACATCGGAGAGCACTCAGGAAACAGCCTTTTAGAATAGTTATAGCTGGGAGGTACTTAAATGTGGTGCTCTAACACATCAACTTGTTATGTTTGGGCTATCTTCCCAACTCATGGACTTCAGGTTTCTTCATAAAAGCCACACAGTTCATGTCAGTTTGGTGCCAAAAATATCCAAAGGCTGGTGAGGCTGAAGTCAAGTGTGGACCTAGCCGCCTTGCTATGAGCCATATACATGGTCTTGTGCAATGATACAATGTGCTACAAAAACATAGAAAACTACAAAAAGATATCTTCATCCTCACCCCTCTATAAGAAGCATAGGAAAAGAGAAAAAGAATTCTGAGAACCAAAGATTTTAGACTAGAAAACTGACACAAGTACCAAAAGAAATTTATAAGCGCGTAAGAAAAAAAATAGAAGATTTAACTTCTGAATTAGTCTCTGACTCAGTTCTACTGCAAGATCAGACAACTATATGGAGTCTGAATACAGACCAGACATCTTATTTGACCACTACTACCAATTAAGTGAACTTGCCCCTGGCTGCTGCAAGAGAGGAGGGCCGAAGAGGAGATACAAGGACTCTCTGAAACAATACCTCAGCCTTGGCCATATTGACTACCATCAGTGTTCCACTCTGGCCTCCAATCAGGAGGCACGGAGACACACCATCTATAATCCTGCTGCTTCCTTTGACAACACACGCAGAATCAGTCTCGAGGAGAAAAGAGAACGCAGAAAGAACCGTGCCTCACCAACACCGCCTATGGAGACTTTCTGCTGTGCCTTTTGCAACCGGACTTGCCTATCTCGCATTGGCCTCTTTAGCCATCAGCGCGCTTGCAGCAAGAGTGGGTAGAGCCCTTCCCAAATCTTCGTTCGTGAAGCCTAGCTATGATGACCTGATATTTCTCACATTGTGGTCTTACCATACACCTGATATGATGCAACCACAGGAATCTAATAAAGATAGCAATTTTGCTTTCTCCCCTCTCTGTTCCAAGCCACAGACATCTCGACCCCTATGGAAGAAGCAGCTTATGGTGTTAAGATATGCCAGTGCCCTGCCCAGCACGAATCACCAGAACTGAGCTACCCTTGGGTACCTGCATGAGAGAAGTGGTGAATGCCCGTGACTAGGAACAGGGACTGCACTCTGACCATTAGATTTGTCCATTCATCTGTGCAACCAAGTTATCCCTGCTGCTTTTGGAAAAGGGACTAATGCCACCAAGTTATATCACTACTAAAGGATTCAAATGCTCAGTCAACAAATGAAGACTTCCACCCTCATATATTATTGTCACATCACAACTGAAGCATCCCAGACACAAAGTGTCTTCTAGAAGACCATGCTCACACTATCCCAATGCTTTTTAAGGAGAAAGCCCCAACTACCCAACACTGACATACATAATTCTGCGTTGTGTGTGGGTAAAAAACCCTGAAATTGGTAGACCTAAACATTAAATCCCACAAGTGGATCCAAACGGCCGAACTTGTGTCCACATGGGACACCACAAAAATTAAAGACGTTCTCTGAAGGTGCAAGGCTTGCTTGCATGACTGTACTCGCACCATTGGGATCAAAATCTTTGCTTTTGGGCCTACCAGAGTTATGATTCAGAAATTATATGTGAACCATGGCCATTTTCGAAACTGCATCAAGGGCCCAACACAATTTATGAGAGCAGCAGAAATCACCAGTGGTCTCACCTTAGGACTACAGTAATAAACAATTCATTTTTGTGCTACTAGAGACAGTAAAAAGAGAGCAAACAAAGCAGTAAACCTTCATCTTCCCTTTATTCTCAATTATTCTCAGGTTTATCTATAATTCATAGGTTTTTCTATGAGGATCAACATAAAATCTGAACAGAGTTCAGATTTATGAATTTATTCTTTCAATACCCAAGTGAGGCTGATGGACAATGTTACTACCATTTTTCATACAAAGGAATGACACACAGAGTAATTAACTGCCCAATTTTTTAAATTCTTTTTTCTTTCCTTTTCTTTTTTTAAATAAAATAGAAATAGAATAGAAATATGGAATGGAAAGAAATGGAAAATACAGGTGATTGGGGCACCCCTAAAAAACCAGGGCATAAGAAATCTATGATAATCAGGGTGGCATATAGCAGCTAAGATATCCCGAGTCACAGTCCCATATACTTACTGAATGCAAATGTGTATGTGATTCAGGATAACTCATTCTTCAAACTCCACTTTCCCAGCTTTCTCTGGGTGCTAAGTTTTGCTATTTAGGATTAGAATTCACATAAAGATTTTCAAAGACAGATTCTTTTCTTGAGGATGGTATCTTTACCTTACCTCTCCACTACATTTGTTACATCCTCTTCAAAACTTCTTTTTCTCTGTTCTAACTTAGTTAAGTGGTTTGCTTAGACTCCTCTGATGGCCAAAGGAAAGATCCAGGGAGAAACCAGCGATTCTTTGGATAATTCACCTCTTAGACATATGTGTTTTAAAATGGGATGGAAAAGTCCACGTCTCTCCATTAAATGCAGAATGAACTCTACTTTACTGATTAAAGGAGTCATACCAAGAGAAGCACCTAATATTTATTTATCCATGACAGTATCTTTAGCTGCTACACTGAAAGCAATAGGTGACACTGAGAAATCATGGCAACCAGTCCCACACAGCTGATAAAAAAAGCTGGACATTTGCGTAATGTCCTTAAGAAGGGAGAAAAAAGGGAAAGAAATGAAAAGATTTATTTTTTTACAAGTTGTTTCATTGCTCAACAACTTGCTTAGTCATTTGTCTACTCGTGTTTACCATATGTGTGCATTTATGAAAATGCAGTCTGAGTGAGTGACCAGGGAGGGTGTCTGGAGGCAATACAGGGCATGCTCATATACGTTTGACTCTAATGTATTAGACTTGTAATGAGGGACTAATTTGGTCCTAAGCAGTAGCTTGGCAGAAACAAAATACTTATAGACTATTAATAGAGAAACTGTTCACAGAAGCCGTGACCTTTATGACTTAGCGTGGTTTACAGACCTACCTCTGTTACAATTAAACAGATCTTTACTGCAAAGCAACACATTTCTGGGTTCCGCCTCCCCCCCTCCCCGCCAATTATAAGGAAAAGACTGCTAAAGTAGAGCAACTCTTTAGTACGCATACTGATGCAAATCCCATATGGAGGTGTACTGAAACAGCGTAGGGGGAACACGGGGTTTATGGTGCTCTGAACGATAATGTCCCCTAATGTCCTTCAAACATCTGTCCTCAACAGCCACCCTTAGTTGAAGGACTACGGATATTTAAAGACAATGATCTCTATGCTGTGATAATAAAAGTAATCAATATGAGAAAGTACTATCAGTCACAATGTTACAGTGAGATTGAGGGAGGGGGGAGAAGTGTACTGGAGGGGTTACTTCTCTTGCTTCTAAGTCAGATATATGTAATAATTTTCTAATGACTTTGAGTATAATCAAACATTTAAAATCAGTATTGCAAATGCCTGATGGAAAACAGTTATGAAACACATCAAAGAGGACAGCCCATTTACTGTTTTGGCCTTTATTTGCCAAGCCATGTGTCAACAAAGATACTGGCTGTTAAGGTCACTGAGACTGGAAGAACCAGGGAAAAAATGTATCAGGATCATTTTTAATATGAGTGGCAAAAGTCTAAAACTCAGGAATATATGCAATGCAAAATACACATTTGTGTTTTTAAACAAATTACATCAACTTTTTTTAAACTGTAAAAGATAGTTATTTATCTGCTCATTGCTGTAGCTCACAGCAGCACAAAGAATACCAGCAAAAGGATGTACAGTCTAAAAGCACAGGTGCATAGGATTAAACAAAATGTAAGAAGACAACAAAATAGTTCCAGAAATACAGGCTAAAGAGATATTTGAAAATAATTATAACAACTGTACAGTAATCCTAGCTCTTCCTGGCACTGCAGAAATGAGGAGCTCTATAGGGATGTGCCAACAGCTCAAGCAACAGAACAGCAATGAGCATAATTTTGTCATACCTAAAAATGAGCGAATTGAACAACCTACCATCTCATTAGAAGCAAAGAGTGAGAGCAGCCAAATGACTGGTATTTCAGTAGTTTTATGCTTTGCAACTATTTCTGCCACCAGAAATGATTTGTAGTGATCATCTGAATGTAAAGACTGACAGAACAGTTCATGGTAAGCATGTTTCTTTGATTTATCCTATTCTTAGTAACAGATTCGAACGATGGCAGATCTAGGATTAATTTGGTCTCAAGAAGAGAGCGCAGTGAAAGGGCTCCCTGTGAAAATGATTTCAGCAACATCTTTGACAGCTGGCCCACAACCATGTCACCCTGGGAATGCCAAATCTGTGAGATAACTGAGGGGAGATAGTAGAGCTCTGCACGGCCAAGAATGTAGCGATAGGAAGTGATTATTCACTACTTTTTCTAAGAACTGAGGACTTGAACAGAAGGAAGAACTGGGTTTTCTTTCATGTAACATACTTAGAACTCACTGCCACTGCATACTACAGAGGCCAAGAAGCATAAATGAGCTCAAAGGAGGATTAGACAAGTCCAGAAAGGGCAGGGCCTTATATGGATATTAAAGATTAAGGTCACTAATTAGCCTCAGAGACTGAGGTTCAGAAACAACTGATTTTTTTTATTTTTTTTTTTACACTATAAAGTAAAAGATGGATAGAAGGAGGGGAAGTAGGTATTCCAGAGAAAGAACGCCCTCTTATAGCAACCTTGTTTTTCTGCTCTACTAGTAAACACTAGCCAGGTTACTGAGTTTGTTTGGACTGACTGGGTAGGAAGAATTTTAGACTTTGGTCAGTTGTTTCTATACACACACTAGTGAAACATGCCCTTTTGAAACCAGTTCTTGAATGTCTGCTTTAGTGAAAGACTCCCATATCAGAGGATACGTAGGCTGATGCTTATGCCAACAGGACGAGGCTGACCTTCCAACTCCACATTGCTTGGGGTGCTTACAAAAACATGGCACATGCAACAAAGGATAGCTTTAAAAAAGGCAGACCAAAGGGAACACTCATCAGAAAGGAAGAGGTTCAATTTGCAATACCCAGGCTGTCCTTCAGTCCAGCAAGGAAGGGCTCTTCACCATATGCTGTTCATTGTTTTGTGTAGGTCAAATCCAGATGACAAGCTGATAAGCATGGTACCATTTCCTATTCAAGCATATTTCATAGTCCAAAAAGAACAGGCCAGGAATCTTCTCAGCATCATCTAGCCCAGGAAGCAGGTGTAGGGAGCATGAAGGAATATCTAGGGGCATGGGAAGGTGGTGGGTGGGCTTCTCAGTCTCACTACGAGAGGCTAGAGGAAGGGTGAGGAGCCACTGCCAAGGCAGCGGAAAAAAAAAAAAGGGACATACACGCTGCTGAGGTTCCTGGAGGCATACTGTAAGCAGCAACAGGCAATCTGAAAGGTTGAGAAGCAGCAAAGATTTCAAAAGCTAGCTCAACAGAAGTCTCCTTGATCTTGCTGTTAAGACAGTTATCTTCAAAAACACCCCTACTCTAAGAAAAGGCTATCTTACCTACTTTTGCTTATCATATCTGATGGCAGAAGTAACACTACTTTAATTTTCTCCACTGAAATCATTGTAGGGTTTAGTGCTTGTACCAAGATCATACACAACGATACTTAACAACATTATCATGACACAGCCATAGAGAGGGTGGCCGGGAAAGGGGAACACAAAAAAAAAAAATCAACAAAACAAACACCTCCACAAAATTGTCTGATGAGTAATTTTTATGAAATGAAAATAATTTACATAGGAGTTTTACAGAAAAAGGGAATGATGCCATTAATCAGCACTGCTGGATAATTACACTGTACGTGAGGCCTTGCTTTTAGGGAAAAATATTAGCTAATAAAGACAGTCAAATGATCGGTAATGGCAGGGCTTTTGGGAGATACTGGAGACACAAAGCTAAATAATTTAAAGCTAAGGAGTATAATGACTGTGAAACCAAATTATTTTAAGTTTACATTAATTCTCCATCCAATTACATATCAACATTAAATCCAAAAGCTAGAGAATTCCTCTCAGCTGCAAACAACAACAGAGACAATGAGGAAGCCAAGGGAAAGTGATCTTGAACATGACTGGACTCTGAATGTGTCCTCCCAACTGCTGTGTACATCCTTAATATTCAGAGGTCTCGTAGAGAATTAAAGCCAGTTCACACTTCCCTCCAGTTACTGCCAGTTCAAGTAAGGTCTCTCCCTAATACAGTCAACTGCAGTCAATCAATTTTCTTTGCAGTGCCTTTTTGCACCTCTCAAGCACCAGCAGCAGATGGCTCAGCCTGGCTGTCTCACTACAACATTTGTAAGGGAGAAACCAGTGAGAAGTTAAACAACATTGGATTAACAATGAAAATAAGGACTGGTGTGTAATGAGAGTGTTTCATTACCACTGCATTGTAAGCAATTTAGCCCTGATTATTATTGACCTTTGGCAATACTGCGTCCAAGTAAAATGTGCTATCTTAAAAAGGACAGGTATACTGGAAGGCAGACATTGTTTCTGAGTGTACTCATAAATAAACCAGACCATTTCCCTTTCTGTGTTAGAGGTTTACCTTACAGCTGAGTTATCAGCATTCAGCAGGCACCCTTACTTTGTGTCTGTGCAACAAACAATACAAGAACAACTTGATACAGTACACCTGGAAAAATATTATTATTATTATTATTATTATTATTACTTCTACAGCACCCAAAAGAGCATTAGGTACTTCACAAAGTAGTTAAAAAGACAAACTATGTGCTACAATGAGCTAATACTCAGTGAAACAGTAGAAGTACACAGGGTGGAAAAACAGGAGGAGGTGGTGTAACAGGAGGAAGTATATGGGTTATAGGAATAACATTAAACAGTAACTAATCTGGGGGACATGAGGTTCATTGCATGCTGCCTCTTCTTATTCCATACTGAGTTCAGAGGAAACCCCATGACTGGACATTTTGTTAACATGCTTTTTCCCACTGCTTTTTCCAAAAGTGCTGTTCGCTTGCATGCTAATCCACATCTTTTTTGTGTGTGAAGGTTTTGCAGCCTGAAAACAGATGTATTTGGATGTTTTGTCAGTTCCAAAGTTAATACACCTATTAAGGATTCAACAAACAGCAGTCACAGATTTTGAAGTTTTCACTGATTTCACAAGGATGGCACAATAAAGCCCATGACTTTGGGCCAAGACACACAAGGCCAAATGCACAGCTCTTTTCCCTACACACTACGTAACACACCAACAAACCACACCATGGGACTCCGCACACTGACAACACAAGTTACAGGAACTCAATACTGACTTGTTTCTCTCGCTCATTCTTCTCTTGATTTTTAGGGCTCACTGTTTAGGGAACCGTGCAGTCCACTTGATGTAGTTGACCTACTCCAACTGAGGTGCTATGATACCGTTGTAAGCCTGCGGCTACCATGTACCTCCATGTCCCAGTAGCTCTTCCCTCACTTCTGCCGGAGGGATTACAGCATCCTTCACCTGCTAAGCGTGGTGGGGACAGCCCAGGGAGGAGGCAGAAAGGGGAAGGTGAATGGAAAAAAAATGACCAGGAGAAACTACAGTGTTATATATCCATATACCAGCACAAAACCAATTGCCACACAGTGCCTTCCACTCTGGGCAACCACATACCATCCAGAACAAAGCATGCTGTTGGCACCTCCAGACTATTAGTAATAGTAAAGTATGTGCTGCAGCACAACAGAGAACGGTGAGAGGTAGCACTCCACGGGGCTGGCATAAGGAATGGATCTGTTTCATGCAGCCTGCCAAAGGCATTGGAAAACTTGACTTTCCAGGAGCTGCCCAAGGATGCTTTTCTCCTGCCTGCAGTACTCTTTGGAGGGCTTTTGCCCAGACCAGGCTGTACTGAGCCAAATGCAGGTGAGAAGTATCCCTGCTCATTCTCCAGCCTCCCCAACAGGTACTGCTACTTCCTGAGGAAACAGTCACTGGGATCCCTCATCACCCTACATACAAAAGCTTCTGGTTCATCCTGGTGTGCCCATGGGGCTTTATCAAAGTCACTAGAGCCACAGGTGAGCATCTGAGAAAGAAATCATTTTTCCTAGACCTGTAACCCAAGGGCAAGCAAGAGGAACAGTGGAGGCTGCCAGAGGGACTATTCAGGTTTGTCTAGGACTGATTGAAAATGTAGGGATGAAGATGGCCTCCCAAGACAGAGAGGAGAGAAAAATTTGCAATATTTTGACAGAAACACCTCACTCCCTGCTAATACCTTTATATACCAGAGGTTTTAGAAGGGGACAAAAGCAGTAAACCAGCATGAAGAAAGGAAGGGGCACAGGGAAAAAAACCCTGAGATGCTAATGTCCATTGCACCATTTTAGCATGGGGACACATGTCTAAGGGAAGTAAAGTGTGTACTCATGAACAATCTGCTGCCAGTTCAGGTCTTGCACCACCTTTAGGTTTGAACACAGACAAAGTATCCTTGAGATGCAATGTAGCCCTTGCTAGGGCACTTCCTCCCAGTCAGATGGCTGACTAACCCTGGAACAAGAGACAGAGAAATGATTGCTGGCTTACTCAAAAGGATTGCAGACAGATAGCTGCTAGAAGCATTACTAAATGCACTAATACGTCATAACAGTTTGATCTCATTGCTGTTTGTGTTTCTGGTTTGTGAAGAGCAGGAACAACCAGACAAGGTGATGCTTGCTGCTGTGCAGATTTGCTGCAGCACTTCAATTTCAGCGGCAGAGCTGATGGAGATTTCCCAGTTCACTTCTCCTAACAGACTCCCCTTGCTGTGGAGATGTGCTGTGGTGTATCGAGAGAGTCCAGCTCCCTACAGAAGTACGTATAAAACACTTAACACCTTGTCTCTATGAAACCTTCAGCTTTCAAACTACTAGCACTGAGTTCACAAGTAGAAGAAGCAATCTGGCTTCCATGTATACCATGCAGAAAGAATTTGACATACCATCTATTTTTCAGAGCATTAAGGCTACCATTTGTCTATCTTAAAGCATCAGCCTGCCTCACAAATACAAACATACTGTTAGGGTTTTCAGGGACACATTATCTCCAGTTATGGTATATGCCAAGGGATTAATCTAAGTCCTGAAGATATGTTTTGAAAGTGGTTTTGCTAAGCCACTGTCATGTAAATATAACTTTGTTTTCATTAAAAAAAAAAAACAAACCCAAATGCTTTAGGAGTTTCCCCTGAAACAAACAGCTCTTTGAGGCCATCCTGAGAACTCCTGGAAGTTTTTCAAGTGTTCTAAAAATCACCCCTGTGAAGCCCTGCACAGTCATGCCTCCCCACTGCAGACACCCAGAGAATGCAGAGCATGCACAACTCCTGCTCCACCCCCAGTCCTACAGCTCGAGACAGCCCTTCCCAACCAGAGTTAACTCTCTGCCCAAGTAATTTCCACATGACTTTGCAAACTACTTCTGGTAAAGAAAAGCTTAACTGAATTATCACCTCATTCCAAACTAGTTCCTATAAAAGTAAGAAAGCTTGTGACCACACCACCAAAATTTATTGAAATGCTTACTTTCCTGTAAATACTTTTCACTTTTCCAGTGGTTGACAGAGTGCATATTACTTTACAGCAGCTAATACAATTTTGTCCCTTTTCCTACAAAGGACCAACGATGGCTTCTCCCTAAGAGGGAGCACATCTCTGCGCTCACACAGCCGATATTCTTCCAGGACTCTTTATTACCATTTTCCCTATGATGGCTTCCACAGCTGAGCTGTTCTGCACAGATTTTCTGCTCAGTATGGGGGGTTGGGGAGGGGGGCGTTAATTATACAGCAAGATGGAGCAGAGCCAGGCAGCCCCTCTGGTGCACCGTCTCCTCCATGGACAACCTTCTTCCTGCTGCTTTGCAGCTACAGGGATCACCTGTTGGTCTTGGCACTTGCCCAAGCTGGGGCCTAGCGGAAATGACAGAATCAGCTAGAAATGAGAGCCAGCTCCTATTCCAGCTACCCAAGTGAGGGAAATACAAAAACAGACGATGGCAATGTGATCTAGTTACTGCAAACGAGAGCCAAGAGGGGGTGGGGTAGAAGGGAATGGAGAAAGAAAAAAATATATTGAAAAAATATAATGAAAAAACAGAAATCCCCAAAATCCACTAAAAGGAAGCTTTTTTCCTCCTGTTCTTCTCTTTACATATTCAGCACAGCAAAAACATTAGGAGAGTTTTCCTCCATCTGAACAGCTGCCAATAGGGAGAACCAGCTACCTTGCTCGTGCTTCGCTGAAGATGTTAAATGTTTCCATCTCCCACATGAGATATCTCAAAGGCATATTCAGGTATGGCAGAAACAACACGCCCTTTTTCGGGCTGCCTCCTCTCTGCACTGCACAGCGATACACGAACTGTTTCAAGATCGTGTCAGGAATTCCCTTCTCCTACAACAGTGCTCAGCAAAACCTTTTACTTGATATTTGGGTGAGTTGCCATGTTGTGCAGAAAAATTAAACACCACTCACCTTTCATTTTGTTTTTCCAGGCAGAAAAAGCAACTACGTAACCCAACAGAAAAGGCAACCATTGCTAACAGCATTTAAAGAAGCAGAATGCTGCCTTCTAAATGACAAAAATACAAGTTAATTGCACACTGCATTTCCATATTTAATTAGTTTCATATGAGCCCTTGGAATACATATTTACTCAAAGCAGTAACCATCCTAACATCCAAAATCCCTCATCAAATTTCTCTAGACCCTTGAGTTGACACCATAAATATATACTCTCTCAAATACCTTAATAGACTTTAAATGAACTTTTAAGGCTTTTTTTTTAACCCATAATTTTTAGAAACAATAACAATAAAAGCAGGAAAAACCTAATTCTGAAAAGGAAGTTTTCCCCTCTCTGAGCAATAGAATGGGTCCCCAGAGCTTCCTTCTTCCTAAGAAGACACTCTATGAATAATCAATGCAAAGTCCAATTCCTCAATAAGCACTGAGCCTTCAAACACCCAGCATTCAGGACACTCTGTGAGTTTGGCCTTTAGACCGTAACACTCTTTGCCTTTCTCTCCCTAGTTTTACAAGCATTCTTTATTCTGTTCTTTCTACCAGCTAGGTAGGTAAGCAGGAGCAAAATTCGAGCAGTGGGAGCAAGCTGGGGCTAATTTGCACCTTATGAATTATTCAAGCCCTCCTGACTCCTGCACCTGCACTGAGGCAGGAAGCTTGAAAGGAACAGTCATTACTCTTCTCTTGGGTTTGCACAAGCTTGGTTACTGCTTACTTTGTTCTGTAACTAGGGGCTTCAGGTCTTGTATAAGCAATGGAAATGGAAAAAAAAAAAATTAACCTCGTATTGTCAAACCCCCTTCTGCTGCCTCAAACCCAGGATAATCATTTAACCAGTTCTGAGAGAAATGAATTGTAGTGTGTATCAGACTGATGCTGAATTCATCTCACATATGCTAATCCGGATCAGAGCATCAGCAGAGAAAGAAGGAATGGGTGCATGAGCTGGCCTTGTCAAACATTTACTCAGCTACATTAAACTGCACGTTTAAACTTCTCCTTAGCTCAGTAGGAAGTATTTCACATGCATCAAGTATTTCACATCCTAACTTGATCATTAAGGCATCCTTCTCCAGAGATATACCACAAATAAATTTTCTCCCTGGCATTCTAGCTAACATCAGGGATGCTAACAGTTTAATACTACTGGAAGAGCCTATATTGTGCTTGCAACAGGGTGGATTTAACAAGCAAATAAGTATTTTCCATCTATTATCTATTATCTTGGTAAAAAGACTGTGACACCTAACTGCAACTCCAGATATGCGCCATGAATCTAGACAGTCATTAGGAACATTTGCAGACAGCAGATACAAACCAATTAGCACTAAGAACATTTTAAGATAACTATACATTTTTGAGCTAATATGCTAAGGCAAACAGATCTAAAACTATTATGCAAATTCAAAGCAGCAAACACTGTCTTTACTGTATCTCATGTCTGCAGTTCATCTTTGGGTCTTGTCCTTTATTAACACTGCTGTTGCCAACAAGTTCTCCAGTTAAAAGATAGTCTCATTAATCCCCAGAAGCTAAGCATCATGCTTTGACTGATTCAGTAAAACAGATCTGTGGTAACTGATAATGAAATGCCTTTAATCCCCTCTCCCAAAAAATCCCCGAGTCAAACATGAGTGTTAAGCATTCAGAAAGGGACACTAAATCCTTATCAAATCTTTGCTTTTCTTCTTTCTATGCCTAAAGAAGTTAATTCATTTTATTACTGACATAGAATGCATGATTGGTCCTATGCTGGTCTTATCACATTCCTATCCAATAATAGGTACTCTGGCTCTTTTTTTTTAAGGTATTTTAATCGAGCATGTAAACATGTGTTATTCTTTGATGCTCTTTCATTCAGCATCATTAATCCCCAGCATGAAATCAATAGACTTAAAACTTTTAATCACGTCAAAATGCAACACAGAAATCCACAAATGACTTCAGTTCATCACACACACTGAATAGCCTGCAAATTGGAAACTGTGCCTTCTTTTTGCCTTGGGAATCAGCAAACTCTAAGCTAGTCTTTCAGTGAAGTAAAACAATCCTTTCTCCAAGAATCTG
>VWZG01013159.1:90567-165768 GCA_013396735.1 Grallaria varia
AAAAGTTGATAAACAAAACATGGGATTTTCTGTTTGCTCTGTCATCTTTTTTCATCCCTTTTTTCATCTCATTTGCCTTATGAGAAACACTTGTTTTACCACAACCTCTTGACAGTATGCACGTTTAAAAAAAAGTTTAAAAACAATTACAGTAACTGGGTTACAGATTGTACTGGAGGTGCAAGAGAACAGAAAAACAGCTTTGTGGTTGTTTATTTTCCCTTTTAAACAGCACACATTCTTTCTCTGCTTGAAAAGAATGCATAAGGGACAATAACCATAGGCGCTTTCAGAAGAAAAAGATAAATAAAGAGAATTAGCTCAACCTTATATGTGATTTCCAAAGCCTCTCGGACACAGAAAGTGATAAGAATCTCTTTGAGGGGGTAGAAATTGTGGTCGAGATGCAAAAATTAGGGACAGTCAGCCCCATCCTTTGATTGGCAAAAGGATAGAAACAGGTAAACAGGGAAAAGGAATAGTGTAGATAATGAAGTAACATCTTTAATTGTACTACATTAAAAAGCACTGAAAGCTCGCTACTTTGAAAGAAGAAAATACACTTTAGAAGGTGAAATGCATGGAGCAGTGTAGAAACTGGCATGCTTAAAGGGGGGCAGATACCCAAAAGCCTTCCTAGGCCCATGACCACATTCCCACCCACCGTCCCATGAACAGTCCTACACAACATGTCCCTTAATCGATGAGATCCTTCACTGGTAAGATGGAGCTGCTCTGGGTACCAACCACAACGGCACGCGTTCACACATACTCATTCTGGCAGCTGCTCGTTTTCCACCCAGAGCCAGGGCCATATCCTGAACTTTGTCTACGTCTTGCAAAGAAGGCCCAAAAGGCAGGCAGAGTTCTGATGGCGAGGTGCTGTGTTATAGCCCTGCACTCAGATAATTCACCCAGAGAAGGATCATCACCCCAGTATTAATCTGGCTACAAGGACACAGGGTCTTCTGCTTAGATGTCCATGGAAGTGAGGCTGCTCTGCAACTCGGAATTCAAGAACCATGAGGCTAAAAGGTTGGGCAGAAAAGGGGGATTCTGGCTCCATACTAGAAATCTGGACACTCAGGTCTCAGAGTGGAACAGGGAAAGCTCTGTTTCAGTATCCACAGCTGTTTCTGGCCTGAGGTTACTCCAGGGAATGGCGCCTACAGTCCCAGTCCTGTCCATGCCCAGGAAGGGTACAGGTTCTTCTTATGCACTCTCCTTCCCAATCCATGAGTTCTGCACTCCTGTCTATGTAACAGCTCATATTCAGTACGAAGGGAGATGAGACATTCCACTGCACCCCAATTATCTCATCTGATTAGGTCTGCACTGAGGATCCCAATGATTAAAACAACTCTGATGGTTGTACTAAGAACCTACACCTCAGGTCTATGACTTTTTTGATGAGATAGTAATGAAGCTCATCGGCAAAGGTGGCAATGTTGCTGTTGCTGCTGCCAGCTTGTTTGTCAAAAGAATTGTCTCTGCTCCATTATCATATGAAAAGGGCTATGCAGATTATCTCGGAGGGAAACTGATGCTTTTATTTCCTACTGGTTCCTTATATAGTCCATAATGACTTATCTAATGTAAATGGGCTGTATTCCCGTGGAAGCACTTACGGGCCATCATGAAGTATACATCTAAACTAGATGGGTAGGGGTTCTTTTGTTGTTGCTCCTGAGACAGGCAATTCTCTCCAGTAATCATAATGAGGAATTCAAGTGCTCTTCCTCAGAGGTCAGATCAACCTGCAAAGCTTAACCTTAACAGGTTTGTGTTCACAGTGAGGCACAAGTGCTACTTGCTCAAGCACTACAAAAGTTTTGTGAGTGCGTAACAGATACCAGTGCCTCCAAGGTAGCACAATATCGTCTCACTACAGCTGAGAGAGGGAATGAAAATTTCCTAGCAGGTATGATTAATCTGCATTTTAAGTATCCAGAGTCTTAGTGACCTCCTGATTTTGCAGTTTTTCCTACTGAAAACAATGTTTATGCGCTATGCTGCATGAAGGAAAAGATGTAGATTAGGGAATTACTTCAAATGCTTTGGCTATCCTAGATGCACTAATTTTTCATTACCTCCTTTATGAAAAAAAAAACTCACAACAAACCAACAAAAAAACCCCAAAAAAACCTGAGGTAAAACTAAAACATGAAATGAGGACATTCCAAACCAGGCAAAGTGCAGATCAAGCATTTTATTCTGGCAGTGCTCTTAATTGTAACCAGTAACTTTCTATTTATTTTCATCATCATTACGCTTTATCCTTTCCTTTAAAAATTTTCCAGATTGGCTCTGCAAATGTGGGCTTTTTTCTGTTTGACAGATGCTAGATTCACTTTTGGCTGAAAGCAATAAAATTTTAGACATTTTTAAATCCTGTGCTCTGTAGTTAACAATTCTGTCCTGGAGATGAATTGCAAGTAGACTTGGGCCTCAACATTCTTCCTAACTTAATGGGAATCCTAACAAGTGAAACACTGTACTCTACACTGCAATGGTTATTTTCTTTTTGAACTGGTGACAAATGAGAACAACTGCTTCAAATTAGTATTACAAATGACAGAAATAGAACAGAACACTACAAATGTTCGTCTTTGACTAGCGGAGAGTCAAAGCAAACTAAGGTGAAAATGGTGTCCGGCAGGGTAATTCAGATCAGGAAAGCCATCCAACTCCATAGCAGCTTGACCCAAACATAGCCCTAGAGGCAGTGCTACAGCTGCCAGCTAGACAGCTAGCCAAGAAGCTAGCAGAGGTGCAAGCCAAGAAGCCAGCCATGAACCCACAGGCCAATGCAGAAAAACTATATTCCAGAATTTGGCATCTGGGTCCTCCAGCTGCCAAACATCTCCCATCTGGCTGAGCCTGGGGACAAGGTGTTAAAAAGAACAGTGGTAAATTATACAAGAGCAAAAGCAGTAGCGTTTGCAAGACGCTGAGGATGAAGAGGCATGTTGTGCCCGCCAATACATAAAACTCACGCATATTATCACTTTGTCCTGGTGAAACAGGGGAGGTAGTACGGACAAAATGCTCAACATTTTACAGGAAATGAGCGGTTAGATGTGCATGAACTGAAGCACCAGTCCCAGCCTGTGGCCATCCACAGAGGTCAGCAGATGCAGAAGTTTTGTGTGGAATTGGGTTTGAGTAAAACATAACAGCTTTTAGTAGATTTCATGAACCCAATTAAAGGAAAAAAAAGGAAAAAAGCCTACAAAAAATGTTTCTTCAAGACTTTGTGATCCATTCCGTTCCCTCACCATCACAAAGAAATTCAAGTATCTGTTTCTGCACTTTTGTAACTGCAATACCATAATTTTGAGTGCCATTTTATGGAAGGATAACTTTCTTGAAATTTAGTGGAAAAAGATAACTTTGGTAATACAAAATTGAAAAAAAATACAGGCCTGGACAGGCATGAAATTTCATTCAAATTAAATATATCCACTCATATAGCTGTATTTAATTGTAGCAGAATTTACTTCTGACAAGCAGTTACTGTTCCTGAACTGCAACAGCATCGTATTCCAAGAAGCAGGACCAGCTATGAGGAATACTTCTAGCAGTGTCAGCAGTTTTAAGTGCACGGTAAGAACTCACACTTTCAAATAATACACTGACTTAAATATTAACCTGATTGATCTCATTTCCACCTTTCACTCTACAGACAAGTCCACATGGCCTAAATGAAGTTTGATGTGACTTTCCTGATCAATTTGGTCCTTTATTTTAAAGAAAAACATGAAACCCTACAGCTCTCTTCCCAATTTCTGTTTTTATTAGAATCTATTTGCCTTGCCAAATACTACATTTCAGCCTCTTCTCATTCCAGTCAGAGCGCACTTTCAGTGGTTTAAAACAGCATCACATAATCAGCTGGGTTGGAAAAGACCTCTGAGGCCATCAAGTCCAATCTGTGACCTAGCACCACCATGTCAACTAGACCATGGCACTCAGTGCCACATCCAGTCTTTCCGTGCACACATCCAGAGACAGTGACTCCACCACCTCCCTGGGCAGCCCATTCCAATGCCTAAACACTCTTTCTGTGTAGAGCTTCTTCTTAATGTCTAACCTAATCCTCCCCTGGCAAAGCTTAAGACTGTGTCCTCTTGTCCTATTGCCTGTTACCTGGGAGAAGAGATGGACACCCATCTGGCTACAACCTCCTTTCAGGTAGTTGTGGAGAGTGATTATGGTCTCCCCTGAGCCTCCTCTTCACCAGGTGACTTATGCCATCTCCATCTCCATCTCATCATATATGTTTTTCAGGGGGTCTCATTAGTAGGATCTTATGTTCATTACTATGGTATGTGAAAACCCTGACCACATTAAAAAGGAGCAAAAAATAAACAACATAAACTTCCTTCTTGTAGAATAGAAGTTAATATAATTGGCAATGACACAGAATATTGTATTTAATTTGAACTAAATAAACCTGCATTAAAAACTGAAACTGAAATAAACATATATTTTAGAAATACAACATTCTGGGAGACTAGATAGCTCTTCAGAATAATTTCTGAAATCGCACTGATGATTTCAATCAGATCAAAGAAAATTCTAAGGATTTTTAAAAAATAAATGTATCATTTCAATTTCATAGCCAAGGAAACCTTAAAAGCTTTGTATTGGCTTTAACAGAGAAATTACTCCTGCTGCTACTTTGAATACGCTTGAGTAATAAGAGCTTGCAAAATTTAGTATAAATATACTAGTTGTAATTAACTGCAAATTGGAGATAGGAGTAGATTTGAAGAATGATTTCTGTATTTGACTACTCATTAGCAATGTGAAAATGTAATTGCTCTTAAACATGCCTTCTTCCTAATTTTATTATGAAGCTTAGCTGTATTTATAAACGTGAATAATTTGATTTATTCTGCAACTTATTTGCTTATATTGAATGTGTGAAGTTGTTTTTCCTTCTGTTCTCCACAGATAGGCATGCGGATTACTAGGAGTAGACAAAGCAGTGAGTTGATGGGTTTACACATGTCACGCAATGAACGTGACTCCAAGGGATCTTCTGAGGGGCTCACAAAAATAACAAAAGAAAGGAGGAGGACAAACAAGCAAGCAAGCACAGTGAGAGTGGACATATCATTGCACACTAGTTTAAACCCCAGTAAAACAACGGCAGTGAATCCAACAAAAACAGGAACCCTATCAGCTTTGGTACCCCCCTGCTGTCCTGTCACATCATTTCAACTTGAGCACATGGGGTGCACCTGAGGGCCCTTATGGCATCACAGCACTTGCTGAGACCTGCTAGTCTCCCCCACACTGGATTGGCATATAAACTCAGCACGCTAAAGCAGGGCATCTACTAGGCACATTACACAGTAAGGCTTTAAAATTTTGCCCTCCTTGAAATAGCAAGGAGATGTTTGCAAAGAGCCTTTCCTTCATTTTACATCTTTGCTTGCCAACTGTTTCATGGTGACTGGCAATGACCCATTATAACATGAGCTACACTGATTCACATTAACTTTGTTATTCAATTTCAGTAGACTATTTTGAACATTTTTAAACTACATTATCAAATATCAGACAAGATAGTTTTTTTCCTATTCTCATATTTCAGACATTTGGACTTAGGAAAAAAAATAAAAAATGCAGCTTTCCCACCACCCTCCCAGCCCCAAAATATAAAAAGCAATTGCAAAACTCAACTTTGAACCTGGTCTAGCCATACATATCCCCCCAGTCATGACATAAAAAGGGAAACAAACCTCAAAAGTACTGTTACTAGACTTTGTCAATAAAACAGAACATTATATAGTACACAATAAAATGCTTCATACCTGGAGTTGAAAAAACGAAAAGGGTTAACAGCTGACCTGGCACAGCCCCACATGCTCTCTCTGGAAATTGAACACAGACAATTAGGAATTTTAAGTTACCCCAAACAACTGAAGGGGATTTAGACAAGCTTGAGGAACACTTACTGCAAAGTAAGGCACATAGCCTCAGTGTGGAAGGCACTTTAGGATTTTCTCATTCACTTGAAACTCTTCTTAAACTGAAATTGCCCTGTAGAGGTCCCAGCTAATGATAAGTAAGTCATTAGGAGCTCTATAACTAATCTGCATGGGAGCAGAGTCAAAGCTTAAGGGCCCAGGTGTCAGTCATAATTCTGGATCATGATGGACCATATTTTCTTATTAAAAATAATCAGCGACCAAGAAGTAAACATTCACACCGATCTACAGCAGACAGACATTGCTCAAAGAGGAAATGGAGGCTGTCTGTTCCCAGAATTCTGCTGCATAAGTAATATCATTCCCAACACATCACTGGAAAAACATAGACTTTAATGCTTTCTACTTGAAACTGAGACTCCAGGGAAAACAGATAATTTTCTAGAGTATTACACAAATAAACAGTGTCATAGCTATATAAACTCCTGCATTGGTTGAGATTTGGACTATGTGGAATGTTCCTTTTCACTGACAAATTCTGATCTACTGCATGTGCTCAAACAAGAAGCATCATACAGCTGGTTTTTGGAAAAAGTTCCACCACATTGCGGGGGAGGAGAGGGGGGAAAGAAAAATCTGTAGAAAGCCAAGAATATGAATAACCCCCTTCAGTCCTTCTCTGTGTGGTTGACACTTCAAATATACTATGAAATCAGTTTGAGGCCAATGCCCAAGAAACTATCAAAAATATTAGAGTAACAATATGAATCATAAAAAAATTCTAGCACATTAGCAGCTGAATGTATTTGCACTGAAAATGTTTTGGTCCTTTTACAATGCTCAAGTAAAATGGCCAGGATGGCATGGTAATTCATGAAAGTGAAAAGGAAATTTTCAGAGCAATTTCTCTTGATTTATATAATTGCACTCTGTACTGGCTGTTGGAAACCTACAAACAATCTACTTTCTCTCAAGATTTTGCCCTGCAAAAAGGAAATCTCTCAGATTTTCTTGCTTCAAGTGTATAGTAAATATTTGCTTTCATTACTGTTTTTGCCCGTTGTTAGATGTTAAATTTCTGAAAATGACAGAAATATGCTACATAGATAACAATTATGCAAAGTTTTTGAAGTCCAAGTTATTAGCTCTACCATTGCTTGATACCAGCTTTTTTTTCTCACACTCTTTTTCCACTCTCCATGTAGAGTCTCCTCCTTTCAGAAACATCTCTAGTACCTGTCTCACAGTATCACAGAACCACAGATTATGCTGAGTTGGAAGGGACCCACAAGGATTATCAAGTCCAACCCTCAACCCTGCACAGGACCATTCCCAAGAGTCATACCATGGGCCTGAGAGTATAAGTCAAACACTTCTCAAACTCTCTGAGGCTTGGTGCTGTGACCACTTCCCTGGGGAACCTGTTCCAGCGCCCAACCACCCTCTGGGGGAAGAACATCTTCCTCATATCCAACATAAACCTCCTCTGACAGAACTTCAGGCCACTCCCTTGGGTCCTGTCACTGGTCACCACAGAGAAGAGATCAGCGCCTGCCCCTCCTCTCCCCCTCACCAGGAAGCTGTAACTGCACTGAGGTCTCCCCTCAGTCTCCTCCAGCTGAACAGACCAAGTGCCCTCAGGTACAGATTTTATTTCACAACTGTGTCAGTACCAAATCAAAGGGCACTGGGAGAAAATCTCCCCTGCCCAATCAGCCCTCAGCTGGAAGCAGGACACGCTGGAGAAATGGTAACTGGAAACCAAAACATTGACGGTTCTCTTCCATGTAAATTAATTTAGAATCATCTCTGTGTCTTACTGAAAAACTACTTATTCCTAAAATTTTGTACACTTCTTTTCATAAAGGTCCCTTTTTAGCAACTAAGTAATAGGGGAGACAAAAATACACTGGATGAGGAATTTTCATGCTGAATTTTTCACTGTGGGAAATTGAGCAGACAACTAAAACTCTGCTTAGAACCTACAGTATTCACGCACTGAAGCAAAAGACACCCAGACATCGTCCAATCAACCTCAGACACCTAAAACTTCTTATCCACCTCTCTTTGGCCTGAAAGCCCAAGGGCTGGGGCCTCCCACTCAGTCTCTGCTCTGACCCAGAAATCATGAGGAGAAATACCAAACCCTTGCCTCTGGGGCTTAAAGCTTGTCTGTGCTATGAAAATGGCTAAAACACACCTAACAACACGTAATGACCATAAAAGGGATCTTTAAATATTTTTAAGCAGTGATGGATATTAGGAAGATGACAGCATGCTCTGGGTTTTACAACAGGTAGAAATAGGTAAGCTCAGAACAAAGTACTTGATTTCCTAATTTTCAGAATGGGAAAGTTGGGAACACGAGCCATTCTTTTTTTTTTTTCCAAACTGTATTTTAATGAACAATGCAGACAGCCCAAGCTCCAAAGAGAGCAGAGATGACGCAAAGCCAAGTACCTACCTAGCAGGTAAGTGGAGACAATTCTAGGAAACTGGTTGGTCTGCAGTTGAACTTCAAAGCCTTTAACTCTGTGTTGACTGTATTGCGGGAGTGTTGATGCCTTGTGCAGGTGCTCTGAAACACTGCTGGAGCCAATCATGTATTTCATAACCTCACAACTCCTCCACCAGATCTCCCCCAAAGCTGGCAATCTGCATCTTGTCTCAAGTGCCCGTGTTTTTATGGCTCAGCTTGGTCCTGGGTACCTGCAACACTTCACATTTGTTGAAAGCATTTGGTGATAGTGGTACCTCTGTGTCATGCAGTGTATGGACAAGGATGTACCAGTTACAGAACTTGCATGTACTTGGTACTTCCTCTCACAGAAGAGGAAACCCACATTTCATTATTCTGACTATGCTTTAGTAATGGCTAAGAAATGATGTAGTGATACAGACAACAAGTAGTTACGAAGTGGAAATACGGAGTGCAAAGGGAATCAACCTGTTCAGCTGGGTAAATAATTTTCAGCAAATAATTTATTATACAACATTACCCTGCTACTGTGCTTTTGAAAGTTTTATGACTGAGATTTCAGTCATTATTCCAGTTCCTCCTGTGACCTTATTTATAAATGATTTGACTCTTTGGCTCTGACAAGCACCTGATTACAGAAACAGCAACGGTCATCAGTTCTTAAGATAAACATCCTGGTGACTTTTATGTCTGTCTGACAGCATTGCATGTCCCTGATTTATCACACATTATCCCAGTGCTATGCTAAATATTGTAATTTTCATGCAAATAATTGCAGGAGATATTTTGACAAGACCAAGACTGCTGACTTTTAGCGTGTAAATAAACCAAGTATTTCTTTAGTGCTTGATGCCAGCTTCTGGTCATTCCCAGGTTAATTTATTTTTCAGGCTCTGTTTGCAATGCTGGGCTTTTCTGCCAGCAGCAGATACTGTATATAGGCCTTAGGATGAGCACTTTTTAAGGCGGTCTCTGACCTCAGTACCTGATAGCCTGCTCCATGCCACCTGAGCAAGCAACACAGGCTAGGCAAGAGAGGTTTGGCCTCTGATCCACCCTCATCTCTTCCTTATTTCCTGCCTGCCTCAGCTTTCATATTTCCTTGCACCACTGTATCCTGTGGCAACTCAGTATAACTCAGAAGGAGTTATACTCCTTCCTCCTGTGACTATCCTTATACTCCTGTGACTATCATTACTTCAGGACTAGATGCTATAATATCAGCCATTGTGCTGCTTTAGTCCTTGTTTCAGACTTCACTTCCTTTCATTTTGTCTAGAGTACTTTCATGTGTGTGTTGGCTTTAAGGTTCAAGTATCCTTTCCATGATGTATTCAAAGTAGTAACACTCATGTCCTAAGTCACAAACACATGGACAATGACACCTCCTTGGCACACAGGCTCAAGACAAAAAACTCTTCCATATACATCATCCAGCAACTTCCTTTCACTTCTCTTTTATTTTCAGCCCAAAAAGGACTTGCTGTGAGAAATGAGGTTGTGGTGGAGTCACTACGAGTCAAAGAGAATTGAACTAACAGATGGGAAAACCTTGCACAATCTTTTCCCATTATGTAGGAAAAAGGAAAACGTCAGAGAGAAAAAAAAAGGGTTGTTTTTTTTTTTAATCCCTGTATTTACATGCTTATTTAATTAAGCCTTTTTAAACAGTGTTCCCTTCTTAATAGCCCCCTCCTTTGCATGTGGTTTACACGCCCGTGACCTACACAACTTTTGTGTTTTTGCATGCATTGATCTAAGCACTCAGGACCACTTTTCCATAAATCAGTATAAGCACTGCTATTAAGATTTAATTGTGCTGCATATTTGTCTGTCACAAAATTACAGGAAATGCCCTATACAAAAGGAAAGATAAAAACTTATCCACTCTAAATCAGGAAACAAGAAATAATTTTTGCTTAAGTGACAGCGGAAGACAACACTCTTTCTTTTTCTTATCAGTAAGGCAAGGTAGCAGTTCACTGCGGTAATTTTATTGTAGCTTTTTCTGCCAGTGTTCTGCTATTTAATCCACGCCTCTGAGTATTTGCCACAGCTCTATATTTCTGAAGGCACACAGTTTTGCCCCTGCTTTGTGTGCTGATTTAGAAAAAAAAACCCCAAAACATAAAAAGCTGAATAACAAATCACTGGGGGAACAGATACTAAATAGGTGTACAAACTGCTAACTAGGTAGCAGTAATTCATAATGTCATTTATAATTCATTCTTCGGTGTCATACTCCTCAAGCAATTACAGAATGCCTGCCTCCCTATCCATACAATGCATTTCACATACCTAACAACTAATGACTTGAGCTTCACTCTGGAGCAACACATCGTAGTGGATTAAGCACGGGAATAAGAGGCAGACGTTCTTGATCCCAGCTCATTCTCTGCTTTGCTGCATGGCCTTGAGCAAGTCACTAACCTGTGGATAATTATAACATCTGAACACGCAGGGGACCTGTACAATTAATTAGTTAATGTTTGCAAAGCACTCCAAAGATAAAAAGTGCTATATGAATGATAATCATGTGCTATTGTTTCATGGCATTTTATTCCAAAGCAAATATGTGTAAACATGTTTAGAAATGTTAAATTCCAATAATGGCAAAATCTGATAACTACCTTGAAATGATTGGCACTTCTTAGACTAAAATTTAAATTAATTAACAAATTTCATTTATTTTTTGTGAATTCAATACAGATACTAAACTGAAGCTGGGAAACAAGATTTTTGGAAGTTTGCTTGTGATGGATAAAAGACATATAAAAGGTACCAGTCAATACACATTACAAATAACCCACTCGCTGCACCATACTGGTCCCCAAAACAGCCTAAATGTTGAGTTACTTTTTTTCTTTTTAGCATCCTGACTTCTGTTACAGTTTCAGGAAGAATCATTAGACCAAACAAACTTCAGGGTAAAACTCCTCTGGGCTTTAACAGAACCAGGATTCCTTAGTTCTTCCAGCGCTTGAGTATTTCTCTCAACAGGAAAATACTACTCCTAGCAATGGTGTGGTAAAATAGGTATTTAAGAACAATGTCTAGCCCTTCAAAGTGATTCAAGAGAAGAGAACAGACATCCTAGTGGCAATGTGTCCTTGCTCTATGATCATCCACTCAATAGTCATGGAAACTTACTCTTACAGGAGAGGCAGAAAAACATGATTTCGTGTAGGCCAAGTTGAAAGCACTTTGATTTGCAAATTAGTTTTTTTCAGGGAACAATTTGATAGTACCCCTATCCTCCTGATACACTACCATTTAAGCAGTGCAGTCCTTTCAAAGCAGGCAGTGATGTTAATTTCTTTGTAGAAGCTACTTTTGATTTACAATGGCCATTCACCTAGCCCTAGTTCCTGAAGATTGCTGACTGATGGGAAATCTGTTATCCTGGCAAAAGACGCTGGGACATACATCGAAAAATTTTCACACTAAGAATCCTACTGCATGCACAGAGGGCACCGCTTGATTTTACTGCCCAACTGTCAAATTATTAAACTTTTCTTTTGTCAAATATCACATATCAAAAAAAAAAAAAAAAAGAAAAAAGAAAAGAAAAAAAAAGAAAAGAACCTTTTTAGAATAATATAGGATCATTGGATTACTAAAACCCAAGATTCATACTTAGTGCCTAAAGAACAATTCCCAAAGCTATATACGTCTCTCAAGCTCTTGGACAGAAGTCTTTGATATAGCTTTAGGCTAGGAAGAAGTTTGTAAAATGCCATATAAACACACTGTAGAAGAAGTCAGTACTTCTTCAGTGAGTCATTTGAACTGCATGTAGGGAGTAGACATAACCCCTACAGTAGGTGCACCAGGCCAAGGTTTAGATGATCTCGTTCAGCTTCTTCTTAAGTCACGGACTTCCAGCACGGCCTTAGAAAATAACATAGAGGAGGTTTCCTTGTGTTTAACTTCAGCACTGTTAAGTTTTATCACTCTCTCAAAACCACTTGTCTAAGTTTCTTTATAGCCACTGGGGAAGACAGACACCTCCAAAAGGTAGATGATCACAACTGATGACATGATTGGAGTATGCACATCTCTCCACTAATGAAATCCAAAATACTTGAGCCTAGCCTTTAGATAGACTACACTGTGAGAGATGAACCCTGCTGCAACCCAGCACTGCCCAGAGGTTGCCTAAGCTAGCTGAGACACAGTATACTTCTGCCAACTCAATGGTGCCCTTGGGTCACTAGTCAGCTTCCAACCCAGCAACACTTCTCATTGCAGAAACCTCTTCTTTTCTGCCACAGAATACTTATTTGAGACTGCTGACAAGAAGTTAAACAAAACTAGAACAGAAACACCCCAGAAATAATGACACAGTGGGGGCACCAACCCTAACATAGATGACTGCCTGCCTTGAAGGGCGCTGTATCACCAGTGTCTTTCACTTACATATCAGCATACATGCCTCCCTCTCAATGTTTATTGAGACAGTTCAGTTTGTAGAGTGACTCTGGAGGAGGCCAAGGAGAAGCCCCATAACATAACAGCCTATGGGGAGGTGGAAGGCCCATGGACAGTTCTTTCTGAGTGTAGGGTCCAGTGTTCCTCAAAAAGCATTGCAGAAACTTCTGCTCTAAAGTCTTACTGCAGTGGAAAAATGCATCCCAGACTTGGGAATTCTTCATGAGAAAAGTAAAACTGAGATTGATGTATTCTCACAATTTCACTTTAGACAAATTAGCATTCTCCAGTAAAAAAAATCCTTTATTGAGGAATTCTGGACCAGCACTAGTCAATTCTCCATCTGTAAAATCAGCATCCAATAGTGTGCCAATTTTAAAATAAGCAATTTGTTCACGGAGGGCGGATGTACCAGAGGAAACAGAAGCAAAGTTCACACAAGTACTGCCAAAACAACCTCACTTATGTTTCTTGGAAACTCAGGATAAAGTATTTTGTCTGCAAGTGGAAGAAAAAACAGAGGTGAAAGTTCCTTATAATGAATAACACAATAGTAGTAATGATTGCATCTGAAGCAGGAAAACAAACTATATCAATGTAGAAAATGAATGGCTGATGGAAACACAGATACAAACTTCAAAAGAGATAAAAATAAGCCACAAAAATTGATCTACATTTAAGAAGAGGAGGGAGAAAAAAAGAGCTCTAGGGAGAAAAATTAAGACTTGAAAACCACATACTAATTTAAGAGAGTACATTGGTACAGTGGCTATGCTGTCTGTCTTCTGTGGAATTCTTTTTCGCTCTTGCAGTATCCAAAACCAACCGCTACTGTACTGCAGTAATTGAAGCTAGTGAATTTGAAAATAAAGAAGGATGTACTACTTAGCATCCATGTATGAATCACATGAAGTAGCCAAAGAGAATGAGGGTGGGATCAAAGTCCCTGATCTCATTTTCATACAAGCATTCAGAGGCACCCAGCTTGGTGCAAAGAAGAGTTCATGTTAAAGGTCACAATGGTCATATACAAATGACAAATCCCATTTCTCTGAATTAACTTCAGCTATAACTGTAAGTAGTCAGGATTTCCTCTCTGAATTTTTTTGTCTCTCCCTTATCCCAGAAAAACAAAATGCCATCTGAAGCATCATCAGTTTATATGCGCAGCTCCTCTTTTCTTTGACATTTGAAAGAAAAAAATGGCTTTGTTAAGGGAGTTCCCTTCACCTGCAACACCTAAGGAGAAAAAAGTCCAGAGAGAAAGAGGAATTTCTGGATCTCTGGATTTTCACTGATACACCAACAAAAAGGTCACCCTCTGCCTCTCCTGCTTCTGCCCTTAGCCCCTGCACACAGGAGACCTTAAGATGTGCATATTCAGGGAAAGAGAGCTGCATGCTGTAAAATAATGTATTTTACCACACAAGTGTGCAGGGAAATAAGGAGATGAATGCCCTCTTCAGGGTTTGAATTACTGTGTACCATGGAGATGGCTCCTGAGCCCTGCTGCATCAGAGCTGCCTAAGGATGGAAGGACTGCCAGGCTGAGGGAACAACATGTTGCCTCCGCAAGGGATCCTTAAAAAGTTTTACTGGTCTTCTAGGGATTGACTAATGCCTTCTCCTCCCCTGGCTTCATAAAGATTTCTAGAGCATACCTGAGATTTGACCCTGAATATACTATGCTATTCTTGCTGTGTAATTAGCATCAGTGGTGTCAGGCCTATAGAGGTAAATCTACTCTTTGTTAGAGAGCTACATGTCAAAGTGAGTTTGTAAAACACGCTACAAAAAGGATGAAATGCTGTTTACAATGCAAAGCCCACTGAAATCTCCATAATGCTGCAATATTTATTATCAGCCAGAGCATATTATCTGAGATTAATAAATAATTCTTAGTCCATATTTCATAAGGCATAGCAACTGCCATAAAGCAGCTCTGTCAGATGAAGAAATTTCAACAAAGTACCCTGCTTGAAATAATGACTTTGTTTATCTATAACTTTACATTATTGATTGGGTTTGTTGAACTGAAGGAGGACTATGAAGTCACTCCAAACAAACTACTGAGAGAGAAGTCTGGAAGCTCAGCCAATACAAAGCTAGCAGCAAGAATGCAATTTCCTTGAGAAAAAATAGTCATACTTGGTTATTTTACAAATACGCAAGCAAATTACATTTTGTTTGGGTAAATAAGAACTAATACCAAACATGTGGCTCTTAGTGTTTCATTGTCACAGTTTTTACTGCTAAGAATTTTGTTCTTGCAAGACTAGAGTGGACCTGAAACAAAGCAGCAACCTCAGGTGGATGCCTTCCAGTTTCAGAGGACATGAAAAGCGAAGCTTTAATATAGGCATTCCAAACTGTCCTGTGACCCAGCCACATATGTGTAATTTGTGAGACAAAGATCTTAAAAATGGCTGTACTATAACAACAGTTTCTCCCCAAAAATGGACTAGCTGTTTCCTTCAGCTTGTGGTTACAACCTTGGCATTGCTAACTCCACCTGGCAGACTTAGATCCAAGAGAAAACACTGGAGCATTCAGCATGACCCTGTCACTCCCAGCTGCTGGCACACTGACTCCCTAGTCAGGCGCTGTGGATTGCTGTACCCTCACCTCACACCAGAGCTCTGCAGTGCTGACGTGTGTCCCAGGCAGCTGTCTGCACCGCCTGCAGTCAATGGAGAGGAACGGGTGCTCACAGGCTGGAGTCTCTCTCTCCCTCTCTCCCTAAATCAGACAGCTAGAATAGGTCAAAAGAACTACCATCTGAACACGCCAACTGTTCTCTGGCATATGCAGGGAGGTGAGATAACTAGCTTGGATGCAGATACCTATGGAGACAAGATGAATCCTGGACCCCAGAGACAGCGCGCAGGGAAAGTCAGGAGGCACGGAAAGGCAAGGCACCAAGGCAATCCCTCGCAGCCCCACACATTGTGTGAGAGGCTGCACAGGATCAATGCAAAGCAAATGCCCACCACAGGATACTGAAATCTCTATCCCTTACTGCTCTTGGTGAATAAGCGACAAAAGCCAAATACATACATTTATAATCCTTATGCAGAATAATTTCAAACATGACTGAAGATCAACAAGGAAAAGCTCAACTGTTGTCTGGCACTTGCTACTAGCATCTACAAACTAGGCCTGGTATTGTGTTTAACAAAGCCAAGACTGCACAACAGCAACTGGTATTGAAAGAAAGGGTGCTGCCATCCCTTTGGATGCGATATGCTGTACTTCCCAGCCAGTATATGCAAGAAATTGTTTTTTGTTGTTAACTGTGTAACTATTCACGATAGCTTACACTCTCACTTAGAAAAGAACATGCTTTGTGGCACAGTCATCTAGACTCGAGGGCAAGCCACCCTCACTTAGGCACTCAGCCTGGACCTATGCTTTACTGACTACTGAAGCAGTCTGTCTATGCACATCCCTCTGCTGCCCGGTTATTCAGCAGACCAGTAGGTGCCTTTCCACATCGTTAGAGGAAATTCCTGTCTGCTAAGTTTAGATTCTGAAATTGATCACACAGGATCTGCCTTTGGAGGGCTTCAAAGGCACTTCCTCTCTGCAACATAGGTATGTAGAATGTGGGCTTCTTTTTCAGTGGACTCCTTCGCTAAACATCTAATATTAAGGTACATATTAGATGCCTAAAGTCAGAATAGAGAGTGCCTGTAAGGGCACAATATTGCAGACCAAGAAAGAAATGGAATGAGTGAAGTGGGCATAATGTGCCAACATTCCTTTTCAGCTCAGCAGCTGTATGTGTGCTGTCTGCAACTGAGAGC
The DNA here is from genome assembly GCA_013396735.1 of Grallaria varia. Lineage (NCBI taxonomy): Eukaryota > Metazoa > Chordata > Aves > Passeriformes > Formicariidae > Grallaria > Grallaria varia. The sequence continues at coordinate 107,226 of VWZG01013159.1, forward strand.
AAAGTAAAATGACAAATTGCAGATCACAGTCAAATTAGATTTTCCTAATGGGGCTTTTGAAATAAACTAACAGATTACTGTTTAAAGAAAACCTGTAACAAGGATGAGTTGATGTTATATTATTAAATTTCTTAATTTAATTCTTATGCTCCAGAGCCGGACAAGTAGTATTCAACACATTTACCTTCACAAACTGTGGAATGCATTGTAGAAAAGCTAAAAAAGCTGTTCATGGTTTGACCAATTCTCTAAGTGTTCAAGCAGTATCTATCACAGAGAACAGTATCTGCCTGCCAGTCGTATATTTGAATTATTTGCTAGTGCTCCATGCTTTCTTCTTTCATTAATTAGAAACATTTAGAGCAAGATCATGATGGATTGTTTTATTTTTCTGGCTTGGTATGTATTCTATGATCTGAGAAAAAAATACTCAGCACTTCAGGGCCTCATGTCGTAACTACCAAATTCAAAATACATACAGGACCTGTCTATCAAGCAATAGTGTCACTGACTAAGAAATCTTCCCTTCTTCTATGACAGTCAGAAAGGGAACATGCTAATCACAATGAGAGCCAACACCTTGCCTTTCCTTGCCCATAAAAACCTCTCTCTTGGCTTAAGGGGAATACAGGCTTGAGGTTCACAGTTACTGTGCTTGGCTAGAAGATCAGTTAGTACATGTCTGGTGAAAATGCAAAAAAAAAAAAAAAAAGGCAGTCCCTCCTCAAACATGGCTTAGGAACGTCAACACTTTTGGCTACTGACATCCAGGAAAGCAAAGAAAAAAGTTTTTAGATACCACATTAAGACATTTCAAATGCATCTATATACAATAATATGTCTAATGGCCTTCATTATATGCATTTTTATTTAATAATGTCCAGAATGCAAATATTTTGAATCTCTCAGATACAGTGCTGTGTTTAGTGGGTCTAGCACAGGCTTCAGTGCCTGAAGGCTCTGGTTCTATTTCCAGCTCTGCTCCAGACCTACAGGGTGACCTTTACGCATAACCTCATTTTCCTCACCTATGAAATGGGGATATTAATACTTATTTACCTCACAGTTGGTTCCCTTCCAGCTGCTACAGTGACTGAACAAGCCCATGCACTACAGAATTGCTAATGTTCATGATAAACTGTTTCTTTTTTTTCAAGCAAGCAACATAGGCACTAAATTAAGAACTTATTTGTTCGTCCAGTTAGTAAAGTACACAGAAAAATAATGGCAATGGAAAAACCAGTCGAAGCCCCTCAGTAATTTCCTTCCAATGACATTATTCTTCAGCAGAAATGTAGCTAGTTCCTATCTGACAGTAACCAGAATCAACTTCTTGATGCTGCTTTCAGTCAAGAAAAAAATTCATGTTTTTTGAGTGGAAATCAAACCTGATCTCCCTTTGGAAAGGATATAAAACCACTGCACATTTTGCAAGTAAATAAAGGGGAAAAAGCAATTTCAATTTGAAATTCAACCTAATAATGAGGGCAGAGGGAAAGAAAGGAAAGGAGAATGAGAGTTGAGAGATACAGCCATCTCTTCCCAAAGGGAACAAAGCTACACAGAAGAGATGTTGGCAGGTACGCAGCCCGCAGCCGAGAGGGCACCCTTGTGGCACCGGTGCCTCTATCAGCCTGGGAACACCTCAGCAACACTCATCTTGCTCTGGGAATGTGATACTTACTCTTGTACTGCTCTGGCTATGGAGAGCGCTGTAGATCCAGTTTCATTAACGCTATCTAAGGTCACATTTGGCAGGTCGTCATCATCACTGTCACTTTTAATTTGTCTGGGAGATAGGCCTCGGGGGTCCATTTGTGCTGGAAAGAGACATATAATGGATTAATATGAGCATGCTGAAATTAATCTTGTCCCAGAACAACATCAGGGCACACAACACATCCGCCTGCTCTGGCTGGATAGCACTGCTTGTGCTGAGCTTCCCCAATCAGGTAACAGGTGGGCAAAGTCATCCAGTGGTGCCACAGCTGGGTGCGAGCACTTCCAGCACATACAGGTCTGTGAATTCACAGAGGCTGTGCCAGTGTACTTGGTGGTACAGAAATACAACTGCACACGCAACATCCCAAAACCTCTGTTTACCCTCAAGTTACTCTGCCTGTCTTCAGAAAGTGAAAGGAAAGGGCTACATCTGCTTTGTGCAACACAGAACGCTCAAGAATATGTTCAACAGCAAAATTTCAAGAGCACCCTCTGATTCTGATTGTTCATCATGAGATACCAGGATGGAATTCATGTCACTCCATTTAATTAAAATTTAGGCATCTAAAACCCCAGCTGTCCATATTTCTGGCACAATTCAACACCAATGTCAGCCTCTGAAAGATCATTCACTCCACATCATACGTGCAACTTCACACAGGCAACCACCGTTGGCAGTTGAAATCAACCTACCAAAAAGATTTTGGTGCCAAAAAGAGACAGGAAAGGAGTGGAGAGCAAGAAAGGCAGGTGACCTGCCTTCCCTCTTATGCTGGTTGCTCCCGTCCAAAGGGAAGAAAGCACAATTTGCATATGGGGAGAGGGAGGAAACCAAGAGACAGGCACATGGGAAAAATATGGGGCACAAGTGTGACTTGGGATAGTGCTGAGAGGACCTGAGGGTTGCTTGTGGCAAGGCACAGACCCACAGACAAACTTCAGAGGTGATGTAGAGAAAGACACATTCCTTCTTACGCATGAAATACCACACAGGATTAGTTAGTGCTGAGAGATACCAAAGGCAGCTGGAGATGCCTGAGCCTGCAAGGGAGGCATAGGAAGGGGAAAGACAGGCAGAGATTTGTCTAAAAATGTGTTTATTTTGTTTGGTTGGGTGAAATAGGGGAATTCACAGTTATTTATTTAAAGAGCCAACTGTTGCAGTTTGTTAGCTTGTGCTCCTCTGTACTGCAGTGTCACAGACAGGACACTTTCTGGGTCTTGCAAAATTACTTTCATGAAAGGTATTCATTCCTACTGAATTCTGGCTAGCCATGAACCTGGACAACAGGTATCACAGGCTCCCTTTGGAGACCATGAACAGTTCAGTGGGCCCACAGCTAGGGAGCAGCCTCAAAACTCAACAATTAAATTTCCCATTTTGCCATTTTTTTTTATGTTTCAGTGTTCACTGACTCTGGAAAAGGGACTGAGTTACAATGAAGAACAGGAGGGCTGTAGATACTTCAGGAGCTGTGCAGCCCTAACAGTAGCACTGATGGATAGCTGGGCTCTTGAAAAGAAAGTGCTCCACAAATGAGTGATGAATTGAGGGAAAGTTGGTCTTAAATTTTAATTTATGTCCTAGCTGAGAATCACTTCTGAGTAGAAGACCAGTGAGTGATTATAGACTACCCTTCAGCTGCATTTTTTAAAAGAACTTCATAAAGAAAATACTATTAAAATATGTTCCGTATGCTGATAGAACAACCTGTTCTGGAATCACAGTGCATTTACTGTTGCACAGAACTACTTCTATTAGCACAGTTTAGTTGCTTCAGTAATGATGGTTACATTTGGACTGCTTATTATTTTTTCATGTATGCTACATTTAACACCTTTTGCTTATTGAAGGAAAGACTGTTGACAATGAATAATGAACTATATGAGACAAACAGCAACTTGGAAATTGTTCCAAACATTTGTTTCAGGCAGAATAAGCAACATTTTGACTGTGCTTCTTAAAATCATGACATAACATGATGATATTCAATAAGTACTTGAGCACTAGGGATAATCTAGTATTTGATTTAAGAGCAACTGAACCACCTAATTAGCTGATTTAGCCCCAGAAAACTGGAAAGTAGTGCTACTTCTGCCTTGTTCCCTAATGTCCCTTCTTAAAACATGCAGGTTATTTTTAAGTATTTCATTAATACTTCATTTTTTTCATAGAATCACAGAAAGGCTTGAGTTTGAAGTGACCTTCAAGATCATCTAGTTCCAACCCCACTACTGTGGGCAGGGACATCTTCCACTAGGCCAGGTTGCTCAGGGCTCCACTCAACCTGGCCTTGAACACTTCCAAGATGGAGCATCCACAACTTCTCTGGACAAGCTGTTCTGGCATCTCACTACCTTCTGAGTAAATATTTTTTTCTTTAAAGTGAACCTCATTACAAAAAGCTATGTTTGTATCTGCCCAATATTTAAATGTGCTACAGCAGACACATTTGTGAAAGCTAACTGTTAGTCAACAAAACGGACAATTTTAACAAAAAACTATGTATGTTAGCTGTGGTTTAGTCTGACTTGCACTACAGTGGAAGTTTTAAGTAGCTAGCTCAGAAACTAAGCCTAACCTGAAATGACAAAAGTTATTATGTAATAGAGTCTCTGATACAGTTATACACCAATTCTGACCACTTTAGCATGAACACACCTGCATAAAAACAGATAGTTTAAATGCGTATCAAAAATCTTACATACTTTTGTTTCTTATGAGACACGTTGTTTCATTATTATTGCAGATTTCTGGCTCTTAAAATATTATTGACACTCCAATGACATTTGGTATTGGTTCTAGATTACTAGAGGAACATGCTACGATGAAAACTCTCAATTATGTTCTTTTTGTTTCTGCTTGGTGAGGTAAGTCCTACTCCCCATATTCCTAACACAGCCACGATGTTGCCAATGGGCTTGTACTTTTGCACTCAGGGACAACTTGGCACAAAGGCATCAAACACCAGTGTCTGAGCACACCATGAGGTGCTGCGACACGTAAGCATGGTGAGGACAAAAAGCAAGGAATGAAAACTCATCAGTGTGCAAATTCAAAGGCAAGCAATTCAAGGACATTTTCTGTTATATTTTTGCAGTGAACCTAGAGATTGTAATTAAGTAAGATAATGATTTAGGGATTATTCCTTTATATTTTTATGTCAGCCCACATATACATCCTTTTGTGTCTCCCTCTCTATTTGTCACTTCTTTTCAGCTTGCAGACTTGGGTGGCCAAGGCACTGGGGAGCTGAGGTGACTAACCGGGAAGGCGAACTTCGCTGCGTGCTGGTATAAACTGCCCTGTTTTCTCACCAGCATGCCTGCAGCTGCCAGGGGGGTAACAGCCTTTAATGCTATTCTCCTCCCTGAAATGAGCCACATGAATAACTAACTGGCCGAAAGCCTAACAGATATCTCCTCCTCACCACTCACTGCAGCCGTGCAAACTGCAGCACAGGATTTTTATACATTAAGAGTTCATGACTCCTACTTATGTCAACAGCTTTGACTTTCTCTTGGACATCTAAGAACAACTGTTGAACTGCTGGCAGCAAGGTTTATAAATACCAGCCTCAGTTCATAAACACTGAATTAAAAGTAATTACTGGACTAATGAACATCAAACGGGAAAGAAGAAGAGATGCAAGCAGGAGATAATTTAGCAAATGAGACAAAAAAGGTGCAGGACAAGTGAGTGACAGAATGCAACTGGCAAGCAATGTGAAGGGAAGCCCACAAAACATGCCAGTGCATTTTAACCTCCCTTCATGCTGTACCTTGCTCTATCAAGCTTTTCTTTGAACTTTGGGCCATGGGTCTGAAAGGGACTCGTTTAGGTCACTAAATTGAGTCCTCCTTAACACAGACAGGCACATTTAATTAATAAAGCTCCAGCCCTAAACCTGAACTGGTTTTCTTGCCCTTACTACTCCTCTCGAAAGGCAAGATTTGTCCAACAGAGCTATCTGATGGTTTCATGAAGTGCGAATGAGATTAAGGCAAGGCAAGCAAAAAGACACGAGTCAGAGACTGCAGCTTTTGTGGGACAAGGGTGCCACTGAATGAGTGCACAGGAGCTACAGAAGCAAGCTGTTAGCTCTCTGTGCTGCATAGACTGGTGAGCCAGGGGAGTTATTTAAGAATGTCTGCAAGTGCTGAAGGCTGCAAGCGACCACACTGCTGTTAGCCTCAAGAAACAATGATCCTTTTTTGCTATAGAAAGTACAGAGAATTGCTCATGATGCACATGCATATATGCAATCACTTCTCAATGCCCCCTTTGCCAAACTGTAAGATAAAGGAGTTTCCCTTTGGGCAGTACAAGCCAATTCACTTTCTGCACTTGTTTTAACATAAGAGATGCAAATGGGTCTCATGTAAGGCACAAACCAGTCTGTAAATACTATGGAACTTAGTCTACCATCATTAATACTGTATTTGCCAGCTGTCAGTTGCCAGTAGGAAAAAGTCTGATCAGGATCAGGTACAAGCTTGCTTCTATATCTATCAAACTAAACAGGTTTTGGCTTGAAAATTTATTCTGGCTATGGGGGCCAGACAATACTTGATCCTGCTTCTGAGGACAAAATTGCCTGTTCTACAATGCTAGAAGAGATTTAAACTTGCACAGCAGCTTTCTAATGAGCACTGAATGAATTTGTGTTTTCTGGCACACGGCTGCATAGGTTTTGACATGGTACAGGATTAGCCATGTTACGGAAGCAAAGCCTCTGTGAAGGATCCAGCCTGTCGGTTGCTAAGGGCAGATGAACCCCTTGGAACAGGATGCAGCCTCTGCCTTCCCAAGGGAGTAACCCCAGCATGCAGCCACACCATCATGGTAATTTTTTCCTTTTTCACTCTCTAACCTAGTGTTCCTGCCTGTATTCTGGAAACTTGGGAAGAGGAGAACTGTGCATTTAAATCCTCTAGGCTGACAAGAGCCCCGCATGCCACCCCTCACTTCTCACACACGTGTTGTTGATACTAAGCTGTTAGGTAAATGCTGTCACCTTGTCTGTCATATCTGGGCTTCACCCAAGTATGCCTCTTTAACTTCTCTGCTTCTTTTCAGTGATTAATTGGGGATACACACCTCAACTATTCTGATCTGGTCAGACAAAGCCAAGTGCTGTCAGAAATCCTGCAGCTGGATGCCTGTAGGTGTCATGAAAAGGGCCAGACACCACCACACTGCTGTCACCACTGGCAGTTATCAGTTACTACAACCTGATTTACTTTAGTCAAATTTCCTGTCAGTGAAAGGGATGAAAACTCAACCCCATCAGTAGCCTTATGAAGACTCATAAAAGTAATTTCATCTCTACATACTATCTTTGATTTAAAAGCAAATATAAGCCCCTTGGGCTAAAGATGAATGAAATATTTAAGAGCAGGACAAAACTAAGTAACCATCAGGAGTTTTGCCTCTCTTTATAGCTATGCCACATAGTAATTAACTGATGTCAAAATTGCTCATTATGAGATGATGCTTTCTGGTGTGAAAGCACAGACAAAATTTCAGTGTTCTGAAATGCTGAAGCCTCTGGCTCACTTTATCTTAAAACCTCAGTTTCCCACACTAAATTAACTTCTCTGCTAATAACTTGGTAAGCATACATCCACATAGGTCTGCTGATACACCACACCACAATAAAAACCGAATCACGCTTAATTGCTCTCAAAATAATAATTTCCAAATTCAGAGTTCACTTGCTTTTGTTTCACATATAAACTCCCCACCCTGCTTTCTCCGACGGATGCCTTATAAAACTGCTAATCAAAATTATTCTTCATGATGGGATTTCTACATGGCCCTGCCCTCCACCCACTAAGACTTGCCTGACAGAAGGAGGTTACATGGTTCTGTAGTGGGCAGACCAACACCAAGACCTGCGCTGGGTGAGCTGTCAGCTGGATGGTGGGGAGGCCCCTCTGCCTTGCCAGTTCTGATCCACACCCGGGTGACGTGTTTACTCTTGGAAACATTGCCACAGGTTTTTATTGTGATGCAAGTTTCAACAAAGCAGAAACATGAGGTGGTACAAATAAGCCAGAAAGAGTCATGATTGCTGTTTCTTAGAAACTCCTCTCCAGTGGCTTCCAGTGCATGCTGGCATACAGTAGCTTAAGTATTATCTGTAAGCAATGCTGCCTTGCACTTACTTCCATTAGGAATGGAAAATCAAATATTACCCTGCGTGTTAAAATTAACATCTACAAGAATCTCATTAGTACTGCTCTTACACATGTGTGTATCCCTGTGTCTGGCAGAGCATGAATGATTGAAGTAACACAGTGACATTTGCTACCAAAATCCTCGAAGGATTGTAATGGAAAATATGGCTAAGAAAACTGTATGGCACTCATGTTGTAGCACAGTACGCTATTAATCTGCCAGCATCAAAAACATTGCAAAAGAACAAGAAACCATCTTGAGTTCAACCTAATAATTGGTCACTCACAACAACTCCATGACCCAACATCTAACAGTATGTTTCCATCAGATCCCATCCCCACTCAGAGCCCTGGACCTCAGGAACTAGGTGAAGGGAAGGGAAGTGCTGTTGTCTTCAGCTACCTGCACCACAAATAGAATTACTCCAACCCTCCCATACAGTCAATCAGAGGGAGATGGGTGCCTCCAGGGGTGCTGAGCCTACTCATCTCCATGGTCTGCACGCAAAATTCAGCAGTGTGAGTACCCCTCTCTCCTCTTGCTGGGTGCTGGCGCACCAGCCCTGGCAGAGGAAAGGGGCTCATAGACCCCTTGAGCAATTGTGGACCTGCTCCTTGGTGGGAAGAGGAGGAGAGTAGATTTTGCCTGAGATTCTGCAATGCCTTGGTTTCCTGGGAAAGGAGCAAAAGCGCCTGGGGCGGATCTCAGGTAGTGTCTGAAGACGGGACAGTGGCAACAGCACTGTGCAAGCTTGCTTGCTTCCACTTTCTTCCCACCTGCCACTGTCACTTGATGTCAAAAAGCTGCCTCAGTCACCAGCAGTAAAGCTGAAGAAAACAATCTTTGGCCCCAGGGGGAAAATGTGGAGAAGTAATTCACAAGGGGACAGAGTACTCATATTAAAACTAATCATCTGCCAACAATTATGAACACTGCTGTGTCTAAACCATAACTCTGCACTCTGAATTTGCCATATAGCATAGCTCAATACCTGAAATACTGCAAGAAGGAAACTGCTGGCCAACAGTGACTTCTTTTGTTCTTTCTTAAACTGAAACTGTCTCAAATGCCTCTGATAAAAAAAATGTACCTGGGTGGATCAAACACCAAGCAGAGGGACCAATTCATCTCCACACTTCTTGTAAAATAGGTTTTACAACTGTTCAAGCTCAGCCTCAGACCACAGCTTGATGTCTGAAGCAACTGAATATCCCCCTTCTTGGAAATGTTTTTGGAGGGGACCAGTACAGACTTGCCCAGTTGAACGTCAAAAGAGAGTGCACTAGACATCACTACATGTTTTTAGTGGTGGAGGCAAGACTTGTAGATGCAGATATACAGGAGCTATTTGAAATTATGACCTCAGAGATTAAGTGTTGTACTTAAGTTTATTCAATGTGTTTTAGGAAACAGAATCCTGTCTTTACAGACCTAACAAATGTATGTGAATGAGGGTATTCATGATTTCCTCCTCCTAAGCTGGTCTGTACTATACGAAGCATATATACAGCATTTTTCTTCCTATTTAAAGTTCATTATAAATGATTTGTGTGTTGGAAGTACGCTCTGAGTGCACCTATCAGATTTTCAATCAAAACAGCTTGGTGCCTAGTAGGGGCAGTAGAATTGGTCCATTTATTTCATAAAACTTTATGTACAAGGCAGCAGTATCCATGAACATAATGGTCAGAATATAGAGTCTACAGGGGTAATTTTTATTACAATTTATAGCAAGATTGCCCATACTCCACAGTTTTCAGATTTTATTGAGATTTTATGGGGCTATATGGGTAGAGCAGTTAACTGCACCTTGCATAGCTATGGTTCACAGAGAATGGGAATTGGCACTGAAAGCACAATGTAACTAATTTACCAGAGAATATTAATTGCTATGATTCAATCAAAGGCAATACTTAAAATCATTTCCACAGTCAAATAATTTGCCATAAACCTGTAAAAGAATAGCTGTATGGAGAAATACGGAGGTGACGTGATTGCATGGATGTAATATATGCACATGTTTAAGCATCTCTGTCATTGGGCTGTATCCATAAACATACAAAACCATATTTTAAACAAAAGGCTTTTCTCCTTCTAAGCTATTTCAATGCCACAAGACCTCATCTACACAAAAAAAGAAACTATTAGGACCACTGAAATTTATATCTCACTGAGCATCCAGTATACAAAGACTCTATCACCAAAAGTAAATAAGGAAAACAACAAGGACTGAATATATTTAATATTAAACAAAATATTGCAAAGTCACTACACAATGGTAGCAGATTGCAGTTCACACACTGCAACAGTCTAAACATATTTTTGCCAGCAGGAAGTTTCCAGCATGTTGGTCCAAGGCACAATAAAACCCCAAGGAAAAGATAAAACAAATTAGAAGTTTTAGGCATGTGTTTCTGCTGGATCCAAATTTGGGATAAAAGCAACCAGATCAAAGCTCAGCTCTGGTGAGAATACAGAGCTGAAGGACTAGAGGCATTCTTAGAGTGAAAGACGAGGAATTAACAGCTTCCAAAAGGTGCAGGGACTCAGGATATATCAAAACTGATTTTCTCATCCTGCTTATGCTGGGCTTTGCAAATAAAGTTGGAATACACATCTACCTCATTCCCTTCCCCAAACCTGCTCCTAGTTGAAAACATACACAATGTTAAATCCACTGTTGATTAATCTTAAGGGATGATGTGCTTCTATAATGGAGAAGCTTATGGTTGTCACTAGTAAGTCACCAGAAATAGGTGATTTCTGGAGATTTAAGTAGGAAACCATTTATGGAACTCTCCATAGTTAACCTCATTCATTTTGTCTTCAATCAACCTCCTTCAGAGTTTCAAATACCACAGTGTATCTTATAGCCTGTGTTTTAACTCTCCATTCTGGCAAGAATTAGTGTTTACTCCAGTTCTTGAATATATGCACCGTCTTCAGGAACACAGGCCCCACCCTGAACACAAGCCTCTTCTCTGTCCACTTCTCTTCCTGGCTAGCCATTGCCAACCTGCTTCTCCTTTCCAAGAACCACTCTTTCTTCCAGCTGAACCAAGGAAACAGTGGGAGACAGATTCATTCTAGAGGGCAGTAGGGTGAAGGTGGGCAGGCTGGAATACACACAGCTGCAAAGGATTTTTGTGCACAATAACAAAAAAATTGCAGCTAAAGTAGAAACAGTCAGTCTCAATGCTCAAATCCAAAATAACCATCTACCAAAATGCAGAAAGGATAATCCCTTCACATGAAATAAAAAAGGCAACACTACTGGTTTTAATTAAGACTCTTCCATAGCATAATTTATACAGACTGACCATATAATCTGACCCTTAAACATATGGAGCAGTTCTGTTAATTCCTAACTTTGTACTACAAATTGTGTCTACTTCTGTGGAATAAACTTTATAGTAGGCAGAAATAACAGGCTCTACTTAAAAAACAACAACATAGGCAGTGGATAATGTAACCTTGTGGTGCTACCTCTTTTAAGTCACAGAAAAATCTGCAGCAAAATGTACTGCATTTACTACTTATTAATATATCCAGTGAGTAATGTGGCATGTGCAAACTGTGCAAAGACTCAACCAGTGTATTTTTGCCACATCTATATACAGGCATAACATAAAAATAGTCCAAGCCCATGTCATTACAGCTGTTTATGTACATGGGAAGCAGACAAAGTTCAGTTGGCAAATTTAAATTTATAATGTTCTGACCACTGGATTTTACAAGTGTTTAAGTATTCTGAAAATTTAAAAACCCGTAAAAATGAGAATCCATAAATTTGAACCCAAATCCCCAGAAATATTGAAGTCTTTGGTACAACACCATGAGGAAGGAGATTCTGAAAGTCCCTTCAATGAATGGAGTAACTATTCTGAACTACAGAAAACAGTTTTTAAGGCTATTATATTTGGTAAAACCTGCTGCTAAAGGGACATGACTTGCAAGTAGTATTCATGGATATCTTCTGAAAGCAAAGGACAGTGGTCCAAACCAAATGAGAAGTTCATGGCACAGAAACACCAAGGCTCTACAGGTTTTCAAAAAAAAAAAAAAAAAAGCTGGAATTTTTCAACATAGAAAGTGCTACTTTTTTTTTTTTCCCCCCTATGTTCTGTCTCTGGAATAATGGCATAGTTTTTTTTCTTGAAAATTCCCTCCAAAAGGAAGAAAAAAAAAGAAAAAAATTAGTTTGCAGCAGACACACAGTATGGAAAATGATAGTTTAAATGGTTAACATGACAGACTTTGAGCAACTAAAGATAGGGGTTTAAGGAAAACCATCAGGCAACCTTATCTATAGGTGCTGCTACCTGTTGTGCCTCTAATTACCTTTCGCCATTGCTGAACAGGGAGAAAAAAAGGCAAGGAAAGAGTTTTTCATAGGACTTTAATGCTCCTTCATAGAATATTTTAATGTACAGTAATGTCTAGTCACCACCGCTTAATCCACACAGAAAGAAACCTCCAACCACTTTTTAAGGCTGTGCTTGACAAGAGCAGGGACCACTGAAGGAGATAAACTTTGTCTCTTTGCCATGTTGTAGGGGTGGCAGAAGGCGCCCACAGGGATTGTGCCTGGATTCCTTCCCCTCCGTACCTGACAGCCTTAACACATCACTGTGCTTTGTGCACAAGAAATAACAGGAGCAGTAGGTTGTAGTGGACAACTTGCACAGCTGGGCTGGTGCTGTGGGGGCAGCAGCACAGAGAACACCCTGCTCTGGGGACCTCCCTGGAACATCTCCTCCCTAGCGGGTGTATCAGGGCACGGAAGGTACGTGGTCAGCAAGGGAGCCCACATGCAACTGTGTGCATGTGTGTGTGCACACATATGGGAGTGTTGTGGGACGAGAATGGTGTTAGGAACCTGTAGGAACTAGGTAAGATTTTGTAAATGGCTAGTGTTACAGTACCGATACTGAACATATCATCCACTACCTACCTTCTAATTGGGTGTTAATAACTTCCTAAAAATGCTTCCATACTGGTTTTGATTTAGACTAGGTTTGTATCCCACAAAAAGCATCACTCTGACCTAAGGATGCTTTTGCAGCATCACAGCTCTGTCTCCTGTTGCCTCCTTTGGGGTATAGCACATGGCATAGGACCTGATGGGATGCTGCTGGCAGCTTGTATATACAAGAGCTATTTCTCTTCAAAACCATGTGAAACCTTGCAAGTGAAAAAAAAATGGGAGAGAAGAGACAGGAAAGAGAGCAGAAATGAGCAGCAAATTGGGAAGCACAAAAGGAGATCTGAGACTCTCCTGAAGGATGGTGAGACAAAGAATGCCAGAATGAATGACACCATGAAGAAGGATGCACAGTGAGAGAGGAGGAGATGAAAATACAGGTTAGAAATATTAACAGATAAGGAGGGGAAGATGAAGCAGAGCTGCTGAAAGTGGCACTCAAAGAGCAATCAACAAGACCGGAAGGACTAGAAAAAAACAGAAAAGAAGGGGAAACAGAAGACAAAGTAGCAATTTCTTGTGCTGGAGGGAAGAGAGAATTCACACAGAACATGAAGAAATAAGTATTTGCTTGAATTGCCTAAAAAAGCTGACATCAGGATGACAGTTTTGTCTGCAAGAGAGAGAGAGAGAGCAGAAAGTCACCTGAGCAAAATATTTGGTGGCAGGATTAGAAAGATGGTGGCAGCCTGAGAAGGTTTTGCAATAAAATTTAAAATTAAAAATTAAACAGTTCCAGTCAAACCTAGAAGGAAGAGGAAAATTCATCAAGAGAAAAATAAAATTGGGAATAACAAGGAAAACATTTTTCTCTATATTCTGTTCCTTGCATTTTTTCCCCTCAGTACCTAGAAACCTAGAAAAACAGGAGAGGTCTGAATTTAAGTCTGATGTAATTTTTATTAATTTTAGCATTAAAAAAACTTCTTGGCAAAGTGCCTAAATCTCAGTTGAGTGAAAAGGAATTAGAGAAAGGCTAATGTAAAACATAACTTTAAGTGCTTCCCAACAGACACTCCTGGATTGTCAACATGGTCTCTGAATTAGCACCAAAGCAGCAACACAGAGACTATGCAACTCATGAGTTCTATGCAACGACTGTTTCAGATTTTGTTTCAGAAAACTATCAACGTTCATGTAGAAGTTGAAAGTTGTGACTCCAGATGACTCCAAACTTGCATTTGTCCACCAGTTGGTAGCGGATTAGTAACTAATTCAATTTGACAGCAACATCCTCTTAGGATCTGGATATATTTAATTATTGTTTTCAGCATAAATGCTGACCACTGAAGGGAATTTAGTCTGCACATATATAAAATTTATTTAATTGGTTAATTTGTGCTATATCCTTGCATTTTATTATTTATATTGTTTTAAACTAAAGAATGAAAAACACACTCCAGCAAAACTCGTACATAGAGAGGACTGCCGCCCGTAATTCTTCTATTGTATTTATTCAAATTAACCTGAGCATTTATATCAAAATAATAAGGGACAGCAAAACGGGTACAACTAGTGAGGAAAAAGATTAATAAATTAAAGAACTATTAATCTCTTTTTTTTTTTTCTTTAACTAATAGGTGTTGCAGCACTGGTGAATGACCTCTGCCAATAACAGCACAAAGGCCATATTGTCAGAGCAGCTCAGAAGGCACAGAGTTCATGAGTGAAATCCCTGCAGTACATTAAATTCTGGAACTTTATTGATGAAACTGGGGCAGTGAAGTTCCAGTTCTACAAGACCAGGAAATGCTTCCTATAGAGGAGACTACTACCAGAGCCAACTAGTACCTTTGAAAAGAAAACAAATGGGAAAATTTCTGGATAAGCTCAAGGTCAGATGCAGCTCAAGGTTCCAAAAACAAAATATAGACTAAAATTTTCCTTTCTCCGTTTTTTTTCTTCCTTAGGCAACATGCTGAAAAGTTTTGCATTTATTCATAATTTCTTGACATAATGGCACAAAGAGCTAAAATTACATCACTGTATGAAGTGTAATAAAACCATTATTTTGAGGCTTAAAACTAAATTTAGATCAACAATGAGTTCATCGCCTATGCCCAAGCCTATTGAGAGGGCTCAGTCCACACCCAGGTACTGAGGGAACAGTAAGAGAATCAGAGGCTACTAGACAACAAGATGCCACTAAACATGAGAATGACCCGTTACTGTAGTCCTGTACAGCAATACACAGTTGCCAGTTTATCAAAAACAGACATGAGAGGTGAGAAAAAATGTTGCAGAGACCTGTTCATCATGCAATTAGGTACACAAGAGACGTTATAAGATGTATTATTAAATGTCCTGCAGTCTCATAAGCCCCAAAGTAAGGTTATATATCAATACCCTCCCTTTCTGCCTCAAGCAATACCTCATTTATGGAGAGAATTACCATATTTTATTCACTCACATTCAGTGAGCCTTGAAATGAGCGTCTCTCATTCCTTTCCTCATATTCCCTTCTCTGTCACTAATGCCACCTTTATGCTTCTCAAGGTATCTGGGCACATCTGTTTTCTCTTTTCTTCCTCCACCCCTCATCTCACCATCTCTAAGAAGGTTTTGCTCCCTCAGTAACTATAACATTCTCACTTTTTCTTGCTTTCCAGCTCCCTTTTCTGCATTCTTTGGACACCTCAAGAGTGTATCTGCCTTCCTGGTATGTGCCTTTTTCCTCCCTTCACACTTCCACATGCCTCCCAAGTCCTGCGTCTGGGAAACTCATTCCCAACATAACATACCCTCTCCATGTGGCTTCCTTCCCCTTCCTTCCCCTCCCCTCCTAATCTGGAAGAAGAAACCTAATTCAAAGTATTGCACTGCCACTCCTTGAACATAATAAAAGCCTTTCCTTTGCACATTCCTACAGCCCAATGATTGCTTTCTCCTTGCTGGGGAACAGTCTCTCTGACATTCCTCCTCTTGCTAAACCTGGAACCCAATGAGTTTTCCACGTTCATCTGTAATATTTTACATATTGTCACTATTCCATTGTCCTACTTCTTCAGCTTCCGGGAAGGATTTATTTCGTGCAGGATAAAACTTGCCACAAGTTATCCGAGCATCTAACACTGAAGCTGACTTCAGTCTTCATTTAAATATTTATTTATTTTAAAGAGTATCTTGGATAAGACCTTTAAAGGTTCCTCCCTCTCCTTATATTGTAAGTTATATGTCTTTTCAGCAAACAACACAGTATGGAAACAAACAGCTTTATAATGTTATATTTTTCTCAAGTAAGAGCAGTTTCAGAAATGCCACAGATGCACAAAACTGGATGCCCCTTACCTTTGACATGGCTTCTCCCATCCTCCAACAGTGGTACTACTATAGTGTTGTTCATATTCCCAGGTGATCTCACAGCTGTATAGACAACAGGTACCGACTGTACCACCACAGGGATACGGTGCACGTGACTCATTTTGTTAGACTGCAAGTTCATGGGACTTGAAGGTGGTACTGGATGGATAATGTGCAAAAACTGCTGGCCTCCAACACCAGATGCAGAGGCCACAAGAGGACCTGGAGTTAATACTGACGGTACAGACGCTGCTGAGGACACTGATGTTATTACTGTGGGTGATGAAGCTGGCCGACTAGAGCAAGATGAAGTAGAAGTAGAAGACGGGGAGGAGGCTGATGCTGTCATGGAAACTGGTGAAGATGAAGCTGCTGTAGGGGATGACCTGGCTTTGTTTATTGACAAGTCCACTGGTTCAGTCTGTGTTTGGAAGTGGTCTGTAGATAACGAATCCTCTGTGGGGTCTGCCTTCATGTTGTTTAGTAACAAGGGTACAGCATCCATATCTGGGTAGTTGTGGACGCTTGGAGACTGTTGAGGAAGTACAAAAGAACAAAATTACATATGTGGCTAGGGACAACTTGCACACACAATTGGTAATGCACAAAACACAACCTGGTCATGAAAGTCACAGGACTTCTTACCTTTTCTGTGTCAGCTCATAATTTTAAAGTACAAGTCATGCTAGAAAACATAGACATGTTCAGTTTGAACAGAGTATGAAAAAAAGACTTCAATTTCTTAGAAGGTGGCAGGATTAACTGTAAAAATCGCTCAGTTTCTTTGTACTATGCAAAGTCATCAGTGACAAAGTTTTTTGCATCTTCACAGTTAATAACTTTATATTGACAGAACGTTTTTTCCCAACATCTAACTTTAAACCACAGCATTACTCTTGTGTCATCTTCACACAGCCATGAAGAAAAAATGGTTACCACCATTTCGCAAACAACTTTCTGCATGCTTGAACTCTGTAATTTCACCCTATTTGTCTACCTTCTACACTAGGCAAACCTGGTTTCTTCTTTCTGTCATACATCAACTTTAAAAGAGCAAGCCTTAGTACTCTTGTTTGCTCTTTACAGCAATTGTTGTACTTTTGTCCATACCACTTTTCAGAAGGCCTTATGCTACTCACAGTCCTTCAGTTCAATTTGACTTCTGCGTTCTGCATGGTTACTGATGATAAACTTACAGTTTCATACAGAGCCCCACATTTGTATGGTTGCTTTGTTACAGGCAGCAATGGATACAGTAATTCATTATTCTGAACTAGCTCATTCAATAATCTTCCCCATTATTACTTGTTTTTATTTTTCCATACCAATTAAGAACAATTTTCCTAACTTCATGAAATAATTCTATGCTTTAGGTCAACTCTTTCAAAGCTGGCTGGACTAAATTTATTCTAGACTGCTGCCATCTGCTATTTTTATAGTTTTTCCTTACCTCCATCATCAAAGAGGTTAATAGAGTTTTTGAATAACGCCAGGCCAAAGATAGATCCCTGGAGAAGCTCATTTGATATATCTTTCCATTTTGACAGTACACCATTAATAACTAGTCTTTACAAATGTTTTCTCAAGTAATTTTCAACAGGCAGAGCAAGGATAGAAGTGCCCATCGATAACCTGGTAATAAGACAAAGCATAGCTCTCAGCTCCTCAGCTAAGTACCTCCATGATGCTGCACTACAGCAGAGCTTTCCTATAGACAGGCACACACATGCTCTTACGGCTGTAGTACAGAAAACAACCTCACTACAAAATATTTGCCATGCTACTTCAAATGTCACTTGACCCAAAGCAATTAGTCCATATACAGATCTAACAAGCAATCTTTTTAGGGTACCTAAGCAGCTTTAAATGCATTATCTTGCCCTCTAGATTACAATATTTACTAAGTATCTAAAAATAATAAGTCAGAAATATTTGTTAGGAATATTTTAATACATCTACTCTAAATAAACTAACAAGCAAGCTATGAAATAATTGGGGGTTTTTATAATCAACCATGCTAAACATTTTCATGGAAAACCCTCCTTGTTTTGAGTATGAGTTAAATTTCAACACAGAATGGAGTTCTGTTGCAAAAGGACAATAGAAACACTAATATTAAAACTGCAATAATAACGGCCTGAGTGGCTATTATTCCTGGCATGCGGAAAGATGAGATGTTCTAGTAGATCCCATCTATTCAGCTGATTTAGTCTGGTTCTTGAATCTGACACTTCCCCCCATCTGAAAGCAAGAACATCTAGAACATCTCTGGAACAGTGAGTCTCTTCCACTGTTCATACACAAATCAATATAAAATAAAGGGACCACCCTTCAAATAAAGGGTTCACCTGGACTATGGATCCTGCTGTTCTGTTGTAACACAAACAAAAAAAGCAAAAAAATCCCATTTTATAAAGACAATGGGAAGTTCTGCTATGACACAACACAAAGTGAAGACCAGGTTAATTTTCAAAGTGCATAAACAGCTAGAAGTGACAAGGCTATGAAAACTTCTTCCTCAAGAAGGCAAACACTCCTATAATTGCCCAGTAATGTTTCCTGCTAATTTCCTCTGAAACACCTTGTCCAGGCTATTGTCCATAATGAGATTCCCACCTTGTGTCCTCATAAAGGTCCATAACCACACATGGCACAAGTAGTTCTTTTGTCAAATCTTGGCACGTCTCATAGATACGCAATTGGGTAGACTGGTTCTGCTCAATTAAACAGACTGGTGCCAGAGGAAAGGCAAGGTGGAGAGGGACACCCTGCAAGGCGGAGAGGCAGCATCTTCTACTTTCAATGTTTGAGAGAGGGGAGATAAATGGAATCAACTTGTGTACAAGAGAGATGCGGGATCCCCTCGTGCGCATGGCTGCACAAGTGTAATCTACAAGCAATATTATTTGCCAGCCCCATCCACAAGGCAGACAAATCCACCACGGAGGAAATTCTATATATTGTCGTACTTTCAGGTTTCCCCAGGATGCCAGAGGCAGATTTCAGGTTGATCCAATGCTGCCTGACTCAGCAACACGTGTTACTCTGTGACCTGAAGGATGGATTACCTACTGTTGCTGTCCTTCATTGCTCGTCAGAGCACCCTAAAGTGCTTTGAAGGGCACCAGGGACTTGATGTACCCAGTGTATGCATGTCAGACTGCTAGCAGTAGTCTTTCGATTTCCAAGATACTTCTGAAACTGGACACAAAGAATCCATATGGACCTCAAAAGAAGACTACCACCAAATGGAGCACATCTGCCCCAAAGTCCCACCTGCCTTTGCAGCAAGCAGCACTAGCTCCCTCACAGGAAGAGTAAAGAAGAATCCCAACCCCTATGTAGCAGATGCCACACAAAGTATTTGTTCTGTGAATAAAACTAATGGTCTTTGCAACAAAGCACAGATCATGGCTTACAGATTTTTTTAGACCGTGCTAAGAACAGGCCTTTGTTTTACTATAGAAATTATATGTAGTCTTTTGAGAATTAAAAAAAAAAAACAAAAATGTATCATGTAATTTCAGACTATAATACAAAACACTTTCTAACAGCTCTTCTACATTTACTTTGTACGTTTCTTGTATTATATCCACCTTTCCCTAGGTACTCTCTTCTTGTCCAGAGCTGCTGGAGGGGCCACACAGTCTCTATGTACTATGGTAATACAGTTGATATTATTATTTCAATCTTCAGTAGTGAAACTAAGCATGAAATTTTACAATCCCTTCATGAATTTCCCCAAACAGGATGAAAACTGGTACGCCCTTCAATGACCTCCTTTCACTGACAAAACTCTAAGACTAAGAAAGACGGTTTTTTGTAAACTCAGGCTATGACTGATGTCAGCTGACATTACAAAGACAGAGGATCCTTATCAAAACAGGTTTGTACATCTCATATTTAAGATAAAAATTGCAAGCAAGTGCTATATTTTATTCTGCTTGTGGTGAACAAAGATCTACCCCAAAAACTCACACTCCTTTAGAGTCATCTGTGAGCAGTGTAGATGTTTGTCCATGATCTCAAATTTTATCGAAGCTGTCAAAACTCTATTTAATCAGTATATGAATTGAAACTTTGAACATTAAATTTATCCTCATTTTCTGAAAATGGATGGTACAAGTAAACTTTTCCTAATGGTAACTTATTCCAGAATTAAGAACTACAGGATGAAGTACAGCAATGAAGCTGAAAGGGATAGCTGAATTCTCAGCATACTATTTCTTAGCATCTCTCACTGATGTTATTAACTGAGAATTTCCCTAGACAATGAGCGCTGTTGTTAGTTTCATTTAATAGAATTATATCTTCTCTAATTGAGAAGATAATAAAGCTATGGCTGGGGTATTCAGTGGTATACCTTCAGCCATTCTGTCAGCTCATAAAGTCAATTGGATGCGAAACAAATGACTGTGTTTATTTCTACTGTCTTTCTAATTCTGTTTTTCCACCCTCATCTAGACAACTGGGCTTCTTGTGGTGGTGTGGGCTTGACTGATCGCTGGTTTGGGCATCTGAAGCAGGTTTTCCTGTCTGGCTCCCAAAAGTGTCTGTGTTGGTTTTGCAAACTTCATTTTGGTTTTAGGAGTCTAAACTCTGTTGCTGAGAGTTTGGCAGCTTCCAGAGCATTTGATGGGTTAGAAAGGGTTCAGCCTGAGGTCCCTGAAACTCAGTGGGCTATCTTGGATGTATTTCGAAGATGTTGGAAATACAGCATGAAGGGGGTACAGCTCCACATGGCTTCCCTCATCTCACTCCTCCTGCCCACTGGTACAAAGGAGAGGGGCAGCTTCAGCCCTGGAACCAGCTGGGACTCAGAAGTCAATCTCAGCAATGTCTCTCTCTGCAACACTGCCGATGCATCCTTATGCTGTTCACCATCCAGTCAAATCCAGTCTGAGACAGAACTGGAGGGCAGGTTAGGATGGCTCCCTACAAGAAAAGGCTTTTTAATAAAGCTGCAGCTTCTATTAATCAATATTCTTGGCTCATGCTTTTTGTGCCTGCCCTTTTAAAGCTGTACACCAGTATTCTCTTCAGTGCTGTTTCATTAGCTTGTCATTAATAAACACCGCCAGGAACATAACACGTCATTTCCCTATTCACAAAGCTTTTTTTGGCTGAGTAAAAAAGCATTCCTTACTGCCTTATTCCCCAGCCATTATGGAAAAACACCCAGTCAACCTCGCAACAAGCCACAATACCCTAAGAAGCATGGGCAGTTGTGGCTGAAAATGTCCTATGTGCTGGACAGCCATCCTTTCCTGCACAGTTCTTCATCTTCTTTCCAGTCCCCTGAACTCTACCTTCTCCTAATGTATTTGTGAGGAAACTTTACAGCAGACCCTTTCAACTCTCTTACTCTACTCATGGCAATTGCCTCCGTGTACCAGCATTGTCTCCCATCCATAACCAAGGCATGAAGAGTTGACAGTTTCTACACAGCTGAGGTTTAAACCAGAGAAAAAGCAACGATAACTTTGCTTTCAGCAACTCAACCTTACACCTTGAAGTTCATCAGCTTCACAGGATACTAAGCTACAGTGAATCTTTCTGCCTTTGTGGACTTTTACTGCTCCTGCACAACAGAGTTTACAAATCTCCAACAATCAGCTGTCAGCTTTTAAAGTGTCTGCCTTTCTGCCATCAATCTCCCAAGGTCAAATATTTTGTAAGAAAGCATACCAAAAAAAGCTGTCCTTGATGACAGAAACCGAACAGACTAAATTTAGCATTTATAAAATAAGCTGGCTTTGAGGACAGGAAGTTAAAAAATAAATTGCTAAACGTTTAACTCTTCAGTCAAATCACACAAAATCTTTTCTTAGTCGACATCATGCTGTCCCACCTCATTCTGCTCTGGCAGGAGAAATTTCAGACAAGATGATTTTTTTCTGTCAGAGTTAAAGGAGACTGAGATGAAAATAATCATACTCCATCTGAAAAGCTACCCACAATTTTAACCACATTGTTGCCACTGTGGTACTAAAATGCCAAGGCTCAGCAGTGCAGGCATGCAGTCTTTTGGGCAGGCAGTGCAGAACTTGTGCCCAGCTAGAGCAGGTTTCAGCTTTGATCATCACACTTGGAGGGCGAAACCGAAACAACCAGGAATATTCTGCAGGTTACAGATTCTTTAACACTTCACAGTAAAACAGAAACAATATGTTTTAAACTACAAAAAACACTTGTTCTAGCAGAAGTCATTTTGCTTCTGCATAGCACACAGATGTGCTTACAACTCTAATGCCATGAGAAGCTAATTGGGTTTAGGATATGGTGCGCTCATCTTTTGCATACAATTTGCTTTTTAAAATTAAAATGGAGTATTTTCCTTATCTTTCTTCTAGACCAGGGTAGAAATTTCATCCCCCTGAAACTGCAGTTCTGTAGGTGCTGGCCAAGCAGCATATCTGCCTGTATCAGGTTTTGTTCTGTCCCACTCCAACTAGGCACTTGTGGAGTACAAAAGGCAGGCACACAGCCAGCTTGGGTACCTCAAAAAGCCATGTAGGCTACAGCTCAAGTACCCAGCACTTCACTCAGTCTTTTTTTGGCTTATTTTGCCAATCTAGGAGTGAACTCTCTTTAAAATTACAGGAAGAGATGCTTCTCAAAACACCTTCCCATCATAAGAAATTCCATGTACAACAATTGCTTCTGCCTGAAAATTCCCACTTTAACCAAAGAAACCGAATACTCTTAAGAAAAGGAAGAAGTAATACAACCTGCAAAAACTGAACTAAACAGCCTCTAGTTGAAACACTCTGCAATCTCCTGAAAAGATGATACATCCAAGACTCAACCATGCTCGATTTGAGATGTGCATTATTGATCTGTACATGAAGGGTGCACCAGTACAGCGGCAACAGACAGCTGTTAAAGGCAGAAGGGCAAACATGTAGACAGCTGAAAAGTAAAACTGAGCAAAATACTTTAAATTTGTTCCCAAATGGAAAAGCTGGAACAGGCATTTGTGCCTTTTTGCTCGAGGCTGCTGCTGCAGGTTTTCCCAGGCTGATAGAACTGCTCAGCTTGGATGCGTTGGACAAATGCAGGACGTCACGTTGAAGAAGAGGGCAAAATGCAAGACATCTGGATCTTTCTGCTTCTCTTCTGGAAGCATAAATTAAAATGTGTCTTACTGTCAGTTTTCAACAAACAGTTCCTCAAGGGTCAAGGTTAAATTTGTGTTACAGGGGAAAAAAAGATATGGCACTGCCAACTAAGCTTGAGTCACACTCTGTTACAACAACTCCCACTGAAGCAGAAATTGGCACCAAGAAAGACAGGGGGTGAAGTCCAGGAATTATTAAAATAAAAAAAGGCTCAATGAAAATGCATTTAAACAAATTGGAATCAATCCAACACGAGAGACTGAGAGATACCCACTTTAAAGTACTCATGATTCACTTAATGTATCATTATCTCTGCATAACACTTGGAAGTTTGATTTCAAAATGGACGTTTCCAAGCCCCAAGGCCTAAGAAGAGAATTTCTATTCTCTTTGTGAGTCTGAAGAGGCAAAAGAAACTCAGCACATCCTATAAGGCACAGGTAGCCTTTATTAGCAGAACATCACTAAATGTGTAGAACCTACAGAAGATATCCCAAGATAAAAAGACAATTAACTAAGAGATGGGGAGACCAAATGCACATCAACCATTCATAAACAGACAAGCAAAATTCAAGCTCCAAGGCTGTAAAAACTATCTTCTGACTTTTCCTGAACAGTCACACTATGGTATCATTCCACAACCCCTCCAACAATAAAAAAGTACCAGATGCCACAACCTTTATTAACAGTTCAAACTAGGACTGGGGAAATGTGCTTCAAAATGAAAGGAGAACCCTATGCAAACAGCATAAATTTTTAAATATGTTTAACAATAAATGCAAATACATCTAGTGTGAAATGACTTATTTTTAAATAATACATTTGCAAAGACAAAGTGAGCATTAAAGTTATTTTGCATCTAATTCTCCTGTCCCCAAACTGACACATTTACCAAAGGGTTCCTACAATGGCACAGAAGGAGAACAAGTGATTACAGATTTCTACACCAAATAAACTAATCAGCCCCTGTACCATCTGATACATTAAATGTAAAAATGACACATTTCTTCAACATGAGGCCAAATTCTCAGTGTCTCAAATTCTACATGGGCCTCCTCAGCACTCACAAACTGGTCTTATATTTCCATGTTATTCCTCCCTGGGCAAGCAGTGCCAGATCCTGCATGAGGACTCTGTTCACCTGGTAAATACAGCTGACAAGAAAAAGGCGTAAGACTGGGCAGTTACCTCTTTTCAGTCATTCCTCGTTACTCAATATTGCTCTGAGGTATGAAGACATCCATGACCTGCTACAACAATTCTACACCTATCAGATACAAACACCAGGAGTGACGGCAATGGAGGAGCCATGCCTGAAACTCACATCTAGTATATTACCCATATACTGCAACAGAGTTCCTCTCTTTCTTTGCTTGTCTTTGTTCATTTTAATTTCCACCAGAAGGATTCATTTTCCCAAATGAATCTCCTTCTGTTTACTATCCTTCAAGCTGAAGTTTAAGTTCATTTTGTTCTTCTGACCTCACAACTGAGACTGCATCTCAATTTTGACATTTCTCTACTAAATTAAATACATCGAGTAGAGATAGATAGCTAGGTCTGACTGAAATTAAGCCTTACAATGACTTTTAAAAAAAAAACCAAGAAAACAATTGTTCACTTGAGAGAGAAAACATTTAGAACAATTTTTACTAAAACTAGCACTTTCTGGTGTCTGTTCCTCGAACTTATTGTTGGCCCTAGTGAAAAAAACAATGTGCCTGGTACTGTTCACTGGTACTGAGGGACCATGGCCTGAATTTGTATAGCCAAAACCTCTCACACTCCAAGTGTGAGTGGCTCTCCTCCAAGCTCATTAATCTGGGTGCAAGCAGTTTGTCTCTCTAACCGTCTTGAACTCCTCCTGCTTCTCACTACCACCCTTCCTCTGGGACCAGGCAGCACTGAGGACATGAGCTGACCTCAAAGAAGGAAAAAGAGCCAAATTTGTGACAAGAACAACAGTGGCTGGAAAAAAAAAACCCTATGGAGGCAGACAAAATGCAGAGATTGGGTCTGGCACTGTCTGAAAGGGGAAACTGATGTAATAAGTCCTGGCTGGGAAGGCTGGAATACCATCAGCAAACAGACATGAATTCCAAGGGGTCATATGAGGTGAGCCTGCATATTAGGGAAACTAGGCACTTCAAATCCTAAGTAAGCCATTAGGTTACCTGATGTTACCTCAAATACAACCAGAAGGCCTATGAGATGAAGATGAGGGTGGGAAACAAATGGTGCTCATCTCCCTGGGTGTGGGGTTGGTTGGAAAGGCTGCGAGGCTTGGCTGGATGTGAAGAAAAGTGTCCAAGCCTAGAGAAGAGGAGATAGGTCAAGCTTGGAGTGACCACACAAAATGGCTTGTGCCAAGTAAAGCAAAATGCCCCACCAGTGCATGGGACCCGAAGCCGCTGAAGTTCACCATTCCTCTGCTGTCAGCAAATATCCCTAAAACCCGCTGGTGAAACATCCTGTCTTTCCGCAACAACCATCCACAAAAAATTAAGGCAAGAAGTGCATATTGCAGTAATTGCCCACTAAAGTTTGACCAAAACTAGAACAGACAGCCCTCCTCCCAACACTGCCCAGATTGCTTCATCATACAGATTTACCAACTTTCTTTTAGCATGGCTTTTGGGAAGATAGGACTGGAATGGTCATTTCTGACTTTTTATGCCCAAAATGAATGTCCTCTTATAGAACTACGAATATGTGTATTTGGAAAATACATGTATTTTTAATGTCTCTAGAATGGATTTTCATTCAACTCATTGACTTGGCACGTTATAGCACATATTGTCACAGAAGAAAAGTCCCAGAACAAAAACCTAACCCTCTCTCTGCACCTTCCTTGAGTCTTAATATATATTATAAAGTTTACAGTTAAAGACTAAATAGGACAGGATATGGATTATGAGATGCCAACCTACTGACACCCATACATGGACCGCAGAAAAAGCCCCAGTACAGAACATTTAACGCAATGCTCTGGAACTGACCATGAAGACTTCCTTGTTTCAGTTCTTATCCTATGGCAATAATAATCACTTATTGATTACTGAAAAATGATTAGTCTTCAGAAATCTTCTTTACATGGGCATAACATAAATTACTACCAGTTTACATCTGAAATCTGAGACAACTGTACACAGTATTTCATTATACTTTTAATCTTAAAACAATAAATAACCCAGCAATTGATCTAAAATGAACTCAAACGGACTATTTCTTTAATAGCCAACAATATCACCATGATACTATTACACAGCACAAGAAACTGGGTGTTTACTTGCTCTCCTCAGGACAGAGTTAATACAAAACTAGTATTATCACTATGTTATTATCTATCACATCACTCCAAGTCTTTTTCTGGAGAATTAATTCTTTTTAAACAGAACAAACATCAATGTCCAAAAAAGGTGACTGGAACAGCTGCTTAATAACTTTTCATTCCCTAAATTTATATCAACTTCAGAATACATGACAATACCTAAAACTAAATTCTGCTAGAGACAAAACTGTTGCGTTTTGACAACAAGTAATAGATATAAAACACCAGATTAACAACCCAAAGCCAAACTGTATGTAAAACAATTCTCTTGAGCCCCCCTTAAAAGTGATGTATTTCTATTTATTGGAAACCTTTTATATGCCTCTCATGGTGACATGGGGAACCAGACAAACTATTTCTCTTGCTTGTCCAGAGAAAAAGGTGGAAGAAATGGAAAAGGAAAAAAGAAACCATTTATTTTGGTGCATGAATTATTTTTTCAACAAAATTAATAGTTTTACTTTCAAGCTCCTTAGAAGTTCCTATTTAAAGGAAGAGAAGGAAATGTTAAAATGAACCATTATTAATGATACACACTGACCCACTTAAACTTAGGCAGTCAAGGACACATCAGTTATTTTCTGATCCTTCTGTTATTTCTTTACTGATTACAACAACCTAGTGAATTTGAAATTAATCCTCAAAAGTTTTTGGTTTACCTAAATCCCTTTTCCCTGTCTCTTCCTCACCCCTTTCCGTTGTTAACAAAACAACATTTTGTACAAAGTTTACCCTTGGCTCTTTCACTGAGTGAAACAATTTGGGCTCAAGTCACATATCCAGGCATAGGCACGTGCTGCCATCTGAGACCTCCTGGAGTACGGAGGATGGCATGAAGCTCAGGGAAAGGCTCTGGCACCCTCATGGGGAGGCACTGCCAGTGGCTGGGGCAGACCACAGTGCCTCTGAGGGCACAAGTTGACAATGCTGACAGTTGTGCCATTACCTACCTATGCAAACCCAGCAAAAGATGCACACAAGCACATTTTGCAAGCACAGAGGGGGCCAGAAAGGAAAAACAAACAAACAAACAAACAAAAAAAAACAAAAAACCCCCACCATCTTTTGTTTTGTGAAGGCAAAAAAGGTTCTGTAATGTTTTCTTTCATTTTAAATGCAGCCATTAATAGACTGCCTGTGACATGATGCTGTGTAATGTCGCAAAAGTGATGTCAGGGTGAGCACAGTCACACATATCCATGTTAGATTGAGCAGGACACGATATCTGGTACTGGCTGTAGAGCTGACATATTGCCGCATCACTGAAATCACTCCCCATATTTGAGTTGAAATTATTGTTATGGTCAGAGAAAGAAGGTGCTTATCTGTGTGTGTCCATCGACTCTGAGAACTTAGTTTTGCCTTTTTAGATGCATACACAGACACACATATTCACCCTACTCAACAGTTGAAGCTTATGTGAAGGATCCAAAGCTACCAAGCGTTTCCAAATACTCCTGCTTACTTGTTCAAGGAGCCGCACAGTTTAAGGCACAAGAGTTGATCGCGGCATGTATGCTGATTTGTTGCTCTGATTCAGGAGGAGGACTTGCAAACCCAACATGCTTATTTGCTTTGGGAGGGGTGCATGAGGTAACCTAAAAAAAATTATAAATTGAATCATTCTCTTTTTTCACTAACCATCATTACCGTGCACAGCCAAACAGAGATGAGCACACTAAATATATCTCTGAATAGACATACTCAAATTTCTGCTTTTTCTGAGACACAATCACTGTTACTTTTGTTGCCACATAGGTCTTACACTTAAGCTATTTTACAGTACTAATTAGTACTGACAGCTCTTAATATATTACAAATTAAATAGGGGAATTCACATTTTGGTTTAGGGGCTCTTTTCCCACTGAATTAAAAAAAAAAAAAGAGTATCTGTAGCTTTAGTATGTATAATTAAATGTTACAGCCATGAAAATCTAACATGAGAAAACTAAAAGCTGCAAAGCGCAGCTGTTCCATAAGTGGTTTGGCATCTCCCAAACTTGCTTCAATAAATCACAACTTCTGCATGGAAGCAACACAGAAGACAGGTTCTGATACAGAACAACACCTGTGCAAACAGGGCCACGGCTCCTCTGTGGGGCTGCCTGGGGCAGGGACCCAGTGTAAGTGTGCTGATTAGCTCAGGTACTCCCTTCTGAATGTCAGTACACTCACCAATCTGCTCAATTTCACCACTACTACCCTACACATCTACACACAAATTTATTATAAAATCACAGAAAGGCTTGGGTCGGAAAAGGGACCTTCACAAACCACCAACCCCTCAGCTGTGGGCAGGTACACATTTCATTACACCAGGTTGCTCAAAGTGCCATCCAACCTGGCCTTAAACATTTCCAACAATGGGGAATACGCAGCTTTTCTGGGAAATCTATTCTAGAGTCTCACCAACCTCATCATAAAATATTTCTTCCTTATGTCCGATCTAAATCTATGTTCTTTCAGTTTAAAATCATTGCTCCTTCTGCTGGGGCTACATGCCTTGGTAAAAAGTCTTTATTCATCCTTCTTATAAATCCTGTTTAAATATTGAAAGGCTGCAATAAGGTCGCCCTGGAACCTTCTCTTCTCCAGAGTGAACAACTCCATCTCTCTCAGTCTTTCCTCATAGGAGAGTTGTTTCAGGCCTCTGATTATTTTTGTGGCCCTTCTCTGGACCAGGTCTAAATGTTCTCATTCATAACACAGACTATCCTTCTTGGTTGGTACAGAGCCAACTACTCCTCCACCCACCAAAACATTTTTTTTTAGAGGCAAAATGATGGTATAAATAAAAATCATGCTCTGATGGCATACGTGACACCCTTTTGCAGTACTCTCCTTGCTGTTTCAACAGCTTGTCTAGTTCACAATTTGCAATCCACAACACAGGGGATCATCTTTACAGATACTTTGGCCATGGCAAAAATCTCATCCTTGGTATACTTCCCAAGCAACAAACTTCACAGTAACTGCTGTACCAGCAAAGAACAACAAGTCTACCATTTGCATCTCCAACTCTGAATAGGTCAATTTTCCAAAGGTTGAAGCAGGTATAGAAAATTTTGATGACAAGGATGGCTTTCTATGCCCCCAGTAATTATACACTAGAGAGAGCTAAATGTTTCAGATAAACTTTGTAAGAAGAAAAAAAAAATCCCCAACAAATAAATTCCATCACACTAAATGGGGACCCACATACCTAGCAGGAAAGTGGTTTCTCAGAGCAGCACAACATCCCACTGCCTGTCCTGCTGATGCTGGGCTAAGCCACCCAGCATTC
This sequence comes from Grallaria varia, assembly GCA_013396735.1. Lineage (NCBI taxonomy): Eukaryota > Metazoa > Chordata > Aves > Passeriformes > Formicariidae > Grallaria > Grallaria varia. The sequence continues at coordinate 137,151 of VWZG01013159.1, forward strand.
TCACCACCTGCCACCAGACTCCAGCACCAAAGTCCCTGTGGAAGAAGGAAGGTTCAGCTGGGAAACCCAAGTCCCACACTGACCTTTGTTTTGCATTTTGTAAGAAAATAATGACATCAAGGAGGGAGTCTAGAGTTCTGATTCCACATTATTTACATAATCACTGGATGAAAGGGTACTCGTAAGCAGTGTGTGAGATGGTGTAAGCCTATCTTCCTCTAGAACAGTCGGCAGCCTCTGGCTTATATGCCAAATGTGTCATGTGGATAGATTGTGAATAGCACACAGCAGGAATTAGATGCTAAAATCATCTGTCTTTCACAGAATCAAGATGTCATGAATTACCTGTCTGGTAATATATAGTCAACTGAAAGAAAAATCCTGCTGAGAATAACATTCATGAAAACTTGCCTAGCAAGTAAACTATGATCAAAATATTCTTTCTCTCTCCTGTTCTGTAAATCTTAAAACCTATAAAGCAGACCAGTTTGAAAGAATGCATCAGAAGATCCCATCTCAGAAAAACAGCCTCATAACGGCACCTCATAAACCACAAAAAAGCCTCTGAATAGAGCTCTCCTTGCATGTGTGGGAGAGAGACTTGAATCCCTTCAGGCACTGGTGCAAAATGAACACAGGTCTTCCACCTCATTAATGGTTAAGTGACCCATGCTTCTAAGTAAAAAAAGAGAGCGGGAGCATTATCTGCTATTCCTGTACTTTAAAATAGGAGGTTTCAGGGCATCTAAACCAGAGTCTGAGTCACAGCAGTAGAAGTTTTAACATCTCAACTACCAGGTCAGATAACCTCAGTTGGGAGAGGCACACATCACCTCTCTTCCTAGTTCTCATTAGGGGCATGCAGCACTGAGCTGCTCTGCACTTAAGGGGATCACACACTCATAAACAAGGTTTGAGGCCTTAAGAAATATATTATTAATAAAATCATTACAGTCCTCCAAATTTTTTGTAGTCAAACAGAAGACTCAAGGATTTCATTTTTGAATTCCGGCATTGAAATCCCTCCTGATATTCCATGCCCATTTATTTTGCTGTTTAAAGAATTGGAGGGAAAGGAAAGTCAGATTCACATTTGTCTATGACTAGGTGTTCAAGTGACTAGCTGACGTGGGCATCATTTAACATGACAACAGTGCTGTGAAAAGACTGTTTATAATCCCATTACAAGACTTTTATAGAATGACTCACAGTTAATATAAACCCAGGTGGTCTTCACAGACAGATGAGGTACTTGATCATATTACATGGTAACAAGAACTTTGATGTACAAGGGACTATTCCTCAAGTGCACTAAGCATTTCAGAGCACTCTGTTTAACTTCAAACCCAATAACTCTACAGCTTAGACAGCCATTTATATTCAACTACTAACTATACATGCCTGCATAGGATATAATTGATAGCTTTATTGCCTTATTAGCCTGGAATTTAATGACAAGATTGATCACCTTTTTTTCCCCCCTTCCCTCTCTTTTAAGATGAGAGTTGTTCTTATAGGGAAAGAAAATAACTTTTATTTTACTATCTGTCATAGATATTACATATTATTAAATTTAAAGGAAGTTAATGATCATATTGAAAGGTCATCACTTGGACTTTACAAAGCCAGCTGTACTAGCCCAAAGACTTAACTACAGTGACTGCAGCACAAGGAGCAGGAATATAGTACAGCTGATACATTCATATATTAAAAGAAGAAGATTTTGCTTGCCAAATTTTAATTCTGTTTTGTATGTGAACATATCCTCTAAAATTTGTTTATTTAATTTTGTGACGTATTATGTCTTCAGCATAACATTAGACAGTGAATTAGCCCAGACATCATTCCCATGTGAGTCCCATTGCTCAGAGTGACCAGGGCTGTTGCTGAACCAACTAATGATTCCTATTCTGAGGAAACCACTTTCCAAATGGCCAAGAAAGCCAGCTTACCAACTGATCCACTCGGGCTATTAAAAATACATCCCGACAAGGCTGATACTTAAAACAGTAGGGTTGTCTGGCTGCCAAAAAAACTAAAAAAAACTTAATGTGTGAACCTATTGAGGGAAATCTCAGGTTATTTATTCATATGCAGAATATCAAAAGGAAAACAACATTTGTTTAGGCCAGAATTTGCAGACTGTGTCCTGCTTTGGGCATTGATGGTCTTTTGAAACGCTGGCCATGATGTATCCAAATGTTAAGGATTTAGAAACATTAATAACACAAAACAACCGATCTTTTTATAGCATTACATAAGATGCAAATCTAAGAAAAGAAGAATTTTGGCAAGCAAAACCTAATTCATACTTTGCCTTCATCCTACTTGTCTCCAAAGACTTCAATATACAGAACAATATTATGACATATGATCTTAGAAATATTGATTACACACAATTATATTTCAAATCACATCTTCCTTGGATCCTAAAATAACAGATTGTACTACATTATCTCTGCAAAATTAGTTTACCTTGTAATTCTCTCAAGACACATAAACAAGTCTTAGGACCATAATGCAGCACTTGCAACAGCAGTTGTATACAACAAAGGTGACAAATACAGTAACCGTGGTGCTTGGGAAGGTATCATTAAGTTCATGTTGAGTTCAATAGGCCACTCCTGCATGAAAGGTTGCGAACAATGTGAGACATTCTTTTCCAGTATTCCCCTCACAGATTAGCTTAGTCCAGTAAAACAACTAGTTTAGCAATACTCAAACAAGCAGTCAAATCCTCCTGGGAAACAGACATTTTTGGGTCTTGTATTCAATATTTCAGATCTGTCAGAAAGGTCAAATCCATGATACATAAATAGCAAGAAGTATGCCACTCATTTTCCTACCACACACATTTTTGGTAATGACACAGAACACTGTAAAAACTAAGGAAAAATAAAATAATGACACAAAACAGAAAGATATTTGAATAGATTAACTCATTTAGTTCATCTAACTCATAGCTAGAGGATGTAAGAAAGAAAATCAGGAAAAGCAAACCCCTTGTTTTAAATTCCTCGAGTCTTGCATTTACCCTGTAGAGGACATCACTGGGCAGGGTGATCTCAAGATCACAACTAGCACTGTACTCCATCAAAAAAAAAAAAAAGGATATATGCAAAATAAAGTAAAAAAGACATAATACAATGGCTTAAAACCTAGAATATATAATCTGTGTAAATTATCATAACATGGTATTTCTGGTATGTTTAATCCAGACAAGCCTCCTTTCTTAACAGGTAAGTAGCTTATGAAATTTGAGAGGCACTCAGTTATCAATGGGTCATGGTATTCATGGGTCAACATGCCTCTTGAAATCTTGCTGCGAGTTTTAAGAGATGTTTTTTTCAGTTCATTTTAAGTTAACCAAATAAACTCAATAAATCGCTACAGCTGAAGTCAATGAACGAACCCATATTAGACAAGATAAAATCCAGAAAATTTACTGATGGTGAAAGAAGTGTCAAACTGCTTTGACTATGACAATAAGTAATGAATATTTGGAGAGAGTGTACTTTGAATACTGTAAAAGAACCGTTAACACCTGCGATCATAATGGTGTACCACAAACAGCCTTCAAGTAGGGCTAATATTCCCTGATCCTGTATTTGGATGTCTATGATGCAAATGTTCACAAGTGAGCTACAGGAATTTAATCTTTGCCTACACTCAGTAGAGCCAGGAGAGGCCAGAGAGCTCCTGGGCTTCCAGCTACGAAAGCTTCCCCTATTAACAAGATCCAACCACCAGCCTACATACACACACTGAAATGGGCTAAAGCTAAGGCAAGGAAACATCACTCAGTGATTCTTCTGATATGCCACCTGTATGATGAAAAAAGGCAACTCTCGCCCTAATTACAACATTCAAAAGGATAAGCAAGATTTCAGGTTGGGAGCTGCATACTCAGCCCCTTCTAATTCCTAACTGCACACCTCAAGGCACAAAAGAGGTAGATAATGGAAAAGAGAAGCAAAGTGCCTCTGTAGAAAGGACTGTCTCATTCAGAAATTCTGATTTCCATCTGCCAATATCCCCTTTGTTTTGTCCAGATTAATTTTAGGCCAAATGTACATGTGGTCAGAATGAAGCTGCAGTAAGAATATGAAAAGCACAGTAGGGAGCAGAAGCAGCACAATGTTACTTATCCAAACTAAACCAGAGCTGACAATAGGATGCTCCAGAAGACTTCTTTTCTTCTTCTTTAAATGAGGCACTCTTAGTAGGCTTTTAGAAGGCATTAGACTTTGAAGATGTCCAGAATACTGAATTTTAACGTCCACCCGGCTTTCCCAGGAAGGGTACTAATACCTTTAGGGCAACCAAGAGAACCACAGTTATTAAGAATATTTAATACTAGAAACCAGTGAACTGTTTCGATTTGTTCTCAACAGGAAACTCTGAAGTGACTAACACAATAAAAATATCTCTACAGTAATGAAGTACTTTGATAAAATAGAGTAATATCCATTATTTGCATTCATAACAGAGATTTTTGAACAGGAAAATTAAAAATACATGGGAGATTAGAAAGAATGAGTAGGGCACATGTGAATTGCTGTCTTTTCTGTTTTACAGCATATCAAAAAAGTACTGAATATTAAAATATTTAATCTGAGCTTGTATTACTGAACTCACAATGTAACCGGATACAATTTGTGATTTACATACTATTACTATAGCTACAAAATGAATGGAAAGATAATAAACACACCACTTTTGTGGTTACTAAATGGCATGGGTGCCTGTGACCAAGTTCAGTTTGGAGCTGAATTAGATGCATTGAATCAGTCCACCTTGTGAAATAACAATTTCTGACAAAGTAGACTGCAAACACAAAACCCAAATTTTATTTTCCATTAAATTAATCTCCAAGAACAGTGAGCTGTAGCTTTTTGCTTGCTTAAACTACCAAGATTACTAACAAAAAAAAAGAACAGGCATTACTGGGGGGGAAACTGCAGACATGGCCTCACATGTCCTTAAAGCCTTGGGCAGCTACAAGACCACCACTGTGCTCCAGCAATGAGTAACTTCACCAATGGTTAACTCTCTCCACCTGCCATCTGCTTACACCACAGCCAGAGAGGTGGCAAATGCTTAAAGGGGAGGAAACTGATGACTGAGTATTTGGCTGCTATAATCAGCACAGCACTTATTTTTGGGTGATGAATCACCGCTTTTATCCCAGCCACACAGTGCTGGTACATTCACTGCACAGAAAACCTCTTATATGGAAGGGGCTGAGACAGGGCAATGAACACAACTCTTGGAAGAGCCATGTCAAGAGACTGCTTTGGGCAGACCAGCAGATCTTAAAGTCAAAGGCTGCTGTGCACAATACTGCTCACCATCATCCACCTGCCAGACACTGAGATCTAGGAATACTACTTGTCTGGAGAGCTACAAAATTTTGTTCATAGTCAATAAGGATCACCTTTTCTTTCACAGAGAGTGAAAACAAGATTGAGGATGCAATGAAGACATGCAAAGTGCCAGCAACCGTGTCCCAGGAGAAAGACAGATCCACTTCCTTGTGGGCCACTTGCTCTAAAGTTGCATCACACCACACCAAAAATACTTGAAGCTCTGTTAAAACCTTCAACAAACTTGAAAAAATTGGAAAATTGGAAAAAAATATGACTAAACATTTTGATACATTCAGCTAAAGCACATCTCCAAAATCCTGCTCTCCACAAAGCCTCTGGCAGCCTCACCACAGGCTGCCCAGGACCAGAGCCAGGAGACCTACCTGATGTCAATATGGGCTTGAAATTGCACTCCAGCTACCTTCAAAGCCCAGAGAGATGATAGTGAGGTGAAGTATCTTTATTTGGCACTATAGTGCATATGCTCTTCAGTGGTGCTGTAGGCTGTCAAGATTTATTTGCCCTTCTCCCCTTGCCTCTCATTCAGAATCTGGGACCAGTTCAAGGACTGACACGAGATTCTGATATATCCTCCATGGTCTCTTGAACACAGATTTCCCACCGCAGCAGCACTCTCAGTCACAGGATAATTACATATAGGTCAGCAACTACTTTCTGTGGCATATCAGCTCCATCGCAAATGACATCCTAATAAAATTGTAACAGATCCACTGACATTTCGTCTCGACATTAAGAGATGTGACAGTCAATGAACATACCATGCACATTTCAGGGTAGTGAATGGGTGAGACCAGTGCTTTTGCTTTAGTGTTTACTTTGGTGGAATACAGAATCCCTAACAAACACAGCAGGATTTCCTTTTGCTACCTCAAAACAGGCACCTCATAATTTAAACACCTGCCTCACTACTACCTCCCAAATCACTCTGTCCTTTCAACTGACATCAGCAAGTGATAAGGCTTTTTTATAAGCTCAAGCCTGAGAGTGTATCTGTCTGTATTAATGTACACTCCAAATCTGTTCATTTTAGAATCCAGTGGAATAATAATTATTTACATCGAGACACACACACAAAAAGTATAAAATATGAATTAATATTTACATATAATTAGATATATATATGTGTGTTTGGGTATATATTCATACTATATAATTAAGTTATCTATACATATAAAAATACGACTATAAAGACATATATTATAAAGACAAATTTTTGAGACCAGGGCTATTCTTTGAACCACAGAACCTCTACTCTGACGTGCAGAACAACTGAAAAATCAGTGTAAAATATTGACTTCACTCGAGTGTATTTTTTTCTCTTTGTGTTTTTTTCTCCTTTGCAAACTCTTCAGGGGAAAAAAACCAAAACAATGAGCACCAGTTCTTCCTTTTTAGTTAGCTAAGTTTTTATTACTATACCCCTCAACATCTCAATGAAAACTTTAGTCTGAGAATTTCCAACTATTTCTGCTTATGACAGTTGGTTTTACATCAGCAAAACCCTAATATTATCCTGTCAAAGATCAAAAGAAAAGAGAGTGAATTCTAATAAAATCAGCTCTTAATCCCATTAGATTTCAAGCTGTGCTCATGCATCTGCTCCTTGGGGGCCATTCACTAAAATGCCTTTTTCAGCACTGACTTATTTTTTCTGTCTTCTTCAGAAATTCAGTAGCCGCTCAGAACAACCGGAAAGAAGTATTTTTGTAGTGAATATACAAGTATATTGTAGTAACTACTGGCCAGAAACAGATCCCTAATATACACTGCATATACACTTGTTGCTTGCAACTTGCTATCCTTCTGTGTGTAGAACAGACCTAACGTCACAAGGCTACTGTTACTCCTAATTTCCACTGTTATCTCTGGAGCTGAATTGTAATCAATCATTTGCAATTCAATTATAATCTGAAGGATATCATAGCAATATCATACATCACTCTGTAAAGCAGTGATGTCTATGTGAAAACCTCTTTATCAATTGTCATGAATCTGAATTTAAGGCCTACTCTCATTTTTTAATTACCATACGCAACAGTAGTAAATTTTTCAAAAAACCCACAAAGTTCTGCATGATGCTATTGGATCATGCAAAACAATGCTTTTAGAGTGACTAATACCAAAACTTTACTTCAAAGCCACAATACAAATACAGTGAGGTGTTCTGCACTGCAAACTATTCATTCTGTAACATAATATCACTTTCCAAAATAAGAACTTAAACAATCAATATTCTCTTAGATTATTGTTAGTTCCAGGCAGTTACAATTGAAGTATCAGTCCAGTCATTTATTAAGAGCCCGTAACAAAACTCAGCAGTACTGTAAATAAATTAATCTATACAGGAGATTTCAGTAACATACATAAAGAAGTAAAATTTGTAGAAATTGTTTCGTAAGTTCACACATTAGGATAATATTTCGAACAGGACATGTAGACCAAGATACAGGATTTCAGAAAGGATGATCCCTCTGCTATGGAATATTCTACTTCAAAATTTCCATAGAAACAGAAACTGCTATCAGGCTACCATCACTATTATTGTCTGAAACACCTAAGCCCACATTTATGAAACTCTTTCAAATCTTTTGGGACCATATCAGAGTGAGGGTGCCTGACATCTTGCATCCTGAGTTATAAAAGCTTCTGAAAAAGAGCAGGGCCAATGCTATAGCTGGAAAAAAAATATTTTTTTTTTAAATGAATTAGCTACATCTGTGACTATATACACATCTTTGAGAGACTGATGGAATGAAAGACCTGCTCTGCTTATCTAGTTAGGTTCAGAAATCCCCTTTGTTTAATGCAAATTGGGAATGTAAGTGCTGTGGTGGGTCTGGAACACAGTCTGCTTACTATAAAGCAGAGATTTACCTACAAGCCATGTCCATCTGTCTTTCTGCTTCTTCCCTCTCCTCCTCTACCATGTACATGGCTGCCACCAGTGTAAAACCAAAGGTTATCATTTCTCAACCAGCCTGTCAAACAACTACTGCTGTGCCGTAGCTGGTTAATCAAGCACATCCCTTTTGAAACCTATATGCGGGCACTTCATCTGCCACTTCATATTAGTGACTTTGAATATTCAGGTCCATTTGCAAACCACAGTCTGCCCCAATCCATTATCACATGACACTCGGTCAGCAAGCAGACTGTAAATTAACATTTCCATCTTCTGCTGTAGCCTTTTAGTCATAGTAATTACAATAAAATCTTTAATCAGCAGACTCATAAAATAACCAAGATGGATGTCTTTTATTTGAGGAAGACCCTGTGATACACATTATATCAGCCTTTGCTAAGGTAGCAAAGCCGGAAGCTTTCTCACACTCAAGTCAGGACCAGCTATTTGAGTTCCTCAGTGATGCAGCGCCTTCTGCTGCAATTAAACTGAAACAAATAACGTATTTCTAGTTTTCTCTTCTATTCTCAGTGTATTTCCAATGATTTTAATAAAACAATCCCACAAAATGCCTGCAGATCACCTAAGCAAAGACAAACGTGCTCTGTAATATCATTTCTTCAATGTTCAAGGCAGCCTTTTCAACAGGGCTTATAATTAAGAATGCCTTTGATGGTGAAATTGGGCCTCCACTGTTCATCAAAGGACCAAAGACACCCCTCAGCATGCATAATTCCACACTTCTTTGTTTCAGGGAAACTTTGACAGGAAAATAATGACTCCTTCCATTTCTTTCTCTGTCAGTTAACCAGGGAAGGTTATTCTGCTCCAGGCTTCTAACTGCTGCAGTACAAAATACTGAAGGGGAAAAAGTCAGAGGCACATACTTCTCAGGAAACCTTCTGCATGTCTTTTGCACTGGGGGTGAATGAACTGACTTAGATAAAACAGCCTTCACCAGAGCCTACAGACCCAGAGAAAATTCAGTGCTCATTTAAAATTCATGAAAATTATGGGCAACTGAAACAGTCTCAAACTAACCCTCTTTGTCATTCTTCAGATTTCCCCAAATATGATCTCAGCTCAGATCCAGCTAACCTCAGAGGTACAGCCCTGCCAAGACTCTTCAAAGGCTTGAAAGACCTGAAAACAAAACACAACACAGTTTTGCAAAGCTTCTGTGTTGAAATGAACTCCACTTTTGAGAAATCTTCCAAGGCTACCAAGTGACTGTGTTTCCAAGGAAAATTCTTAGGTTTATAGGACACGTCCAAGTTCCCAACATGTAAAACTACAAGACACAAGAATTTCTGCTAACAGGGAAATGCATCAATTAAAAGGTGCACAAAAACTACCAGCGAAAATGTAAGCAAGCAGAAGAAATCTAAGAAGCTTTGCTGTGTCTCAGTCTTCAAGACAAGTCAAACAGTTCCGGAACCCACTTTCCAGTGTTTTGATCCTTGCATTGAATAAATTTAATCTTCAGTTACTGAAATCATTGCAACTAAAGATGTAAAAAGATCTTAGAAATAAACATATTCATTTGCAAAAGCTTTTAACATTTTCAAATTCCATTAATCATTCTTTTTACAAGGTGCAAGTTTAAGACAATGAATCTAAACCATATTATCAAACTCATAAAGACAGAAGTTCTAGGGCAATCTCAGCCATGAGTTAAATACTTCTGAGATGTTACTCGCCAAAGAGGCTGTCCTAGTTACGAGGGGCCAGGACTAGTTTATCACTATGTGGGTGTAACCAAAGCTGTGTAGTCTACACCCTCCATGACATTTCTCATGAACTGTTAATAATGGCTTGTTTGCAGCAGCTGCCCAGGGCACACCTGACACCTCAGGCTACAAGCTGCGTGTTAAAGAACCCTGTGAGACAGGGGAGTGTATCTTTGTCTTCACACCAATGACTCAGCCATGATAACTCCCCTCCAAGGAGGCATCAGCACCTTCACACCCAACCTGAGGGGTCATGTCTGCTAAGAAGCCATTAGGGACTGGCACAACAGGCAGCTGCAATGACCTGGACCATCAAAGATTCCAAAAATATCCCATGACTCACAGAGTTAAATCACCTTTTGTGGGACTCCCCGCTCTGAAGGTGGTACTAGGCAATCCCACCTGAACTTGAGCATATATAATCTTCGGGTTTTGCACCTTCTGGTACCACTTGTCAGATCCAGAAGAGGACTAGAACCTCAACAGGACTGCGACTGCCATTCTCAACATGACTGCGACCATCATCCTCACCAAAAGGTTTCCTTTCCTTTTACTTTGCACTCAGGGGGACCACGTGGCCCTCAACACAGGGGCTAATGAACATGATTTTGTTCATGCCCCAGGGAGGTGAATTATAGATCTGTTTTTGTGGGTTAAAACCAGTTTTTCTCTGTATCATTGTATTTATTGTAATCTTTTTAGCAAATTTTAACTCTGACTTGTAATCTCTCTTGAGTCAGGTTCGTTTCTCCTGCCAGTTTACCTTTGAACCAGCACAGAGACTTGTGAAAAATACAGACATCCCCTCACTCCAGCTCCATTCCCTCTGTGCCATATCCCTGTGCCTACCCCGTACACAACATCCATAATTCACTGAATTTACAGTCTTATTAGGAAAGGATTCATTTTTAAAAAAACTCCGACATGAATTTTACATCAGTTTGTTCCTTCGGGTATTCCAGTATTCTTCAAAGAGAATGTGTTGGTAATTAATGCAGGTTCATAAGTTTCTTCCTAGGAGTTGGCCCACATATGTGGTTTTGTCCAACAGGATATGTCCCTCAGCGAAGGCCTGAGGAGCACTGGGATCACCATTAGCTCCCTAGTGAACTGTCAGTCACGTCAATGTAATTGTCTAGAAGTCCTTCTGAAAGAAGTATGGTCTTTATTTTTCATTCTTCATACATAATTCGATATGACCTACATACCTCCTGTCCTGACATAGCCTATTTCTTTACTGGTTTTATATTTCTCCTATGCTACCCAACTTGGTATTAAAAGCCAAGTGAAAAAAATTCCTGAAGTAACTGAAATATTTGATGTGTTTTGAGGAAATGTAATAACGTTTCTGAAGAGAACATCAATGCTATCTTCTCACCACAACCAGACAGAAGTAGTGGGAACTATAACCAATTCCTTCTGGTTTGCAGTTACAGAGGGACAAGAACTGCACTCACAGGAGATGCCACTGAAAGACACCTCGTGACACAAAGACCAAAGAAGAAAGAAAACCTGAGATAAATAACAGATATGAAATTTCCAGTTAAAACAGCAGCTAAATCCATTTCTATCAAACACCATCATGTGGCTCTTAGAGTAGACTCAAAGCCACAAGATATCTTAGAGGGCTGCCACAAGTCATATTTTTAGTTTTAAATCAGATAGCATTATAAAGACTATGTCACTAAAGGCCATTCCCACACATTAAATGCTATCTCTTGCCACCCACAGAGATCACATGGCACAGCCTCTCCATGCTCTACTCTGCACACCATACTGAAAAGATAATAAAACCAAGGTCTTCTCACTACCTCCCCACCTCCTGCCCCTGAAGCATCTTCTCATCCAGAATTACTGACTCACGCTGTTATGCAATGTCTTCCAAACAAAATGCTCGTTCAACCACTGGACCAGAAGAAAGCAGATTAAATTTGATACCAGAACACCTCTGCCAAGGAGAAGCCAAAATTTTTAATTAGAAGCTGTTTTTAATCACTACAAACTCTCTGTGGGCAACAGGGTTTTATTCTGATCTTGTCTACAGTGACATCTAGGAGAAAGAGCTATTAGGTTGAAACTGAAAACTGCAAGAACAGTATGACATTCCTGATGGATTTTTTTTTTTTTCATGCACAATCAAATATTCTAACCACAGCCACAGTCAGCGAACAAAGACTAAAATCTTCCTTTTAAGTTGGGAACTATGTAATGTAAATGCTGAAGATTCAAGAGCAAACACATTTAGATATTCCTTGTGCCCTGGTGAATGGATTCCACCAAATCTATGCATCAAAACCCCCAAAAACTTTCATGGACTTGTTTAGTTTCTCACAACTTGTCTATGTCAAAGGCGCTGCATAGAAAAAGAGGAGAGTGCTCCTGTAACAGTCCATTCAAGAATGTAGGAAGTTTGAAGAAATGCAAGGAAGCAAACAAACAAACTCCCAGACATCTTGTCTGTATTCAGTAGCTTTCTTTCAAAAAGAAAGGAGTATCATTGACACGTGCTCCTCAGATTCCTTGTTTTAAGGTTACCCTCATTTTTTCTCCCTCCTCCCTGATATAGCAAACTTAAATGAGATCTTAGAAAGTGAAACATACTGGTTCAGTATTTTTTTAATACCTTCCATTAGGCAACATTTGTCAAGCTATATTTTAAACATAGCATAGCCACAATCCTGCAGACAAATATATCTTGGGTTGTGACACTGGAATTCCACTCATTGTAAAGCTGGCATTCTTCCAAAAACTAGAGTGTGAACTCAGACTCACACAGTACAGCAAAGTCCACCAACACACAAAGATGTGTTATCTCACTGCACATCTTTAAAAATTGCATTATTTTCCACAGCATCATCATTGTTCAGGCACTTTCAACTCTGATCCTGTGCTAAGTATCATTTTCCTTTCAAAGTCCTTTTCTCTGCTACTTTGCAGCAGTAATAAACACAGTTCATTCAGGTAACAGATGCCTTGCAGTTTGACACTCTGTTCAGAAACCTATTACACTGACTGCTATAGAAAGGTACCTTAAAATGAAGCTCCTCTCCAATAGACTTTGAAACTATCTGAGCTTCTAAAGGCAAGTGTATGAAGCTCATTTTCGTTCTAAGACTTGAAGCTGAGCAGTTACCTTAACTGACCCAGCAAACAGTAAAACGCCAAGCAACGTCTCTCTGAATTGGACATGCAGAGCCAGCACAGAATGTGCTAAACAGCAAGGGCAGCACACACACTTGAAATAAAAACATTGGGGTTTTTTGTTTTTGTTTTTGTTTTGTTTTGTTTTTGTTTTTGTTTTTGTTTTGTGTGTGTATGTTTTTTGTTGCTGTTTGTTAGGTGGGGATTTTTTTGGGGTAGGTTTTGGGGGCTTTTTTAAGTTGCAAGCAGTGATGACATTTGCTTTAAGAATCTAAAACACAATAGCAGATCAGAGTTGGGTGAAACAGGATGCCTGTCACAGCATTTTTGTTTTCAAAGACTATTTAAGAAAAGACTTACAAGTGTGCAGACCCACAGTGCCCCAGGCCCCCCTTTTTGCTCCAGCACTGCTCCAAGAGTAACACTGCTACATATCTACATATGTTTGTAACTCCACACTGATGTTAACAAGCACACCACGCATATCACTGCCCCTTTTTTGGATTATAATTAGACTGGGACATAAAACGAGGCACAAAAAACAAGAGTATTTCTGTAACACCTGTGAAGTACATGCAAGCAATACAACACATAGTGTCACATTCAAATGCCTCTGCTTTGGTCATGTACAACTTCTAGGCATAAAAATCCTTCAGAAAAGTCCTCCTGCACCGTTCTATAGGCATGAGGAGTTTAAATAAATATGGATTCAGCCACACTTCTGCTGAAGAACACTTGGAAAATAAAAAGCCATGTTCTCAAATACAAATATGTTTTTGCATTGATCTGTCTACAGGATAAACGACTCAGGTTTTTTTAGGGGTTAGGGTGAGTTGGAAACAGGATCAGCTCCTACAAGAAGGGGCTCCTGTCCTGTGACAGAATTTCCTGCAACCCAATGCAATACAAATCTAACCTGCCACAGCAAACGCTGCTAGCAAAGGAAGGACAGTATCGTCACTCACCTCATCTAGAGATGCCAGAGATTATAGCAGCATCAGTCACTACGTCTATGCTTGCATGAGACATGGTTAAAAAGCAAGCACCTCAGCTTATCACTCACCTCAGAGACTGACTAGCCTCAAGCAAGTACCTCAGGATCTCTCCTTTCTCACTTCTGGAACTGCACAACCACCACTATCTAATTCAAATAAAATAGACGCCCCCCAGGAATCTTCTTGTAATTATGGCAAGCTGCAATTAAGCAAAAAATAGTTGTCAGGCTCTGAAAAAATATATGAAGCAAAAAACTCTGGTTCAAAAGGCTACAGGAAAAGCCCCAACTGTTTGCAAGGCCACTGTTTTTATCTTCTCCGCACAGACACTAACCCAGATACAATTTGGAAATAACTTAATAAAAAATAAATAAGTCTTCTTCAGGATATGGTAAAATGATTAAAAAACAGAAAAAAAGAAAAGCTGAACTACTTGCTCAACTGTATGTAGCTTCTGCCTGTCTTCTATGTCTTTCTGAGTTATATGGTTTTTTGTAAAATGTTGTAGAAGCAGTCAGTACTGCTCTTTAGTTTCTGTAAAATTTCAGACATTGATTAGGCATTGGCAAAGTTTTGCAGAGACAGGCTAGCAATAAATCAAAGGTTGATATGCTGTTGTCTTGAGGTACATGGAGACATTCCTCTGTTTTCACCAGATTTTCTATTATTCTTGCTCCCATCTCAGCTGAGATCATGTACCACACAGTAATATGCAAAATGCCTATCAATATGAACAGAAGAGCACTGTACCATATTATTCATGAAAGATATTATAAAAAAATAAATTCACAAATCTATTTGCTACATTTCTCCTCCCCTCTTACTCGCTGTTTACCTAGCTGCCAAAATCACTACATTTCAAATGCAGACATGAACCTTACCATGAATATCAACTAACATCTTCTGACTGAGCTAAAATTTAAAATGTCAGTTCCAGACAAACAAGTGAGCAAAACTCATGAGGGCATAATTTATTAACACTGTAAAATGGACCACTGCTAAATTTTTTCCTCTAGTAATGACAGAGTTGGCCCCTAATCAGACATGTGCACACTGCAGGGAGTTACAGGATCACCCTAATTCTGACAGTTGATTCAGGTATTTACATTTGCTTTAGTTCTTAAGTGAAATCCAGGCAAAACACAGAAGAAACGTATTCTAAGGTAACGGTGACAGACTACATTCTAAAACATATTCAAAGTGTGCCCTGCTCTCACAACAGTGAAAAATCCCTTTGTAGAAGATCACAGCAGCAGAGGCTGCATGTGATATTAAGGCAGAAATTCATGACTTTTGTTGTCCTAAAAGCTGAATCAGAAAAGCTTGTCTAATTTAATGTTAAAACTTTGAGTACTAGGGTTTCACGGCCTCAGGGGATGACCTGCTTAAGAGTGCTTAGCTACCATCAGTTACATATTTTTCCCTTGGACCAGATCTTCCCATCACAGTCTCAAACAATACGAAATACTTATTTTTCTACCTATAAACAGCCTTTTCAAAAATTTGAATGTTACTCTTTTTTCTCCTTTCTATATTAAATAAATGTTTATCCATCAAGCTTCCGCTATCTAGTTATTTTATGCTATGCACTTACTGATTTGATTTCACTTTCTAAAATTGTCTCTTCTCTGTACTGATCTTCCAATTAATGATTCTGGATCTCACCTCTAGCTTACTGATTTCAATCTAGTATTCTATAATGCCTGCAGTCCAGCTTGAAGTTCACAGGCTTTGGTTCTGGCCAGGAGAGGGTTGATTTTTTGCAGTAGCCAGGAGGGAGCCTGGCCAGGACCCAGAGGTTTTTCTGGGGCGGGGAAGGGACTCTCTTCCCCAGAGAAGGGATTCCTTCCAGTCAAGTAAGCATGGCACTGGTTCTGAGCCAGAGGGAGCGGTCAAGGTGTCGAGGCTGTAATTGGGTCATGCTCCAAAGTGAGCATTTTTTGCATGTGAATTGCTCACCCTCTTTTCTCCTCTACACTTTTGTTATTAGTATTGTTGCTATCACTGTTCGTTTTCTTATCTCATTGCTGTTTCCAGGAAATTGTTCTCATCTCACCCTGTGATCTTTGCCTTTTGTACCACCAATTCTCCTCTCGGTCCCACTGCACAGGAAAGGGGAGAGCAAGCAGTATTTGCTTTTCGTGGAAGCACTAAATTGGAGAATACATTCCTAAACCACAACACTTGTGTATCCACAAGAAGAGAGGGGAGTCTTACAGTTTATAGCAAATACCTATGGGAGGGAGTAGAGAAGATGGGAGACAGACCCTTCTCAGTGGTCCCCAGTGAACAGACAGGAAGCAGTGGCATAAACTGAAACACAGAAAATTCCACTTAAACATAAGAGAAGAAACTTCTGTATTACGAGGACTGTCACTTATATAAGTTGCCCAGAGAGGTTGTGTAGCCTCCACCCTTGGAGATATGCAAACATGGACGGGGTACAGCTTTGAGCAACCTGTTCTGGGTGGTCCTGCTTGACCAGAGGGTTGGACCAGACCATATCCTGAAGTACCTGCCTGCCCCAACTACCCTGTGATCCTGTAGTTATGTTCAACTGCATCCTACCATTTGTAAGTTGATAACCCCACAAGATCAATCCTTCACCAGACAACCAGCACCATTTAACCTATTTGTTTGCAGTCATCCACATAGCTGGCTTGTGTATGTTTGCAGTCATCCACATAGTAATCATTTTACATAATCTATAAATCTCCAAATTGTATCTGAGATGTTGCATATGATTCTAATCAAACCTTACGGAAGTCACAAAGAAACACCTGGATTGTTCCTCCATCCCAGCTGAGCTTCAATGTCACCAAATTGTTGTATCAAGCAATCATTTCATAAAATCCATTTCACAAGCTCCCTATATTCCATCCTTATATTTGTTTTTGTCCTTAGTACTGCAACCAACTAGAAGACTTAAATCCTATGAGCTTTATTATAAAACTGTCATAAAATGTCCAGCTTACACTTACTCATGACCACTTGCTCTTGAAGAGTAATGTGCTTGAGCATCTTTCTTGGTGCCAAATTTGTCTGACTGGTTTGCAATCACAAGACCTTCCTTTTTTCTCTCTTTTAAGAATATATTCTCTATGTGCCCCCTTCTGGGATATTACCTGTTCTTTATGGTTTTTACAAGGTAATTGCTCATGTACTCAAAACTGCTTCAATTAGTTGCCTGGGTAGAACAGAATAAACTCCACACTAAGCTCACAAACCTGAACGCTTCTAACTTGTGAAAGAGCTCTTTAACCTGTTCGTTCCTTTTTCTGTGCTGTGTTCCTTCCACCTTGGTGTTAGCGTCAACAGTGCTACACAGCTGATCCCAATTAACTTTCTTCATAAAGACACAAGACAGGTAGATGAGTATCACATCTTCTTCTGCCATCCATTATTTTCTCAACTTTTCCTTTAGGCCCTTTGTCTCCCTCTCCTCAAAGAAGCTTTTTGCTATTTACAAAACCTTATTTTGTTGTGTATTACTATCTGCAGCTCTGCAGTTTTTAGTTTGTCCAGCATGCTTTTAATATTCTTTTATCTTTAATAATCATAGTGCTGAAAAAGTTCAAAACCATTTCTCCCTATCCTCCCTACGCTGCTGTTCGGATACTTCACCCTCAGATTAGCCAACAGTCTCAAATTAAGTCTCAGCTTACCTGCAGAGAGAAACTGCAAAATGATCGCAGGTTTTTAATATTCTTTTGTAACTGTATTTTGAAGCTGCACTAAACAAATCAGTCAGAGAGCATCAGCTAAGCAGTACACCCACGTTCACAACCTTTCTTTACCTAATGATAATTACAGATTGTACTACAGACAGTCTTTAATAAACAGCATCAGGTTCAGAAGGAAGATATCTGTAGGGACCTTTCTGTTGCCATGGAAATATCTTCAGGCCAAGCTGTCTTCAGCTTCACACATTACCTCCGTATTAACCTATCATTATGCTTTTCTTTGGGTATTAGTGCAAATTATGGACTAACTCACCCCAATCGGATTATTATAAATGATAATTATGTCTGCCTTTATGAAATTGCAAAGGAGAAGGAGTCACAAATGCTACACAAAAGGGTAAATTCCTGGACTTCCGGACAAACTGAATATTTGTGTAATATCGTATGGTTTTTGTTCCATTGAGCCCTCAATATTTGCAGCTTGCACCAGCAACTGGTTAAGTCAGGGCTCCCACTAATCACTAATGCGCCTTCTGAAAGCTAGTGATCAATTCACAACTGAATTTTTTTTCACATCATTATAAAAGTCTGGATGAAACTTGAGTTGCTGGAGCTCAAAATATTAAACAGATGATTACTTTCTGAGACTATGTGACAAACGCAGTAACGATCATGAATGCAATAAACAGCAGTAACAAATGATGTGGAACCCTAGAGCGACAGGCACAATAAATGTGTACAACAGACACTCACATAAAGGACCTTTTGCTTTGAAGGATCTCAAAATATTTTGCAACTATGTACACATAACACTGCAGAAATGTAGACATCTCAAAGTGTAGACGGTATTAAGGAACTTGCAAACAGCATATAGCATAACAGGGACATCTTCAACACCCACACAGAATAAACAGGATCTCAGTTTTTAAAATCTCATCCAAAACACACCCACGGAGCCAAGCGTATGGTATTCAATTTACTTATTTCATATAAATGAAGAACGAAATTAACTCCTGCTAAGCTAGGAACCATTGATCTTCAGAGAGGGATCCAAGCTTGAAAGGTAGATTGTTCATAATTAAGAACAGCATTTTGACTGCTTCTCTAAAATTACACAGGATGTAACTGAAAATGTTCCTTACTCTGACAGTCTCTCATACTGTCCATAACTTTTAAACAGAAAATCAATTAGAGTTTTCCCTAATGGCTTTAATTGTGAGACTAATTTTTGTCAATAAGTACCTGATAACAGACTTTTGAAGACAGTCATCAAGCTTGCTGCCCAAAGAAGCAGACAACCTCTTAAGCATGTACTGAATGACATAACTTGAAACCCATGAAAAATAGATTTAAAGAGAATTACAGGAAATACAAAGGTAAGGCTGCTGGTGCTTACCCAGTATGAACTGCATCTGTTAGCAAAAAGAATGTAAGTAGAGTTCCTCAGATAAAGACAATCGTAACAAAATATTTTCTATAAAATTTCTTTCTATACTTTTCTAATTCCTTGTAACTGCAAGATTAAACAGAAAGTATTTTTATCAGGCTGTCCAGGGTGTGAACAGCAATTTATGTTCTATTTTTGAACTGCCAGCTCACATAAATCTGTGGAAATATATGCATAGACACCAGAAAAATCTGTGATTGTTACTCAGAAGTAACACTGAGTTCAGTCAACAATTTAAAACATCTATTTTCATAATAAAAGATCAGCTTTTCTCTTTTTCTTTACATCTTTCTTTCCTTTCTGTTTATCTTATTCCCTTCAATATAATAAAAAGAAACTCTTTAAAAGAGTAAGCAAAAGATATGTTTTTTATGCAAACTGTAAAATAATAAATACCAGAGAATAGGCCTTCAGGCTGAGAAATCTTCACATAATAACAACAAATGGCCTAGGTACCACCAGCCAAGGAATTAACTCATCCTCTTGGTCTTTCTAACCGAGAGCAGCATTTGCACTACACCAATGCAACCCGGTATTAAAACCTGAAGTTACAGGTTGCAGTAGCCTCAACTCCATCCTGCCCCCAGCTTGCCTCCTCTTTCATGCTGCCATAGGGACTTGCACAACAGCACCAGGGAAATGGCGAATTGAAAATCACGCCTCCCCCTCCAAAAAACTGATTTTTATTGTATATCCATTCCTCAACCTGATGCACTAAGAACACTGCTTTTGGTGATAAGGAGGGAGCTTGGGGTCAACCGAGAAGACAAAGAGGGAGGACACTGCATGCTGGCAGCAGTACCAGCTTATGCTATGGGATGGTGGTGGTGATGATGAAATTCAGTGGGGGTCTGAGGGCAATGTAAAAAGGACACTGACATCCGCCCGAGCGGTCGGAGTCCTGTGTAATCAACCCAATTCAGTGGTTCCTTCTGTCAGTAATCCTGCTGGGATCAGCAGGACCACGGACAGACAACTTCAGTGTACCTTTGTCCCTACAATGTTTTTCCTGAGTGTTTAATTTACGTGATTGCACACTAGCATTTGTGCAAACCTCTACATTCATTCAGTGTTCATGAACAGCCATCAGTGAATGAGACAACAGGTTGTACTTGTTATTCCACACCAATGACAGCTTAATGCTCTGTTTCCTCTGGAAAACCACTTCAAGTAATAGTAAAGCTTTCTTATTCATGTCATAAAAGACACAATCCGACTTCAAGGTTTACTGAATGCACTGCTGCACATACCCACCAGTCAGGCCTCAACACTGTGGGAAGCCGAGACGCTGCAGTGTAGTGGACTCGGTGACTCCATGAGCTCCAACTTCTGTTCCTGGCAGGGCACAGGAGACATATGCTGCTTGTCCTGCCAGCCTTCCTCTCCAGAAATCCTCCCCCACATGAAAGTGTCACAGGGGTGAGGCTCCATGGATGTGAAAAACACACACACCAAACTAAATGGCCTCAAAGTAGATCAGGCAGTACAGCCAATGATAAACTTTCGGTGGAAGAAAAGGAGAACTGCACTTCAGAAGCTGAAGAAGTTAAAGACAAACAGCTAAGTAACAGTGGAAACTCCTAAAGTTTAATGTAAGCTGTATTACACCCCAATGATCCCTGATGAACAGCAGGCACAGCAAGCCGGTCAGGAAAAGTAGTATAATTTTTAATTAAAAGACCAACTAAGATCTTTGCAGATCTTAAGTCCAATACAGTTCCAATTAAGGACATTGATATAGCAACAAACAATCTAGCAGCATTTAGCTGTACAGCAAATGGTCTCTGGTAGTGTCACTGGCTTTGCAAACAATATATTTGCAAAAAACAATGCACATATTTAAAGAAGTAACCATTAAACCCACTATCAACTTTCCATATATAAAACATAATTTCTGAGGGCTTTTTTTTTTTTTTTTACATTTCAAAGAAGACACAGAAAGGAAGTTTTTGAAAAATATATACTTTCGATCCAACCAAAACCAGAACCAATGAAAAAGTTTAATTAGGTAATGGCCAAAGCACAATGTGGACAGAGTTACACTACTGAGGCAAGAGGGCTTTGCACTCAGCAGCACCATGCCAAGAAAGAACTTGCCACTTGACATACAGAAGTTGTTTAAGTGAGAAGACTGATGTTAATTAAATCAAGAGATTGGCACTAAAGGTCATGTTACTTTACATGCAGTATCCTTGTCCCTTTAAAGAATACTTTATATATGGCACTTCTGATTTTTACGTAGCATTTCAGAGACTATCCTTGTATTTTTTATATCAGATATCTATCAACAAAGACTGGTAGAACAAACTTGCAATACTGAGCGACAAGGTAGTAACACAAAATGTATGTGGGAAAACTAACCCTTACCATGCATTACAATGACAATCCATAAACTGGACATACATGTAAATGTAGCTGTTCTGGTGGTAATGGGTTCTATTACAGCAGCTCTCTTGGGATACAAAACATTTGCTTTAAGAAGACAGTGTAAGATGTGTAAAACATTCTTTTAAATGCTGCATGAAAGACAGACACAGGCAAAATGGTAAAGATCTCCCATCTTTCAAGAATGAACTTCACTTACATTGAGGACTTTCCTGTCCAAAAGAAGGCTATGAGGATGATCTGAGAAATTAATATTCTATGACATATAAAGCAGATAATATGCTTTACTTTTGGAAAATGATGACTGAAGCCCTATGATAAACAAGAGAATCCCGATCGACATGGAAACTCTTCTTCACAACATAAGAACAAAAGCAACTGGCAGACAACAGCTATAAAATAACCGAAAAAAAGCAGACTACATTTACGACCACATTGCCACAGGTGTTCTGGAAATCAGAAAGATAAACGAGCTGAAAGATGGATTCAACAGTTTTACTGGAAAGAGTTCATTAGTGGCTATTAAACACAATGGTCCGAGTATAGCAATGGATTTAAAATCCCCTAAAACTGCTGACTGATCAAAGTTATGTCCAAGGAAGGATCACACAACATGGACCTTTTTCATCTTCCCTGTTTTCCTCACCTGTTGGAGATCCTGCTGGAGTGTGTGATCACATGGACCTTTGGCTTGACTTGCCATGGTGGTTATGGTGATTCCGAATACATCGGCCCACTACTGCTATCACCTCATTGCACACAACCAGCTTGGAACCATAAACTGCTTTAATGCACAGTGTATTTCATCACATGCCCACATAACCAAGGTTAAGTGACAACTTAGCTCCTTGAGTGGATATTACCACTCAAAATGTCATGTCGTGTACTCAGGTGCCATTTGGATAGAAATCTAATAGGTTGCAAAGTATTTATAAAAGACAGGAGCTGCACTTGGATTTAAGAAGAGTAGTGAAATACAAAGAGTAGATTACAAGATTTTGAGTATGACACAGGGGTCAGTGCAACACAGCAAAGATGAAACTACACATATTAGATAAAAAGGTAGTTTTTGCTATTAGGGACACAAAGTTCATTTGAACATCATCTAGTGTAGCATTCACCTCACTTCCCAAAAAGAGCCAAAAAAGAAATACCTGGGTTTTGCAAAAGGCACCGACTTCCTTGTTCTTATCAGGGCACAATAGAAGCAGCTGTTTTTTATCTAATAATTTGTTACTGACTTAGAGGCTGGTTAGCCCAGATAAACTCTCCTCCATACATTCTTCCTTGACAACTGAACTCAGATAAGGTTCTCCAACTAACATCGGACCAGATTAAGACGTTCAGGGCATTCGTGACAGGAGTGCTTTCCTGGGCCCTGCAGAGCCTAAGCGTCTTTTTGATTCCCCTCCCCAAGCTTTACTTCCTCAAGGTCAGGAGTGAGGTGGTGGGTAGCAGCGAAACTAGATGATTTACTTGGGAGGAGACGTACTCTGAATTTAAAATTAGACTCTAAGTGAAGCTGGACCATAGTGAATACGTTTATCTGCATCTCATAGAAAGAGGGTTTTTTTTGCAAGCCCCAGTTTAGGCACTTTTTGCCTAGAGCAAACTGGTAAGTGAATTTTAAGAAACATCTCTAGAAATATACAAAGCGCTACAGATAAATAAAATACTGAGAACAAGAAATACATAATGAGAACAATCTTATGCACATACTGAAAACCCTGGATGCTGCAAATGCTTCAAAACCTCTACGCTGCATGGAACAGTAACAGCGTGCGACCAATAATATTATTATTCATATTGACCACTGAATGTTAAATGCTCATTTTATCAAGCACCTTCTGCTCTTTGCCCATGGCCTTCATTTTTAAGCCATTTCACTACAACTAGGCTCTGTCCAAGTTACAACATTGCAATTTCATGCTTGGTGCATCACTTTCAGGTTATGAAGCTCCTTTTACAAATATGGGGAGTTTTTTAATTTTGTTCCTTTTTTGGGATGCATATTAAGATTACAGAATCACAGAATGGGTAAGGCTGGAAGCGACCACAGTGGGTCATGTGGCCCAACCTCTCTGCTTAAGCACTGTCATCCTAGAGCATGTGGCACAAGACTGTGTCCAGGCAGTTCTTAAATTTCATTAACACTTCATTATTACTCTTCAATAATGCTCTCAAAAAATAAACCTCTGACTGTAGACAGAAACAGAATCATGTTATGGGCTGTATCTTGAGCTGTGCAGTCTCCTGTTTTCCTACAGAGAGCAGTAACTACTGGTTCATTACACCCAGAATAGAGGGTACATCTTGTATGGAGTTTGCTTTTCCTCCAGGTCAGTAAGAAAAGGGATCAGTCTTTAGGTTTCTTCAGTGTCAACTTACAAGCCATCTGCTCAGGGGCTTTTCTGTCAAGTTTTATAGAAGCAAACAAAAGCCAGGGGGAGAAACCACTCCTACTTACAGATGAACACATCCTATCTATGGAATATACTGAAGAAGGAGACGTGATGCAGATCAAGCTTCCCTCCTTGAAATTACTGTATTTGAAACTACATGAAACAAAACCACTGCTGAGGATGCCTTGGCTCCTGGAGAGGTCTCGGGGCAATCAGCAGGATGACAAAATAAATAATGATACTCTCATACCATTGTTCTCGCTCAGTCATGCCAGGAAGATCTTACTGTTTCATGTGAGATAATGACGCAATAAATCTTATGAGATCTCTGCAACTGCATTTTTAATTTTTTGTGCTTTTTGTTTGTTTGTTTGTTTGCATGACATGCTCCGAAGATTTCTAGGAGGCAGATGCATGACCCTCATAAGGGCGTTGATCCTTCTGTGGCTCAAAAGGTTGATATACTCCACTACCAAAAACAGCACAGGTTACACAGAGGTGCTATAATGGATGAGCCTCAGATACACCTCTGCACCATGTTTGAAAACTGCTGTTGTGAGATCACTCATGCTCAGAAAAAGAGCTTTAAAAAAAAATCCCCACAGCAGATTCCATCAGAAAAAATAGAGTTGCAGGGAAATCTCCCTATCAGGGCAGATTGCGCTGTTATGCAGCTCCATTATTTCATGTAATGTCATTTAGCTGTCTTTTGCTGGAGTCAAAATGCCTTCCTTTTTCAGTCACTTAGCACCTGCAAACTGCATGGAAAAGCCTAAACAACATGTTTCATCCACACGGCACAACTAAAAGCATGATCCATGAGTTAGGGCAGCACTCTTCCCTTCCCCTGCATGCCCCTTCTGCTTTGAATCTGCTTTGGCATTTGTTTGACTACTTAGAAAGCCAAAATTTTGCTGAGCTTTTTTCCTCCCTTCCAGGCTACTTTTATGTCAGATTGTTGAGCTGAACTGGCTCACTGATCAATCCCACAGGTACCAGCATCAGTTCAGGAATGGCAATTGAGAAGCTGGGGAAAGGAGGAGGTGAGAAAAATCAAAGGAATGGGAGAACCTCTTCCAATGCCTCACCTAGCCTCCATTACAACTAATGGTTAGATTATAGTTACAAGGATATTAAACCTTGTTAAGAATGGTGAGCACAGTCTTGCATTTGGCCAGTTTGCTCAAGCAACTCCCCACCCAAAAAAGCAGAGGTCATAATTGAAAACATCACAGCTATTTGTTCCAGGTCAAGATGGATGGGGCTTTGAGGAACGTGACCCAGTGGAAGGTATCCCTGTCCACGGCAGGGGGGCTGAAATTAAATCATTTTTAAAGTCCCTTCCAACCCAACCCATCCTATGATTCTGTGTTATCTGGCTATGCCAGGGCCCAGAAGCAGTCTAGCTGCAGCAGCTCAGAACTCAGCAGGGGCAAATTTATCCAGAGGTACTTCCTAGTACCACATTTGGCTTCTTCTGATCCCAGAGGTGGCTTATACCTTAAGTGCACAAACCCAACTGGGTGGGGAGTACTGATCCAAACACAGATCACAGTCCAAGCTCAACATTGTCTTCAGGGTGCTGGAGGTAAAGCAATGCAACTGCCTTGCATTACTAAGTCCTCCTGCAATGCACGAGGTAAGACATTAAAACAATCAACCAACCAACCAAACAAAAAAACCCAACAAAACAAAAAACATTTCAGATGAAGTTTCAATGGCTTTTTAATTTTTTTCCCTTTCTTTTTTAAAATCAGAACATTTTATGGAGCTACAGATCAAATGCAAATAGCACTTGTCCAACTTTCAGGCGACACGGCTAATCAGGGTTTAGAAAGAAGTGTTTTTTTAAAATGTCAGTTCTCTGCAGAGTTTTGACATTTTGTTAGAAGAGACAGGGAAGACAAAAATTAGATACACTAATCAATGATTGAAGGGAACACCCAAAACAGCTGCTAGGGGAGACAGACTTGTGAAACCTACATCTGGCTTTCACAGCTGCTTGAGAAACGATCCATGCAAGGTTCAGGTCAGCCTGTGGCTGCAGGCAGGCTCAGGACTGGTACCCATCACCACACCGTAGGCAAGCACTTCCCAGATTAGCAGATGGGCACAGCAGGGTCTGGTACAGGATGGCAGGAAGCTCCGACAGACAGAATGCCAGTGCAGGATTTATAGGGTGGATGGTGAAGGTTGATTATCAAAAATGTAACCTTCTGGTTTTTCACATGACATGTTTTTCTCTTAAAGTTCCCACTCAGCAGTTATTCATTACCAGTTTCCTCCTGTTAGAGAAATTACTTGGTTGGCATGGCAACATATTCCCACCATGAATTTCTATCCCTCTGACTCCTTTCAGCTCCTGAGGACTGAGAGCATCACTGGTCCCTCTTCACCCTTTCATGCCATTACTGCCTATACCCTACTCCTTTCACATGGGCTTTTAATTGAATTT
The DNA here is from genome assembly GCA_013396735.1 of Grallaria varia. NCBI lineage: Eukaryota > Metazoa > Chordata > Aves > Passeriformes > Formicariidae > Grallaria > Grallaria varia. The sequence continues at coordinate 163,681 of VWZG01013159.1, forward strand.
CACCCAGCATCCATAGGCGTGCATGGTCATTCTGTTCTCTGGCAAACAAGTTCTGCAGTGGAGCTGGGAACTGAGAAACACACACTCAATATAAACACCAACTCCTAAACACACAAGAGAAATGGTCAGGGCTCAGTTATTGACCTCTGTCATGCAGCTTTTAGATGGAAAAAATTCCTGTTTGGGAGAAAAAGACTTTTATTTTAAAATGAGTAAGGCAAATCCATGTTATGTTATTACAAAATTTTTAAACAGAAAGTTATCTTAGCATAGCACCCACTCCAACTACCTTTGCCGATGTAATTTGCACTCACCATTAACTTATGAATAACAACCAAAAACTTTAAACTTACCTTTTTATAGATTATATGGTTCTAGAAATCATTTGAATGAAAGAAGAAACATACTAAAAAATCAGAATACACACTAAAGAAACCCTGTCTCATACACATTTCATCCCTGCATTTGATATGAATAAAATTAGTTCATAAGGAACATTAAAATTCACTACTTTACAAAAACATTCCTGGTTGTAGGATGCATTGAAAATTAGTTTAATAGTAGAGTTTAAATAAAAGTAAGAACAGGCATCATACCTAACATGTAATATATTACTTTTCCTTAAAACGGAAGGACATCTAGTTGATTTCTTGACTTTCAAACACTTGTAGAGATTATGTAGTGGTTTTTATAAGATTTAAGGTTCCTGCATGGTACTCTGACCTTGAGTCGGTGCCATGAGAAAGTATGAGAACTCCTTCTGTTCTTAAAAACTAAGCAGATATTTACATTCTCTGCAGAATGCTTAATATTCAGTACCTTTCGAGAACAAATCGACAGCATGCTTTCTACTGTGGACCAGGTATTTCATACTCTGCATATGTGACTTGGATTTACTTTATCATGTTGGATATCAGGAAAAATTGCTTCACTGAAACTGGTTAAATGTTGGAACAGGCACTCCAGAGAAGTAGTGGAGTCATCATCCCTAAAAGTGTCCGAAAAACAAGTAGACGTGGCAGTTTGCAACGTGATTTAGTGCACTTGGTGGTATTAGGTCAAAGATTAGACCTGATCTTGGAGATCTTTTCCAATCATAATTATTCTATAATATTTTTAGTACTGTTTTGTTTCTTTTCAACTTGAGGTTTGCAGACAGGAACTTGCAAATATCACTTTAAGAGAAGCTCCAAATGTTTCTCCATAATCCATTCAAAGCCACCAAATTTCTAAATAAGGCAGCTATTTTATTTTTCAGCCTTCAATAAATATTTGATCCTTTTCTGACAACAATAAGGTTGTGACACAATCTATGCAGTGAAATTGTGATGAAACTCAAGAAGTCTTCTTAGGCTAGAAGCTTTTAGGAAATTTTAACCTAAGAATACAGTAATGTTTGGGTATCAATACTAACAACATACACACTTATTCTGTGTTAACAGCTGTCTTAAATTGTCTCTCCCACCAATACTATGAAGAGTTATTCAGGGGGGAAAAAAAAGCTGAGCATATTTCATGTTCCAGCAAAGTCATTCAGCCTAAATCCATTCATGAAAACTAGTACGTACACCAACAAAGGATGCAAAGTCAAGCTTCAACAAGCCAGACTATAAACTGCTTTACAAGAGCAGATATAAGTAATACTTATCTTTCCAAACCCAACTTGTAGTTTATTCTGTAAAAATTAATACTATTTAGAAGTCAACTGGAATGCTTTGGCTCCTATTATATTTTTATATGCCATTTTAGAAGTTTTCTATCATGAAAATCAACAATGTTTTTTGTGCCATGTTTGCACACGTTTTAACCTCCAGACTACACAGAACAGTGGATGTTGCATATCTAGCACTTTAATCAGTTTATACCTACACCTGAATCCAGATCTGTGAAATAACCTGAATTCAGAGAAAAAAACTCTTAAAAGGTGTATTAGTTTTTCCCCTCCTTTTTTTTTTTCCCCCCCCTGGTTTAGAGCACATTCCTGCACACATCTGAACCATCACAACCACAGCAGGAGAGTTAACAATGGACAGGAGCTTTCCAAACTGATGTTCTGCCTTAAAAATCACAGCCCAGACCACTACTACT
>VWZG01013159.1:165779-234089 GCA_013396735.1 Grallaria varia
CACCCCTCCTTCTTTCCCTTTTTTTTTTTTTTTTTTTTGTAGTTGAAAGCCATCACTAACTTTTTCTGCTTTTTATTCAAAAATCTAACAACATATTAGTATAAAAGCCCTAAGTACCCTGTTAGACATAAGGTTTACAGTACCATGAAGTTATCACACAGCATTGTTCCACAATACCCAGTAGCTAAAGGAACAAAACCAAATCCTTTGTGCATTACAATGGTCCCAACACCATAGCTTCCAGAAACCTCATCATATGGACTCTAGCTAAAGGAACAAAACCAAATCCTTTGTGCATCACAATGGTCCCAACACCATAGCTTCCAGAAACCTCATCATATGGACTCTCTAAAAATCCACAGTTTTGTTCCACTATGACTAATGGGAAAATAAGTCAAGAGCCTGCCACAGGAAATGTTCTCATTCCCACCATCTATATCATATTAAGCTCCTCCTGTAGTTTCAGGATGGCCGTAAGGAGGTGCAAGACAACTTACTGTTTTACAGGTCAAAACCCACACCACAGCCTCTGATTATCAGTAAAATCTCCAGGGAGCTCAAAGAGCAGAGAAAACTTGCAACACTAAAGGCCAATTTCTGCTCATGTGGTTTCCAGTCTACACACTGAGAGACACCAGGGCAGTACTGCTGTATGCTTGCTTTTTGCTTGTGCTTTCTGTAAGTACACGCTATGAGCTCCCATTGTATGGGTGTGAAGAACCTTTCATCAGATACCCTGCGGTCACTCCAGTGTTCTCATAATGTCCCATATGGAAAAACCAAAATGACAACTGTTTGTGAGGAAGGAAGAACAGGTGGAGCTGTGGTAATCAGGGGTACCTTTGGTGTAATGGCCTTTAAGCAATGGAGTTTGAGAACCTGAGGAGAGTGAGGAAAGAATGGTAGAAACAAATACTTAGTCCCGATCAATCTAGACCCTCAACTACAGGAGAGCAATTTTCAGGGAACTAAGTGGGATCCCAGGGGAGGTACCTCTAAAAGGGTCAAAGAACACAGGAGAACTGAAAGATCTTTTAGAACATCAAAGCACAAAACTAGTGTATGTAACTATTCAGAAAAGCAAGAAGCATCAGGAGACCGGTTCAGCACACATGAAACATATGATAGGGCTCCAGCATAAAAAGGCAGTACAGCAGGGGGAGCAAGCAAAGGAAGAGCATAAAAATATCACAAAGGTATGCAGGGGAAGTGTTGGGAAAGCCAAAGCCCAGGTGGAGTTCAGATTTGCAGGAATATCAAACAACAAGAATTTCTACCACTACATCAGCAGTAGGATGAAAAAGGAATGTTGGTTGGTGGCTGAAAGGGATGAGTTATTGACAGTGAGCACCCCCAGGACCAAAGTACTCCACTGTCCTCCTTGCACCAGCCTTCACCTGCATGCCTTCATGCATACAAACAGGGTTCAAGGTGAAAATCAACCAGTCATGACCAAGGACTAAAACCCAGGGATTACCTGAGAAAAAATGAACCCAAACAAGCCCATGGGTCCCACATGCCTCCATGCACAGCCAGGACAGCCCACTGATATCCTTCCAGGGCCTTTCTCTACTACATGTCAAAGGTGCTAGAAACCATGGGAAATTCTTCATAACTAGAAGAAAGCAAATGGTGCATTCCCCTTCAGAGAAGTCCAGAAGGGTGATCTGAGGCACTGCAGAACACTGAGTCTCCCTTTGGTGCATGGAAAAATCACAGAATGAGTGCCCTGGGAAAAGACTTCTTGGTCTGCACACCGTGAAAGAGAAGGTGAGAGGGAACAGTCAGCTTGGGTTCACTCAGGATAGAGCATTTTATATTGCCAACAGTACCCAGTCATATTTTTCCTTCCTCAGTCAACAGCTGTCCCTCTTCACCAAGCATTTCCTGTTCCACAGTGCAAAACAGAAGCCCTCAACCGATCTTTCATCAGTTTACACCTTCCTGTTCACAAACAGCTGTAAAGAATTAAAAGAGCAAGATCACCACAGAAATCCACCAGCAAAGTGAACAAGAAAAGATTCGGAGTCACCAGGTACCCTGTACTTGAGAACTACCAAGCCAGAATATGACTAGGCTGTATCAAAACCATCTATCTGGCAAAAAGCTATCAGTGACAGTGGAAAATGTTGTGGAAGGGCACCTACAGTATTAAAAACATAACCAAGTATATCTGTAACCCTGACAGGAGAGGGTAATGCTGCTGTCTTCCAAGGACAAACCAACATGACTGCTATGGAATTTCCAGTAACTCACCTACAGCAATGGCATAAACTGCACATACAGCACTGCAGAAGAAGATCAAAGCCAGAGTCACTCTTGGTATCAATATTGATCTGCAGTGTGTATTATGAAAGTAGGAAATGAGCTACAAATGTCAACAGAGACAAGGGAGGCAGGATGCATATGACATCTGCAAGGCTGGTGTTCCCCCCAGGAACAAGGGGAATGAAAGTATTTGGAGGAGACACAGCTGGGAACACCGACCTGACATGATCCTTTCCACAAACAAGCCTTACTTGGGAAGGCCACTTGTCCTTCCTCCACTGCATTAACAGCACCTCTCCTCCTCCTTGCTCCCTGCCCACCCCATAAGCTGGGTCTAACAGTCCTTGCCTGCTTGGACTCCATTCTTGGCCAATGGCGAGCATGAAGCTGTGCAGGCAGGGGAGGACAAACCACCTTTTGTTGTCAATGGCCTTTTTGCCTGTGGTTCCTGTGGTTTTCCGGTGTGTTTAAGTGATGAAACCAAGCAATAAAAACATCTGTAAAAGGATGTTTGTGAAAGCAGATGCAACCTAAATACCCATTTATTAAATACTCATCCTTCTATTGTGAAACTGCGGTGGGTGAGGAGATTGTGAAAAAAAGGAATTTAAAAAAATATTAAAAAAAAAAATCAAGAAAACAGAAACCTTACAGTCATTTATGTAAGGGCTCATCTCCACAGGGAGAAATAAGGAAAAAAGCCAATGATGCTAAAAAATATATACAGTTCTTTCAGTGTTTCCCCAGCAGGATACAGAACAAGAGTAAAATATACATTAAAAAGACTATTTAGAAGGCAACCTCCAATAGAAAAGAAAAGCTAACAGAACATGAACAAACAAGTGAAAACCAGAAGGAATCCTCTCTTATAATAAACAACAAGGATTAAAATAATTGTGGTATTATCATAACAGAAGGGCATTCCTCTCATGCTGCTGAAGTGTTCTGTGATATTGTTCTGTAAATTATTGAGTCATATTGGCTTATGCTTATTTTTCTCAGGCTAGCTGAGACATAATAAAAATATAATAACAATGCACACTTACACAATACTTCTCACTTCAAGTGTCCTTAAAGAAACAAAGTATAGCCATTACCCAACTGAGAATATAAAACATTTCATTTCACCCTGAGCCAAAACAAAGGGAAAGGACAAGAGCCCAGTCACTTCCATTTCTGTTTCACTCTGATCATACCAACATGTCTTGCTGAGCAAAATACAGACTGTCATAATGAAAAGACTATCCTAATGAGCACTAAAACAAGCCAAAAAATCCATTAAACTCACTGGTGAGTAGAACAAGATGAAAGTTAATGATTAACTTTTCTCCTACAGAAATAATTTAAAGATCTTTTGATTCACAATTATTTCACAGAGATGTTTCAATGGGAAACATTTTAAATAACGAACTCTGAACCACAAAGAAGTTACTGTACATCAGCAGGTCAGTGCTACCCATCCATATACATAATGGTAGATGGAGGTAAATGTGAGGTAACTCAAGGTAGCATTCCTGTTAATAAAAGCAGGATTACCTAACTCACTCCTCTCAGTTCCTTAATAGGAACAGAGGGAGTATGCTTGCAACCTATTGAATTTCACTGCTGTTGCAACCTAAATTGAACTTTAGATGCTCAATCAGGTAAGTCACCAGACAAGAAGAGTAACTGCTTTTTATACGCCGATAATTGTTTTGCATGAAGGCTAAAATGTGCACTTATTACATCTTATAATTGTACTGCACTATGACATGAAACATTAGAAACTTGTGATGAGATTCAAGGCAGAAGTGGAACAGGACTTTAGAATGCAGTGCTGTGTATCAGTTGATATATGGCATGCTCTGAGCTTCTGTGATTACAGTGTTAATACCTTTCTGGCAGGATGCGTAACAGCAAAACCCAGTTGCTAGTTCCTCAATTAGCATTGCAAACTTGATCAAAGGTACAGTTAAACCGTGAATACTGGATTCCTCCAAGAATATGAACATGGAGCACACACGAGTCATTGGAATTGGGGTTGTCAGGAGAAATCAGATTAATTGTAGATATTTAGAGAGTTGAAAATTTTTCTTACTTTGTTTGTTTGCTTGTTTTGGGGGGTTTTATTTGGTTACATTTTCAACTATTTTGTTAGTGCCGTAATGGGAATGCTGACCTTTCACATCTTTATAAGAGTCCATTTCCAACCCAAAATGTAGATTTAGAAATTCACAGTAAACAACAGATATATGGCTTGGATGTATCATGCTTGTTGGTTTTTTTTTTATGCTGAATAAATCTTCAAAGAGATTCCCATCATAAAACTCTAGCAGGAGAGCAAGCTGAGAGGTCATACATCATCAAAAAAGCAGACTGGCTGGAAGGTGAGCTTATAAAATAATTGACTGGGGATAGAAGACAACCAAACTATAACCTCACAATGCACTTCAGCACTATGCTCAAATCAAAGGGTTAACTTTCCTTCTTCCAAAGCCAATATTATTTTTTCAGTCCATGTAAGCACACAAATCATGTATTATCAATTCATGTATTTAATGTATGACATATTGTGTATCTGTGATTTTTCTATGGAACTGCAACAATATTACTGTATGTTAATTTCTAGGTAATAGCACACATTCTCTTTGAGACTTTGTCCAGTCTTGCAATAAAATGTTATCCTTTACCAAATACATTTTTATAAAATCTGATTTTCTAGTAAGTGAGATCATCTTCTTGCTCCCCTTCCATCACTATAGATATGGCAAATTTCTTTTGTGCATGCCACTGTTGGCTAAACACAATCTGTTTGGAGCAGAGATCTTCCTCCACCTCACTCCTTTACACTTGCTGCTGAATTCCTGCACACAATCATTATTTTCTGAAGATGGCCATTAAAACAGTGTCTAAGCTTCTGATTAATTAAACCAAGATACCCAGAGACCATCCTTTATTGGTAGAGTGCCTCACACAATTAAGTCCTCACACACAACTGAAAATCTCCCTATTCCTACTGTATATACAACAAACGATACCGGACAGAACAAGGAACACATTCCCTGCTGTGCTCTATAAACGTCAACTTAGCTGCCTAGGAGAGGAAAGCAGTGGCAGACAGTGGTCAGTAAATTAAGTCTCAGAGGATCTGGGATCCTTCTCTTAGTGTGAATTTCAGACAGCATCATACATCTTACAAACCCACCTGCATTTTCTCACTGCAATCTCAGTTAATTTGGCAAAAAGACTGCCTAGCAAGTGTGCTGACTGAGCTGGTTAAGCTATCATTTCCTATTAGTCTTAAATCTATTCCCTTTCTATTGCACTTTTGGGTCTGATCCCTGCAGAGGAGAAAAAAAATACAAAAACAAATAAGGAAAATGACACCTACAACCATGATAAAACTCCTTGGCTCTCTACACAAGAGATGACTTCAAAAGGAATAAGGAACATGTCAAATACTGAAAATATTCAGTGTTCGGCAATGCAGCAGTGCAGAGACATGCCCAAAGTAGGAAGTTTGGGTCCCAGAAGTAGTAAAGATGTCTCAGGACATAGTTTCAGATACAGTTCACCAGCTCCAATTACAGATCTTTGTCAAAAGCAGCACCCATGATCTTCTTCCCACTTTTCCCCTCTCCACAGAATAGAAGATATCCATGATTTCCTAACGCTGTGACTTGCAGGACAAACAGAGCCATTCCCTTTCTCCTTTGGTGTTAGGTTTTTCTTGGAACAGTGATCAATAAACTCTACTCTCCCCAATGTCAGCAGGAACGCCAGGATGACAGCAAGGTTGTAGGAGTTGGCTACCTTTTGTTCTTCATGCAAGTTTCCACTGAACGTGAAACAGCACCAGGATTTATCATCTCATGATGCTTCACTTGACTTAATTAATCCAACTGATGTACCTGTGGTGCACCCTTCTGGGGTATGTCTTGTACCCTTCTGGGCTGCAACCATAATCTTCAGCAGGGTTCAGGAAACAGGGATGTATCTCCTTAGGTACATCTTGCACAACTTTGCATTATGCCCAATAGGTTTAAACATCCTTACTGGTCTTTGGGTCAGACCTTGATCCCTTCCACAAGAATATCCTACATTTATGGCACTGTAAAGCAACTAATGAATCATACCAGCTGTGTTTCTAACATCTCAATAATGCTCCTTGAGTGTCACCTACTGCAAGATAAAGAAATCAACATAAAATAAGGGCTTTCTTTGCAGAAGAGATTGATAACATGCGCACTGTCCATATGCTGTTTGTTACCCCAAATCAGTCATGCTAAACATTAAGAAATTCAGAAAAAAAAATTAATTATTTCAATGAAGGAGAGATTCACAAATTAAAATAGCAAATACTAGAAGTGCACCTTCTACTAATACACAGAATGTACATAAGCTAAATGAATCACCATGAAACAGTTCCCCATATAGTCATGAAGCAAGCTTTGCTATTGAGATTATTCTCAACTGAATTTAAATAGGTATTTTTGGAAATCTTTAAAAATAAAACAGATTTATGTCACTATTACCCAGGCTGAGGTAGAACATGTTTATGTATATAACAACATAAGGATAAATGGCATTCTTGAGATACAAGACAAGAAGATAATTTTGCTGGAGATGAAAGACACAGAGAACAATATTGGCTTGTTAAAGGGTTTTGTCATTTTAGTAATTTCTTTTCATAATTCAGTCATGATAAGGGATTGGAATGGAGACAGATCAAGAAGAATTAGGAGGAGAATCACAGTAAGACGTATAATCTTCCACCAGTGATTTGAGAGGACAAAATGCAGGCAAAGGAACAGATGAGACTGCAGAGCTGGAAACAAAAAGACTGATGAAAATTAGTGGTTCATTATTCTCTGTATCTGAAGATTAATTATGGGACATAAGTTCCACATTTGTATCTCCTTTTAACAAAAGCTTATGGCCCCACTCGGCAAATACTTGAGAAAGTGCAACTCCACACATCGACGTCAGACAGATTTACCAGTTTTCAGAAACCAGCCCAAATCCTGCAATGACCAAGACGACTTTCAGACTTCACACTGAAGCCAGTCAATACTATCCACCCTAACTTCTTCATAGTAGCCACCAGCTAATAAATTCACTGCCCAGTCTCTATTACCAATTAAATTAATTCAGCCTCTGTACATTTTTACAATAAGAAGAATTACTTTTTAAAATAGTTTTTGGCACTACCAAAGAAAGATTTTTTTTTTCCTGCTGACATACCCCACCTCCAGCCTCATAGGGTGGGACCATCTTCTTCACAAGCTTTTCTGAAGCTGGTAACTGAGAGACAAAGATTTTACTGCAGACCAAAAGATCTAAAGCTGTAGGTCACTGGAGAATATTAAATGATAAGTAAATTCACATTTCTGAAGTAATTCTACCAATTTATTAGCAATGCTAGCTCCTGTTCCACAGTAGGGGAGATAATAATGAAGCCTTGTTAAAGGGCAATGTGATATCTTTTATGTAATGTCTTTTTTTTTCATTTGTGATGAAGTCATTAAAGCAGCACTGTGTCTTCCTGAAGCCTCAAACAATAGTCTGCACTAAATCTCCTGGGCAAAATTAAGGACAGTAGTTCACTGGAAAAATAAGCATCTGTTCTGGCTAATGCTGATGGCCTTCTAAAAATCATTAAACTATTCTAAATTGGCAATGATAAAACAATGCAGAATTGTTTTAACTTTTTCCAAAGCAAAGAGAAAATCCATTTCCCTTGTAAATACTTCTTTGTTACAAATCTGCCTAGTAACTTCTATCTTATAAGGCATGTCTCCCTTGTGGACTGCCTAAATTCCATTCTCCCACAATGATCTAACTTGAACTCAGTGTCTTTTAAATCTGGGTTGGTAAAGGTTTGTCTTCACTGCATTGACACAGGCTGCAGTTCCGGAGTGCTGCCCACCTCTTCTCTAGTCACAAGCTCCAAAGATCTGTCACATGGGTCAGAGCTGAAATGTCAATTCCAATTTCCTTTCACGCTCAGCTAGAGACTGGGCTGCTTTGTAGTACAAGTAGCTTGCACAGTTTCATTCTCCCCGGGCTACCCTAAAATCTCAGCTGGACTACACTTTCTTTGTTTATTCCTTCTGTTGTATTGCATTTTAAATTCGCCTCCACTTGATCTAGATATCTAAACTTACGCAGTATAAGGACTGAGATACTACTAAAAAGATACCACTACTTAAGAAACTTCTTTAAAACTTTTCAGGGGTATCAACCCAGGTTTGGACACAGAACATCCAAACACAGTGAAAGACACAGATGAATCGTGAAACAAAAAAATATCTCCTAATAAGGATCTTGGAAATCATGCACAAATTGTAGAGAAACACCTTACATTCTACTTAACCTCTCTTGCAAAAAAACCCGGAGGACTCCACTAGGAAAATCATAAATATAATGGATTGATTGCCTGGTGTGGTATCCAAATACAGCAGAAAATGCTAGTCTTCACTGAATGATTTGCTCTGTCCTTGTTCTCATCTACATCATGGGTGACTTCTACTACCACCACATGAAGTTAAGAAACAATACCTGGCAAAGATCAGGTTACCCAGAGCATCCCAGGGAATATGAATTTCTGGTCACTGAAATGCACACAGCCAGATGGTGCCTATTTCACTACACCTGTATGCCACAAAAGGTAAGTGAAAAACTAACTTAAGGTCAAAAGCTGGTGATTGTATGAAATCTTTTTTTTTTTTTTTCTCCTCCTATTCTGCTTCCATTTTGGTGAAGTAAGTATAAAAGGAAAGGCAATGTTGCTTCTTTCTGAGTTTATTTCTATGTTGTCCAGTTTTTGCAGTGCTCATTGTTCACCCTGCCAAGGTTGCTAAGCGGGGGTAATTTCTACTACTCGAGTCAATGGTTGATGGGCGACTCGTTCACGAGTTATAAGGAGCCATATGAATTTTAAAAAAAGGCCTTTATTAAAGTCCTAGGATAAACACATTGTTTAATCATTAAACTCACTAATTTATAAAATAAATGTATAAAATAAATTGAAAACTTGGAGCAAAAATGGACTCAGATTCTCAGATCATACCGTATGCTGAAGTAATTCACCAAGTCAGCATGGTACACATAATGTCACGTCAATTCCCATTTGAGGTAGGGATAGGGCATCTCCTTGTGGTCCTGAAGCCAAACTCAGAATCACAGAGGTTCCTTTGGCTCCCACTCTCTTTCAGTAATCCAGTGCTGGCATCAAGTGACTTCTGAGAAAATCTTCACACCTCTGCCTTGCCAACAGCACTAATGCACACGACACCCCAGGAACACTAAGGTGGTGAGACACACTGGCACTCAAGTGGGATTTGACCCAGCACCAGACCGATGTCCCTCTAGGCACATGGGCATGCCTCCATGCAATCATTGCCCAGGGTGTGATTAGACCCTCCTCTGCTGGCTGCTCTCTCATCAAAGAATCACAGAACCAGCAAAGTTGGGAAAGACCTCCAAGATACTCTAGTCCAATGTTTGACAGACCACCACCTTGTCAACATGACCATAGCACCAAGTATACAACATCCAGTCACTTCTCAAACACTTTCAGGGGTGGTGACTCTCTCAGTTCCCTAGGCAGGTTGCTCCAATGCTTGACGACCCTTTCAGTGAAGAAATTCTTCCTGATGTTCAGTCTGGACCTCCCCTGGCACAGCTTGAGGCTATGTCCTCTTGTCCCATTACTAGTTGCCTGGGAGAAGAGACTGACCCGCCCTCCCCCACCTGGCTATAACCTCCTTTCAGGTAGTTGTCCTTTTCTCCTGACTAAACAACCACAGCCTCCCTCAGCTGTTCCTCATACGACTTACTCTCGATTCTTCCCCAACTCTGCTGCCCATCTTCAGATATACTTCAACACCTCAACTTCAATGTCTTTCTTGAAGTGAGGGGCCCAGAACTGGACACAGTACTCAAGGTACAGCCTCACCAGTGCCAAGGCTGCAAGAGCCAGGGCACTGGGAAGGACCAGCTGGGTGTCCCACACAGTCTTGCATGCACATATGGCCAAAAAATATCCAAATGCCTCCAGCAAGGTCCTGTCTGTGAATCCCACCTTGGAAATCATTAACCACAAGGAACAGCTAACCAAGGCACAACAACAAACCACCTTTTCTGACTGACATATTCACATGCCCTGCAGGAAGGCATTCATATCCCTACAAGGAACTGTGGCCACTGGAAAGGGCTGGAACCTGATGCTGGATAAAGTCAGATTAAAAATGAGGTGCGTGCTTTCAGAAGCACAGGTAGCTACTAGCATAGCAGTGGGAGATCCTTCATCATGATCAATTTTTATATCAAGATTATGTTTGTTTAAAATACAGGCACAGATTTAAACAGGAGGCAGTTCAAAGTAGTCCCATAGCTCTTCTAAGACAATAGCATTCCAAAGCTTCATTAGCAAGGCATGACAACTCAGTGCTCTCTACTCTGATAGCTCAGCACTCACCATCCTGGTCGAGGGCCACTGGTGCTTCAGACCCTGTTTCTTCCACTCCACAACTGACACAGCCTTCATGATCCCCCAGCCACAGACGAAACTTTTTTTTCCCCATAACTCTTAAGCCATGTCTCACTTTCGCCCTTGCAGCAAACCTAGAGCCAAGAGCAGATACCAAGCAGGAACAGCAAAAAACCTAGATGTCTTCCTATGGGTTTTGGAAAAGTTTGACTGGTGTTCAGCATACTAAGTGATGAAACTTTGGCCACCATGTTCAGGAGGCTCAAAGTGCCATCTCAGTTCACAAATTTTCAAAGTAGAAATCACACCTCCCTGTACACGCATGTGCTGCAATGGAGGTGCGACTCTAGGGACTTTGGGCACTAAAAACAACACAGAAAGACACCACAATTTCAATTTCACACTACTTGGATCACACTTTAGTTCCCACTCCAGGATTCCCAGTTATGATATTCATCTTTCCAAACAGCTCCATGTGCTGTTTTTGGTAATCACATCCTTCAAACACTTGTCCCTGTTACGAACCCCAACATCTACATATTCAAAACAATCTCCAAAGCACATGTTAAACATCTGTTTCAACCAGCTCTCTTTAGAGTTTAAGCTGTTTGCTGGAAAACTGCCATCCTAATGGCCAGCTCCTCTGTTAGTGAACTGGAGAATTCATTTTTGTATTTATTGATTGTTCCCTAATGAAGAGTCATAAAGGTGCCAGAGACTCTTGACCAGACACCACTTAATTAGTACCAAAGTGCATAAAATTCCAATTCAAACCAAGCTTTTTGTCCAATGGCTCAGTCACTGGAAAAAAGTGACATAATTTTCTGCTAATACAGAAGTCCATAAAATTTTATTAAAAAACTCTAAGGAAATTAAAAAAATATATAGGTTATTAATTTCCTTCCAGTTCCTAAGACACCAAATAACACTTTGCTAAAGGAAGTATTCCAGCAATATTCTGGGAAGAACCCAGCAATATGTATCATGCACAGAATTTATTTTAAACTAAACAAAGGCAAATACCAATGAAACTTTTGTCTTCTGAACACTACAGAGAAACGTTTCTTTCACAGATTAAGACATGATGCAAAGCATCCAGCAGATATTAAAAATTACCTCTAACGGATATGCCTTTTCATCATCGTATCTTATACAATATTTCATTTTTATGTTCCCTTAGACTACACTGTATTGGAGTATTTTCTGAGGGTACTTGCTCTCAAGAAAGCAGAGAGGTGAGAAAAACTTGATTAAATGTCAAGCTTTTTTTCCCCTCAAAGCCTCAAAAACACCCTGAATAACTGGTCTTTCCTTGCAAGTATTTCAAATTAAGTAATTCTGAAAGTTAATTCCCTCTCTTCCATATAATTTCTCAAATAACATAGAAAATACCAGGAAGAGAAAATGCCGACTAACAAAAGGAGGCAAAAGCCCATCCCTAAATGGCAGTAACGTTGCTTTTATTAGGCTGTTTGTTGAACAGATTAGTAAAGTGGTTGGGATTTTCTGGGATAACATAGGATGCACCCAAGGAAACAAATTTTCATGATAAAACAAAATCCATTTAATACAGATGACCTCACAGTAATCTACAATCACTGATTTAAGTATTACCACATATGCAAGAAAATACCCTTCCATTTTCATAAAACCATCACTCCAATGTCAAGTTCTGCAAAAAAATTCAAAATCATATTCATGATCTGTCCTGTATTCAGTAGTTGACATGATATCAGCCTTAACCACCTGAGGCTTCTACTCCTCCTATCTTAGTGATAAACAAATGTATTTCACTAGAGAGCAGGTTTGCACTATCAGAAAATAGAACAGGACAAGCATAAAGGATGAGACAATCACAGTAAGGCAAATATCCTAAGAAGGCAGAAGAGCAAACATTTATATATATGGACTTCTGAGACATAAGAATTTGGCTTCTTTAACTGCAATCCATTCTTTTTTTTTTCCCATTTTTTTTCCTAAACTGCACCTTTTTATTTACAGTTGTAAAATTATACCAACAGCATCTCAGCTATCCCAGATAATTTTAGTAAGTTTCTGCAGAGTTTTGTTCTAGATCTCACCAGCATAACTCCCAAGAAAGTAAGCTGCAGAACAGTGGAAATAAAGAAAAACATAGAAAAAAAAATGGAAGGGACAGCTAACCACAGAGAAGCTGGGGAAGGGTCACCAGAATGAGGTCACACAAACCTCTGCTTACCCCTTGCTCGGATTCCAGCAGCTCTGTTTTGACTCTGACTGCCGGCATCCCATCAAGCATTAACATTCTGTTCTCAAAGGCGCTGATGTCCTAAGGCAAAAAAGGGCAAGGTTTATTAAAAAATAAATAAATAAAAATCACCACCTTGTTTTAATTCACTGGTTTAAGTTTTGTGATACCGTACAAATAAGTGTCTTCTAGTGGAAATGAACTTAAGAAAGATAATAGTAATTTCAACGAGCAACTGCCAAGTTACTACTTCTGTTATATGAGAAGTTATATGAAAAGTTATTAAATACTTTCAGTTACCCTTAAAAGAGAATTAAGACTTTGTAAGCAGTAAGGGAAAATCATCTCCAATTACTATTTTGTAATTTGAAATTAATCACACAGCTGCACATTGCTTTAGAACTGGAAAAGAGAGCAGTGATGCCAAGTAGTTTGAAGGTTTTAGGAGTATACTTAGGTATAGCTGATATGAATCAAAACATTTGTACTTCTGGATTACCTAGAGAAAGCATACACTTGTCTTCAGAGAAATTATAGTAAAGGCCTGTACATACACACACTGTAAATTAACACACATCTGCAACTCCTCCTATTTCTTAACATTCATTGTATTATAAAGTTATCAGCCTTTGTCAATAAAAATCTCCACACAGCTTCCAATATAACAGAGAGAAAAAAGCACATCAAAAACATACACTGCCCATGTAGTATTGAGCAATATATGCCTTGAGCTTCAAGCTGAAGAAAGATTTGCAGAATTGTGCTTCCTGGAATCAACAACCCCACTGTGAAAGCCTCATCCTGCTGTCATTGAAGCAGTTTATGGAGACATACAAAACCTCTTGTACCTTCAGTTCAAACACTACCTCAACCTGAGTTGATTTTCTACTCCAGTCAAGGCTCAGTGATGGTGTTTGAAAGCAGGTGCCTTCAGCTGCCATTTAGTTTGGACAACATGAAGAGAATAAAAGCCATTTTATCCTTCAACTAGAATCTGACCTTACAAATCCAGACACCTTGGGTCAGTGGTACAGAAACTCAGAGACGTCATAGCTATTTTTCACATAGCAAAACTAGTGCACATATCACTCATAAGTGACTCATTCACAGTTATTTAAATTCATCCCTGTCTGGAAGTCAGCACCCTAGACTGGAAGCTCACCTCTGCTCTGTTACCTTGTAGTCCTCAGTAACTGCACTGTAATGGAAAAAATGCTTTCCCTGTGTTTCACAGGCAGCAGATCTGTTCAGCACTGCATGGTGCCATCCTTCATAAGAAATATGTTCGTAGCCCTTATGTTTCTTTTCATAACTTCTTATCATCCATTCAAGAAGAATTTTAAGGAAAATGGTCTGTCCTAGAGGAGTTTCCAAAATACATTTTAAAAACTTAAATTACTTTAACATTTTCTTTTTTCCGACTGATATACCTTGTCCCGGGACCTTCATTTTCAGGATATAAGTATTGCAGAAACTGTTTATTTTTTGTATACTCCTTTATTATAATTTGAATAACATGTTGAAAAGCAGGGGAACTGATATGCCCATGCTCCAACATGGTGCCACAAGCAGAAGCAAATGACCTGTTTAAAAACCCTGTTGCACTCACTTTGAACCCTGTGTGTTATAGCACACAGAGCTGTGGTTAGATTCTACAGGGCAGGCATTAACTTGATGGTGAAGCAGATAAGCAAATGCATACTCTGTTTTTTTCCTTTAAAAATAGATTTAGATAATTCATAAAAAGCTCTTAACATTTACATTATAAAATTTCAGATCAAACAAGTAATTTTTAGCAGAACACTGCTGCATTCAAACATGTGCATGAAGACCAATGAAGCTATTGAGACATCCCAGCCCATGCTATGCTACTGCTGTGTATCTGCTGTACTTTTCAAGCTTGACACAACAGGAAGATGAAAAAAGAGATTTTTCTCTGTCTTCTGAGCAAATTATTTTGTGCACTTTGATCTTTATTCAGTGTTTGAGGCGTGAGGTGGAAAAAAAGCAGGAGGGTCTCCAATGCCACAATGAAACTGGATGAAACTGCTCCTGGCTTTGCATTCTTCTTCCCAAAAAGGGCGGTGTACTGTTTACTTATTAGCAGCAGATCTCAGGTGTCACTGAGCTCCACTATGGGATGAAGAAGGCAGGACCCAGTGTGGCACTCCTGGCTCCCCCAGTGCCTATTCTGCAAGGAGAGTGGTCCTTCTCCTTTCTTGATTTATAGGTAGCAGAGCTGAGTTTCATAGCAAGATCAGGAATACACCATCATGAAGCATCCCTTAGGCTCTTTAGCTCACAGACAAAGAAAGATGAGCTGATACTGTGTCCTGTCCCTGAGGAAGTCTTACCGGCCTGAGCAAAGGGACGAGGTCGGCTTACACAGGAGGAACAGGCTGAAGGAGGGAGGAAGAAAAAGCACCATGGAGAAAGCCAGGTTTAATGAACTGTTAGAATCTGATTAGAGGCTAATGTCCCTTTTAGTGCGTTGTACCAATTTACAGCTGATATACTTGAACCATTTTTCCCCACTGGCTGTGATAAACTCATTAGTTTTGAAAATGCAGGCTAACCAGAGCCTTTGAAGTTTAAAGCTGATAAATCATGAAAACCTGACTAGTTCATGTACCATTTAACACATTTACATTTAACTAAATTTTCATAGTGTTCACTTCTCCTTTTGTTCTCTAAAAATCTTATTTCTTAAAAGCAGCCTTTCGAGTGCTGGTCTGAAGAGCAAATGCTCTGGCTGTGAACAGCTCTGGCTTTTGCATAATTCATAATTCAGAGTATCAATAATCACAGGAGTAAATTCTTTCCAAACTATTTGAACCCTTCTGCATTTATAAGTGCAAGTACATTGTGTGACACATCCTGGGAGGCCACTGCCAAGTAGATCCAGTCTGTGTGCTATGCACAGGCATAACACATTCAGCCCAGCAGTCACCCAGAGAGCTGATCTTTCTCCTGCCATAACCAGTTGTGCACTACAGTATGTTCAAAGCCACGCAGCAAATAGGACGCAATTGTCGAGGTCTGCATACAGTGGGCTGTCACCTAAGGCAAAGGGGCTGGACTCATTCTCACAGGGTCTGAATGTGTGAATTGAATTCTCCCAGGAGTCTCTAAGGTCAGATAAGCAGATGGAGTCTCCACACCTGAATGAGGCCAGGCTACTCCAGCGCCACATGTTAACCAATGATACTCAAGAGACCCACCTTCTGTCAGTGAGAAGAGACTGGTGACATGATGGATTGAGTCAATGAATTATTCAGGCCACAGTCCCCTCCTAGCTCACTCAGTCCTCTTCATCAACTGTGGTAGCTAACTTCCAGCCCCCAAAATTGCCCAAGTGAAGGTTATCTAAATTTGTATGACAGTTCTTTCTTCTCTATTCTCCCACCTCAACTCTCCTGGTAGACTCCAGTTACTCACCTAGGTAAAACACATAGCAGATGTACGTCCTAAATGGGGCATATAATCAAGCCAAACACTGCATGACCTTACTAGAACATCTGTTCTCTTGGATAAGTAACTCATCCTAAAAGAGATCACACTCTCAGTGCCATCCACTGGAACCTTTCACTAATCATTTTCAGACATTTATTCCCTTGAAACATTAATTAAAAACACAAATCATACTTAGGTCCGTATGGGCAACTGCTCTAATAGCAGTTGTTCACGAAAACAGATAAGCTTTCAAGTTTACAAGCTCTTTTTCTAAGAAGCTATGGCAATCAGCTTAATAATCAGAATCTCCCTCCTCCTGAAAGGCCTACATTTTCAGTACAGCACCAATGCAACCACAACTGGCATTTTCTCAATGAGGATGATTTTCTGTTGCAACTTTTAATGAAATTTATCTTCAGCTACTTTAGAGGAACAAAAGACCAAAAATCTCATTATCTTATCCTGACACAACCCCTCCAACCCACTCCCAGCACCCTGTAGTGCTTACTTGATTATGAATTACACTATTATGACATTTGGCTCCATCCACAAGAAGGGCTAAGGTTCTTTTGGCTAAGTAGCCAAGTTTTTAATTTGGTCAAGCCATACATTTTGAGAATCACACTGCAAACTTTTAACAAACACAAAGGGGCTGGTGTCACAACGATTCTCTCTCTGAGATACTACCAAAGACATCCCTAAACCCCCTTCGTAATTTCTTCTAAGCACAAAATGACAGAAACTGCACATCCCCATCCCACATTACAACTGTGTCTTTCATGCTCCGAGATTTTTGCACCTAGCTGCTCAGCACTAAAGCATGACCGGCCCAAACCAATGCAATGCCAGGAAGAAAGCAATGAGCTCAGGCTTCAGAGCACCCAGAAAACTCAGACCTCACATTTCCTTCATGGACTGACTGACAAACGTTACCTTCCTTCCTCTTGTTTCATTTCATGAACCCAAGCAATAAAAAGAGGGAAGGTGGATGATGCTAGTTGCTGCTGTCAGTAATGAAAGTCACAGGCTGCCTTAGTCACACCAAAGAGTTGCACACTGGCAAGACAAAGCCACTGATGGTTCTGCCTTCTCCATGATGCCCAATAACATTCAGCTGATAACTCAAAGCTTCATAACTGGTGGCTTGACCTTCACCATCTACCAGATGCCCATCCAGCCACTGTTGTATTCCTCCTCCTCTCAACAGGACCAGGGAAGAACAGAATATAGAAAAGTTAGGAGATGAGATAAAGACAAAAAGTTCACTTATGAGGTACCAACAGGGGCAAACCAGACTTGACTTGGAGAAAATTAATTTATTGCCAAATAAAATAGAGTTGGATGGTAGAAATAAAAATAAAATCTAAACACCTCAACCCACCCCTCCCTTCTGCCAAGCCCAACTTCATCCCAACTCCTTCTTTACAAACTTAACTTTCAGTATGACACACTTTCATTTTGAGAAATGAAGTATTAGAGCAGTCTCAAATTCAAGATGTAGTAACAGTTTCAAGTATAAGGGAGTAGGCTTGAACAGATAAGTGCAAAGCACAACCCCTAGGCAGTCTTTCTGTCCCAAAGCTATGACATGTAACTTTCCCTGCCTCATCTTCTATTATTTTTACACAAGTTTTCTGCACATTCAATAATTCCTTAATTCATCACTATATTATTATTTTATGGCTCAAAAATCTGGAATATTTTTTTCTGTAACAATGTTCTTGACAGTTTATAAACATGAATATTTAAGTCTTCCTTTTTTATATAGATATCTTAGAAACATTACTGAAGTAATGGTGAAGTAACTTATGTCAGTTATATGCTCTACCAATAAGATTACCTTGTCAATTTTTCTGAACATGTATACCAAAATTCATATTATTCTCATTACGTATTACTACAGTGAAGTCATTCATCAGTCAAAGCAAAAGACAGTACAACACATCAGAGCAAAAAATCTCAAGTGATCCACTCAAGGCAAAGCTTCTGAAGACATAACAGAACCTTTTAAGGATATGAAAAGTGTGAAATTGTTTTTTCTCTTTGCTTCAAGGGATAATAGAAGAATGAAAGATTAGCATCCCTTATCAACTATAATAATCTCCCTAGGGAGAGGAAGTCAAGGAGAATCACACAATTGCCAACTACCCCAGTTTCCTCAAGACCTTTATATACCATACAATGAGATTTGTTAGTCACTTCAGTGCTGTTCTCCCTAGGATGAAGCATACTGGTTAACATTGCCACAATATGTATGAGAGCTGTTCATTCCAAAAAGTGGAGGAAACAACTATCTGATAGAACTAAAGTACGTTTATGTGGCTAGAAGATAATCACTCAGCTGGGAGCTCTGCCAGGGAATCGAGGGTAACAGCCCATGTCTTGCCATAAGATCTCCATCATATGTGATTATGTCTATAGCTGTGTGAAATGTTCATAATGAAAGCACAGATTCTGGTAGTCCTTCATTTTACTCTGAACTTGAATTTCCAGTCAAATTCAACAGAAAAGTATAGGCTGCATCGATTGATGCATCAAGGAAAGCCACAACAGTTTCTTGAGGAAAAAAGTGAAGTAAAGGCTTAGATTTCATATTGTTTTCTCGTGAAACTGGGTGGAGCTGATTCAACTTCATTGCAATTCAAAATGAAATTCACTTAGTGAGAAGGGATTCTTGCAGCATGGCATCCAGTGAACAGGATCTAAGCCTTCCAGGATGGCCTCTGAGTGTGGTCTCGTATTACAATTGTGCATGCCAGATAGAGCCCAGACCTCAGTAGCAGCTCTGACTTGATGCTGTCAGTGCCCGAGAGGCATGTGCAAAGGTTGGCCTTCAGCTCGCAATGTCCAGCTCAGCTTCTCATCTGATATACCAGACCATGTCCAGCTGTATCCCAGTGCTACCAGTACAAAGACATATACATGCAACACAAGCCTCTCAAATTCTTAGTCTAGTGCCTGGATCTCTTGGATGAAAATAATACTAATTTTGAAGACAGCAGACTTTCTGAGGTTATGAACTATTCAAATCCCTGAGGATGTAGTTGAAGTTGTAATTTGCTATACTTTTACAAATATGTTTTCGGGAAAAGAGTTCAAGTCCAGACAAGATTTAGTGAAGAGAACCAAGATCTCAAATTTTGCTGCCCAAGTCTTTTTTGTTAGTGTTAAAATTAGTTTTAGGGACTATAAATAGAACCAAAGAGATGTGGTCAGCTTCCAGGTGACAGAGGAGTGTCAAGTGCATTGGTAACTAGAGGCCAATCTGCTATTTCTCAGACTCAGCAGGCAATCCTGTCAGCTTCAACAGCTTTAAATCCCTTTACATCAGCTCTGCTGTCCTGCCAGTTTAAGCTGTATCCACAAAGAATTACCGATCTTTCCCAGAGTATGGGGTTCAAACACAATGTTACAAGTAACAGTACTTACACCAGAGACTCATATTTAACTTTTATTGACATTAATAGCTTCATTGTTTTCCTTCTAATACAACATTCACAGAATATTTGATTTTTTTGGAAAACCAATGGATTCCTTTAGTATTTGTGGATTTTCCTTGCCTTACACTCGAAAGTCCTGAGTTACAAAAAAAAAAAAAAAAAAAAAAGCCTAACACTCCTCCTCTCCCTCCAAAAAGCAGCAAAGAAGAGCGGAAAAAGGGCCATAATTTAGGCGAGACACATACTTTAAAAAGGGTACCATCATGCACAACATATTTATCTTTACACTAGATTTATTTAAAAAGACATCTTTTCAGAACACTTGATGACACATCATAGTAAAATAAACTATAGCTTCTCCTTCGGATTTTTTTTTTAAAGTACAGACAAGTAGTGAAGACTGCTATCAAGTGGAAATTCATGACTTTTTCACACACACAAAAAAACCCTAGTAATTGCCCTAAATTGCCACTTTTCCTTGACCACTGTTACAAGATGAGAGGTTTAAAAAAACTATTGCTCGATTTCCAAAGTAGTTTTCTACTATCTTATGTCAACTGTCCTTGAGTTTGGAGAAAACTTTAAAGAAGAGTTTGAAGACTAAGGCTTAAAATTAAAAACAAATCCACCACCTGACAAAAAAAAATTGTAACAGGAAAAACAAAAGAATATTTCTAGTCCTACACTGATCAAATTTACTAAAGCACATATTAATTAAAGGTTATTTTTATCATTGTGTTGTTGCCTCAACTACTAAAATTGAGGGGAAAAAATTATACAAACAACTAGCAGGAACAGTTTCAAGTCAGGTTTTCATTCAAGAGGGCCCCTGTCCTTTGCCTTTACAAAAAGCTTAGATCAAAGTTTAGATTATCAAAAAGTAAATCTCAGGTCACAACATATTTTTAAATAACTTCTGGCGCTAGAAGGAGTATGTGACATCAGTAAAGCCTCAGGAGAATAATTCTGTCACCTGACAAATCTTCTAGTATCTGTTAATTGTCTGAATTCTGTCTCTTTCGTCCTTGCTGAGCAAATGAATATTCAGTGGCATTGCCCAGGGCTTACCAGTAAATACACAATGACTAAAATTTTACCTACAAATCTCACTGTACCTGGTCTGGTCAGAAAATGAGCTGCTGGAAGCACATGATGCTGGTTGGCACACTTTCCCCCCACCTGCCAATGTGCAAAGTCTGCTTCCATTAAGACAGGTACAACATGGGCCCTGCACGCTGGAGAATAAAGGGAATACTTAGCATATATAGCAGTAGCCACACTTGAGTCCCAAATTTGCGCATGGGATGTCATGTGGCAGGTCAAACATTGCTGCTCTTTGGCAAGAAGAGAAGATGCCATCTATAGGACCTGCTTGGCACCATCACAGTCTCAGGAACTGCCTGTCACAGTTCATGTCACAGACACAATAGGCAGTAAGGGATGAAAACAAAAGCGTTCTTTCAGTGGCCCTATTCCATCTGCTGGAAGAGTTGTGACCACAGTCTTTGACCCAGAAGCAGAGTGCCTGTGTTAGCAAAAGCACATATAAAGATAATTTGATTCACGCACAGGCCAAAATAACATAGGAATAATTAAATAAAGCTGACCTACTGCATGTTTGGATGAAAAAGTCAGACTATTCACCAGAAACTAAGTGCTACTGCATTACCTTTCCCTGCACCTTTTGCACAGCTCCTTACATGCACATGGAGGAACAGCAATTACATTACACACTTATCATGGAGCAAACTCACTGCTTAATCTGACATGAGAAAAGAAAGGGTATATGCTCTGATGAAACTCCTGTTTAACCACCTGTCCCAAAAGATTGTCTGTTCTATTTAACAAGGTTTGCAGCTCCCCACAGGTTTCAGTGCAAACTCCTGCAAAAATGCTAGCATTAAAGCTGGTGAAGAGTACTTGGTACATTTCAAAAAGAGAGAAAACTGACTTAGTGAATTAAATATAATGCACTTCAACTCATGAACAAGAATTTCTAAGTATCCACCAAATATGAGAAAAAAATTTATAGAATAATATATTGCTCTCAGAATGCTCACATCAACTTCTAGATAAAAGCTGATACCTGACTACTCACATGAGATAACTGTCTTACTCAAAACAGAATGACCAAAATGCTCATGTACAAAACTGTCAAATTAGATTCCACAAGCAATAAATTATGGTGGAATAGGGTCCACTTAAAGGCAATTATAACTAAGTGTTAAACATTTTTAATTAACAAGTTTTAAATGCTGCCAACATGCATATCCCAGTTTCTCAAAGAAAGCATGATTCCTCAAACATGTTTAAAAACGAACTACAATGTACAGCAACAAAATTACAGCCAAAAATTAAAATAACCTCAGACTACAAGATTAAAGAGTATTTTAAATAACATGGATAAAGCCATTAAAACTACAGAAAAACATGAGAGTATATGAGTAGCACATATAGTACTAAATTAATAGATGCTTTGAACTTTCATTATAACTTCTTTAAAAGGTGGAGATATCAAATTTGCTGTATACAGCTGATCAAGCTAGGCAGAGAGATTAAATTTAAGGTTATAAAAAGAACACGAGTGTGTGTCTCGGCAAAAGACAAGATAATGAGTAATTAATTTATAACACATCATTTTACAGCATGAAATACCATGGAAAAACTGGGGGAACTATGAATGCTACAGCAAATCTATTTTTATTTTTTTTAGGATTCCAGGTTAATTTAGGTGGGAAGGCTTCTCACGAAGTCTCCAGTCCAACCACCTGCTCAAAGCAGGTGCAACTCAAGAGATCAGAACAGGTTGCTCAGGGTTATGTCCTGCCACGTCAGGTCTTAACAACCTCAAAGAATGGAGATGGCACAACCTGCTCTGGCACAACCTGCTCTATCAGGCAACAGACCCAATAGGGGGTGGAAAAAAGGAGTTTTCTCACACTCAGCCTGAACAATGCTTTCAGGGCATTGTCTCTTATTCTCCCATCACATGTAGCTACAAGCTCACCAAGAGCCACCCAAGCCCACTCATCCTGTCCATTTTTGCCCATCTGACTGTGCCTCCACCCAGGCTGCAATAACCGTAACTCAAATGCAACAACATTGCTGGAGACACTAATGAAAGCCTTGCAGAAGCTGAGGTGAATGGTGTTCACTTCTCTACCCTCTAGCACTACTCCAATCACTTTACGATGCAGATGGCAATCAGGTGGGCCAGGCATGTTTTATCCTGGGTGATTTCATGCTCACTGTTGCCAGACACCTTCTCCTCCTTCATAGTGCTCAGAAGTCCGTTCCCATATGACTCACTATATGATTTATTTTAACATGGACTGCTCTCTAGCGTGCCAGATAGCCTTTGTGAATTTATCTGAAGAGGAGTGCATCATTTTCTTTCATATAGTCATCAGGGATCTCCTGTGGTCTCCAGCACCTTTCAAGCATGGTAGAGAAGGGTGCCACAGGGACATCAGCCAGCTCCCTCAGTGTTCATGAAGGCAGCCAGGTGGCTCACACTAGCTTGTGTGGGTTGAGTCCTCTCAGATAATCACTCGTTCATGATTGGTGGTTCTGCTTCTTGGACCCTGTTAGTAAGCACTGAGAAGGCCTCGCAGGTGAAGGCTGATGCACAGAAGGGAAGTACCTCAGCCTCATCAGTGTTCACCGTCAATAACTCAGCTACTGACCCACATTCTCCTTGTCCTGCCTTTTACTGCTGGTCGGGTAGAAGCTCTTGTTGTTGTCTTTGATATTCCCTGCAAGTCTGAATCCCAGCTGAGCTTTGGCTTTCCGGATGCCATCCCTGTGTGTCTGTGTGGTGTTTCTGTGTTCATCCTTTGTAGCATGCCTCTGCTTCCACCTCCAGCTAACTGGGATCCATGTGTTTTGCCCTCTCCCTGCAGAGAAAAGCTGGTCTCATGACAAGTCTGCTTGTCTGATGAGCTGGTAATTTATTCACAAACAATTGGACTTTTCTACAAATTTGTTTATCAAGAAGTATCTATCAAGCACCAAAATACAGATATGACCTCTGGCTATGGAAGTATCTGTGCCCTAGATTTTTTACAAGCTTGGAAGATGTACAAGGGCAATACTATCACTCACACAACAGCTTTGCTACATCTTTTCCCTAAGCATCAGTTACTGACTATTGATAGAGGAAGTAGATAAAACAGATGGTCATTTGCTCTAACAGAAAACAGCCACATTCACATTTCTGTCTTTTTTTAAAGTATAATACATGGCAAAAACATGAAAGTTAAACCAGCTCTAAACCACAGCATTCCAGTCTCAAGAGCTGCACTCCAGAATGAACTGACACTCTTCTGCTAAGAACCTGGTAGGTATCACTGCCAAAAAGGGACCTCAAGCTAACTGGGCCACTGTCCATTCTCCTGGAGGATTTTACTCCCTGACACTGATTCCAGAGGTAAATGAGATGGTCAGCACATGGCATCTACAGCTTAGCATGGACTTCAAATAATACCTTCAGAGCCATGTTCCTTTGTTCCCCTCAGTCACTACTCTGTCACTGAAAATGCAGCAATACAGCCTGCCTCACGTGTACTACTGCTGCTGGCTGGTTTTGTGACTGGTAAAAATCACGGCCAAGCAACAGGACCTGGCAAAGCCCCCACATATTGCAAGTTACTGCTGTTCTCACTGAAATACACAGAAGTATTACACCAAGCTATACAGTAAAACTGTACATTCCTACCTGCTGTTGAACTCCATCTTGCATCAGAGGTGCCCTTTGCAAAACCATTTGACAGAATCATGTGTGACTGTTAAATGTGTCCCGCTGGGTCTTTAAATCCTCATTAGTGTTCTTTAAGTCAGAGCACCTGATTATATATTGCACAACAGGAAGATCTAACAAAACATTGTTATTCGTAGCCTCCTTTTTATAACATGCCCCTTTAAAATGTATAGTGACCTTAGCCATATCAAGGCTTTTGAGAAATAATGCGTTGAGATAATTGGTTGTTTGGCATCACACATAGCCTTTAGAGCATGTGTCAAGCCCTGAGTCACATAATATATTCAACATTTCTCATTAGGACATAAAAAGCAATTGTGCCTGTATAAATCACATATTTATTCCAAACACATGGCATAGTTACACTGTGTAAAATGATGAAAACGATTTCCTGTCCACATTAGCTATGTCTCACATAGACTAAAATGCTTTTATTAAATTTACTTTGCACCACAAGAACTGGATGGGTTAAGCTGCTCATATTTTTAAGAAACAATCTCTGTACAGACAGACTGTTATGTGTACTGCATCTCTCTGAAGATATCTGGACCACTAACATTAATAATATGACAAACTGCCTCCATCATTATTCTGGATGATGAAATTCAATAAACATTACTAAAATATTCGGACCACTAAAATTACAGCCATGGTTGTTGCAAGAGCAGTGTTTATCAGACACTGAATGATGCTGGACACAAATCCGGTGAGTGATTCCCTCAGTCAATGTAGATGACTCACAAGAATGTGTTCCACACTGAAAGCTCATGCCAAGCCACCAGTTCACATGTAAAGTAAAAAAGAACTCTGGAGAGCTTTTTCAGGAAAATATACCTTCTTGTAAAAATCACTCCTCATGGGACTTAAGCTTGAAGAATCTGTGTCAGGAATCCAGCTTATGTTTTGTTATGAAAAGAACAAAAGCTACGTCATTGTTGGTGCTGTTTCTGAAGATGTCCATCCCCTGAGTCAACACAATCAAGACAGAGCTTCCATCCAATCACTGTGTGCATGTATGTGGAGGAATACTTTACACTGTCTGAAGACATCAATAAATTCATAATTTCAAGGATTACAGAAAAAAGCACAGTAATTTTATCACCTGCTTTGTGTCAGGAATAATAAATTATCGACTCCTAAGCGAAAATTGTGGAAGTCTACCCTATTTTAAATTTAAAATAGTCTCGAGAACATTCCAGTGGAGTTTTCTGTTCATCTTTCATTGTTTGTTTGGAAAATTTTGGTGGGTTTATTCTTGTTATTGTTTTGGTTTTGGAGCTGGTTTAGTTTTTTGGGGTCTTTTAAAGTAATGACAACCCTGAGTAGTTGTTTGCCTGAAAAAGAACAAAGCTTAAATTTATTTGCAACCCGAAAGAATACATGCAAAAGAGGTGGATTAGACCTAATATTTGAATCACAAATTAAGTATTAACCTTTATATACCGTAACTGGGAAGACAAAAAAGAAGCCATATCACCATTCAGCTGTGAGGAACTACTAGACTAATTCAAGAGATCACTGTTAATACTGTTGTAAGTAATTATCAAGTCCTGTAGAACCCTACTCAGCCAAAGCAAGCCTTTTAAAATGGGTTCTCAAACAGTCCTTCCCATTTCTGCCATACAAATGCTTTAGGGTCAGACATACAGGTTTATGCCTGGATTGGATAATGTTTTTTGAAACTTTGCAAGGTGAATACTAGTAAGTATTTCATATGCTCATCACATTGAATGGCCTACAAAGAGGTTAGTAACATGTGACCATGCAGGCCAGAAACTTGGCCGACTATCTGGAACATTCACCAGGATTCAAAGCAGTCCAAGCTAATGCAGAGTGGAAATGCCCAGCTTCACTCCCTGTTAGCAAGAAATATGGGTTCAAAGTGTGATAAGCATTATTGAGCTTAGAAAGTAGTGAAGGGGGCAAACACTTCCATGGCCACAGCACAAACAATAGATGCTTATTCTTTTCTTCCTCTACAATTTGTATAACTTGTAAGCTTTTCCAACTGAAACCTTCAGGATATTTAACTAAATGAACAACACTTTAACAAAAACACCACAGTCAAGCTAGCCAGCATTTACATTCCCTTGCAAATGCAACAGTATTTCAGCCACACACAGAAAAACACTTCTTTTTTTTGTTTTTTCTGGCTTACAAGATATGCTCGAATGTCAAAGAAAATGTACCTCCAAATGCTGGTAAACTGGTAACAATGATGACGAAAAGCCTGAGGTACCTAACAATTTTTTTGCCTCAATCTCCAAAGGCAACATCTCCTCCCGCACCTCTTGAGTGGATGGACAGCAGGATGCAGGCTGGGGGAGCAAAGTCTCTCCCACTGTCAGTACAGATTAGTTTC
This sequence comes from Grallaria varia, assembly GCA_013396735.1. Lineage (NCBI taxonomy): Eukaryota > Metazoa > Chordata > Aves > Passeriformes > Formicariidae > Grallaria > Grallaria varia. The sequence goes on from VWZG01013159.1 coordinate 192,762, forward strand.
GTGACCACCTGAGCAACCTGAATGTACGCAAGTCTATGGGACCTGATGAGATGCATCCCAGAGTCCTGAGGGAACTGGCTGATCTAGCTGCTAAGTCACTCTCCATGATACTTGAAAACTCATGGCAGTCAGGTGAAATCCCAGGTGACTAGAAAAAAAAAATGAAAAAATGTACCCATCTTCAAAAAGGGCAGAAAGAAGATCCAGGCAACTCCTGACCTGTCAGCCTCACCTCAGTTGCTGAGAAAATCTTGAAGCAGATCCTCCTACAAGGTGTGCTAAGGCACATGGAGGACCGTGAGGTGATTCGGGACAGCCGGCATGGCTTCACCAAGGGCAAGTGTTGCCTGACCAACCTATTGGGCTCCTGTGATCGAGTGACTGCATCAATGGACAAGGGAAGGGCTACAGATGACATTTACCTGAACTTCTGTAAAGTCTTTGACACAGTCCCCCACAACATCCTTCTCTTTGATAGGAAGGAGATGAATTCAATGGGTGGACTGTTAGGTAGATAAAGAACTGGTTGGATGGTCGCATACAGAGGGTAGTGGCTCAGGAGGTCAATGCCCAGTGGACATCAGTGACAAGTTGTGTCCCTCAAGGAGCCTGTATTGAGACCAGTGTTATTTTGCCCGTCATTAATGAAGATACTGAGAGATCGAGTGCACTCTCAGCAAATTTGTAAATGACAGCAAGCTGAGCAGGGCAGTTGACACACCCGAAGGATGGGATGCCATCCAGAGAGGCAGGCTCAAAAAGTGGGCCGATGGCAATCTCATGAGGCAGAACAAGACCAAATGCAAGGTGCTGCACCTGGGTCAGGCTAACCCCTGGTATCAATACAGGCTGGGGGATGAACAGATCAACAGCCCTTCTGAGCAGGACTTGGGGGTGCTGGTGGACGAGAGGCTGGACATGACCCAGCAATGTGCACTTGCAGCCCAGAAAGGCAATTGTATGCTGGGCTGCACCAAAAGCAGCATGGCCAGCAGGTTGAGGGAGGTGATTCTGCCCCTCTGCTCTGCTCTGGTGAGACCCCACCTGAAGCACTGCATCCACCTCAGGGGTCCCCAGCACAGCAAGGACATTGACCTGTTGGAGTGAGTCCAGAGGAGGACATCAAGATGTTTAGAAGGATGGAGCACCTCTCCTATGAGGAAATGCTACAAGAATTGGGATTGTTCAGCCTGCAGAAGAGAAGGCTTCAGACTGACCTAATCACAGCCTTCCAGTACCTGAAGGGAGCCCACAAAAAAAATGGAGAGGGACTTCTCACAAGTGCATGTAGTGACAGGACAAGGGGGAATGGTTTCAAACTGAAAGGCAGTAGATTTAGATTAGTTATTAGAAAAAAATTCTTTACTGTGAGAGTAGTGAGGCACTGGTACAGGTTGTCCAGCAAAACTGTGGATGCCCCATTCCTGGAAGTGTTGAAGGTTGGATGGGGCTCTGAGCAGCTTGGCCTAGAGAAAGGTGTCCCTGCCAATAGCAGGGGAGTTTGAACTAAACGATCTATAAGGTCCCTTCCAAGCCAAACCCTTCTGTGATTGTGATTCTGATTCTGTGTAGGCAAATATTGAGAAGTCACTTGGTTTTGGATTAAAAATGAGAGACTGCTCCCTGATACAAATACACAAGCAACTCAAAGTAGAGTAAGCTGTGGAGAAGGAGGGCAAGAGGAAGCTGTCCTAGCCGGGGCGGGGGGCTCCTTCAGACACCATGACTTTTCAAAATCCTTTTCTGTGTCACAGGGTCTTGTGCTATGTAGCTACACAGTGCATTGAAAAGTCTGGAGGCTGAAGTGAACTTTTCCCCTTGATTGCCTTGCTCATATCATAGTTAGGATTTTACTGCTGTTTGGGGAACAGTTACACACACTTTAAATCACTTTTGCCTGGTGTGATCTTTTATTTATTTACTCTAAAGATCCCCACGTGGGAGAGTTCAGAGCCACTAGAGTGGAAGAATTCCAGTGTTTTAAAACACTTTCTGATGAAAACAACTCTGTCTTTATAAAAGATCCCTCAGTCTCTGATCTCACCAGGCTGCAACGTGGACAGACCCCAGCAAATATACACAGATTATCACTTTGGTGCCCCCCCCGCATACTGCAGCAACTGTTACCAATATAGACTCATGACTGGACAGAAATAACATGCTTACTAGAAACACAGTCAAAAAAGGAAACTGGCATAAAAAAAAAAAGAAAGTCTAACTTTGTACATCAACTGATAAACAATAAATGCTATCCAGTATCCAGAGTAAATCTGGCAGAACTAATCCCAGCCTGCATCCTAGAATTAAGAGTGGAGCACAGCATATCTACTAGATTGACTCTGTATTATCCATCACAACTGAAATCACTGGAAATATATTTACATTAACAAGAGTGGAAACTCCTGGAATACTGCATTCATGAAATTACGCCTTTTTTCCCCTAAAACTTGGCTCCTTATTTGGTGAATAAATGGCTTTTCTTCTGTGCAACCACTGTATGAATTACTTGCCCAGGCTCTTATAGAAGAAGTAGCAATTGGCATCAGGTTAACACAAAAGGATTCTTAAGTGCATATAGCTCACAGAAACGACAAACTAACGACATCATTAACTCCTCTGGAAACCAGCTACCCCCAAAAGTAAAACTCTTCCTTCAGGCCAAAGTGGTAAGTAGCCTTGATCACTACAAACTTTTGCTACAGATCAAAGAGCAATGCCACATTTATATTCAGAGTAACCTAACAGTCAAACTCATGCTTGAAGCCAAATATACGGTTGAAAAGCACACAATAGGAGCTGGGTGTTATTACCTTCTACACTTAACTATTCTACTTTTCCAGTGTTTCTTTGTCCATTTTCCATGCTGAGAAGATATCATCAGCTAAAGTAGAGAAACAAAAACTTTCACACAAACCAAAATGGGTCAACTGGTTTGAGTAAATTAAATCCTGAAACCTTTTAATATTAAAGCTTTTTTCCAACATACACTCACTTTGAAACTAGGAAGGTTCTAAAACTTTTGAAATTATTATCATTACCATTATATAACTAAATAGGAGGTAAGCTTGGTTTATAAATGCTTTCCATATACTTAAACACATAGCAGTTGGAATAGTTAGCCGTCCTGTTATAAGCATGTTATATCAAGCCATGAATCATAATCTCATAGTATGTTTTTACTACATAAAAGACATTTTCAGTGATGCATGTTGCTTGCCCTTCCTGAAGAGCTTTGGAAGTCCTCAATAAGACAGTAGGATGGCTAAATGGATTCATATTATTCTAAAGAAAGGCTTGATTCGTTGTACATGAATAGCCAGGATATTATGAACTCTGTCTCTCTTTCTGCATATAAAAAAAGATTATCCTTGCTTTCTGCAGAGATTATTAAGGCAATTCACTTGTTTTACATCCTGTGATAAAACAAACTCCGCTGTCATGCCGCCTGAAGCTCCTGTATCTCATCCATTATGTAAATCTCCAAAGAGTAGCTCAGCAAACATCATCTCAGTTCCACTGCACTTAAGACAACCTACACATCTAAGTCCATTTTCATCTTTCTAAGACCAACAGAAACTCCTTACTTCTTAATTTGCAAGAGAGATTCTCTCGGTCATCCCAGAATCACCAAAGCCCAAGCTTCTGTATTTTTAAATGAAACTAAGACTGAACTACAAATGTTTGGGTTTTGACCATTGTACTATCTTTTCTGAAGGAAAAAAAAAAGTTCTAATAAAGCAAGGAAAATAGTGTTTTGAATCTCATTATTTCTAGGACATCTTTTATGATGTGTTTGGGTTTTGGTGGTTTAGGGTTTTTTTGGTGTTTGTTTTGCTGTTTTTTATTTTTCCTAATACAAATACTGAAACACTTCTATATTACTTAAAAGTTAGGCTTTTGTTTTCACTTGAGCTATGCCCACATGTCCATCACAGCTGACTGCAATCACAGCTGCAGCTGACTGTCATCAAACTGAACACCAAAAAACTTTCAGTAAATAAGGAAGTTCAAAAGAAGGTGACAGCCTCAAAGCAGAAAACTTGCCCTTTCCTGACTCATCATCAAACCTCTGCACAAGAAAGACTTAATGAATCACCAGGAGCACACATGAAGCTACATGTGGGAATTTTAAGAGTGGAGCAAGATTTAGATTAATACCAGAAGCTTATTTTCTCTTTCAGACACATGTCCTTGGGTATATGACATACTGTAATCAGTGGACTCATTATTGAAGTCTGTTAGCAGTGGATATCAATATTAAAATATATAGCTTCTCTTTACATGCTAGCTACTGAATTCTAACATGTTTTTCTAAGCCTCCATATGAGAAGTGACAAATTGCCACTGCTTGACATTATTCTCTCCACAGCATGTCAAAAACACTAAATCTAAATGCATTTATTTCTAGCACTAAATTATTATTCTCAGACATGTAGGAAAAGGAAAACAAGGACACATGTAACATTTCAGTTTATGGTTCAATGTGTCTTACTCACTACCACCACTGTACAGATCAAAAACAACAGGTTTTCCCCTTTTCACTGCAAAGTAAAGATTAACTCTGAAATGCAGTTAGCTGTGATACTTCATGATACAGAGAATTACTACCTCCCCACAACAGAAGAATCCTGTTTTTTCCCATGCAAACACTTACATACTTATAACTAATGACCAGAAACAGGTCATTATGGAACAAGCAGAAGTAGCAAGTCCTGGATATCTCTGTTTAAACTTATTTGATCTAATGGACCATGCTCAACAGAACTGAAGATTCTCTGATTCTTGGAAACAAAAAATCCCAGAGTAGGAATTTAAACATTTTTCTCCCCGTTAGGCACTCTGGAAACTTGTGTCATACTTCTGAAAATATGCACATCAAAATGGGCTTGTCAAACCACTTTGAAATTAAATGCCTTGTGCTTCCCTCTCTGGAGCAGTATAAATTTAGTCATTATTAGAATTAATGTAATTGTTTTCTAAGTGCTCTAGGAATAAAAGGTGAAATGAGCTTGGCTACTGCTCTTTCATTCCCCAGAGAATGTGCCGCAGCAGACAAGTGAGGCTGCAAGAGCAGGGATGCACAGGGGTGCTCTGGAAATCCAAGGGCTGCAGAATGAGTGCAGCAGGGTGAAGCCTGGTGTACTCACAGCATCTGCACCAGCACAGTTTACAGGCAAAGGAGATGTCTCTTCTTCTAGGGAGGACATAGAAATCCCACCGGAAGAACTGCCCTCTGGAGATGCCTACTGCTGTCTGCTGTCTAATGGAAGACAGGAGCCTTCAGCAACATGTCTGAAACTGAAAGGGACGAATCCAGGCCTTTGAGATCTTAGTTCCCTGTGGACTGTGTATCATCACTTGGGACCAGTCCCCAAAAGAGGTATCAATGCTGAAAGAGAAACTCAGGAAACTGATTTGGAACAGACAGTGGTTTGGAAACACCAAGCCAGGTTTCTTCCAAAAGTCACCCAGTTTGTGCAGCCCTGGGCCATGTCATGAGGTGAAACATAGTATGCTGGGCTGGGATATTCATGGGAGCATTGCCTGATCTAAGCTAAACCAGTAATATGTTCACCTCACTTCCCAGTGTAGCCACAACAGAGGAAATGCTCACATCAAAAATCCTCACCCACATCTTTAGGCTGTTTCCATCATTTTACTTCATAAAGCCCACAACACAAATTTTGGAGACAACAGATAATGGCATCTGTTTCTGCTTCACCCAAGATGCAGGAAATCTGTTTTTAACACACCTCTCCCTCTCAGCAGTGGAACACTGACACACACCATATTTCCAACACCAGGAATAGGAACCAAGGGCGTCTCTGCCCTTGGTTCAAACCTTAAAAAACAAAGCAACAGTTACAGAAGGACTCTGATCACAGGGTGCATTTAAGCTCCAAATGACTTTCATCAAATGAAGTTATCACACACCAAGCCTTACAAACAACAGCAGTAAGTAATACAAATTACGAATGTTAACATTTTTACTAAAAAAAAAAAAAAAATCACAAGGGAGTATCTATTAACTTTCAGGAGTAGTTTAACAGGCAATCTACAGCACTGAGTGATGTCAGTAGGTGCTGAAGCAAGCCCTTGAACACAGCTTTCACCTACATCCACAATTTACTACCCACAGACCATCACCACCATCTATCTCTTGGGGGAGAAGTGATCCAGGCAACATCACAAAAATTTACCTTTGCTTTACAATGTATAAATTTACATTTAGTAATTGTAACAACTTGAACTGTGAAAAGAACATTTTAAATATTCCACATTTTCATCACATTCTGTCAATTCTAGTCTACCTACTCTCCTGTGAACTGCACTAAAATGTGGGCTGCCTTACTCCCTCGCACATCACCTCACGTGAAGGTTGCTGCCATCCTCTTTTATGCAATTCTCCACTTTTCCTATTTCAAAAAATTGTTTAATAATTAGGACTTAATTCAAAAATCAGTGCACCTGAAACATTCCATAGCAGCTGCAAGCAGAGATGTCTGTGCACCCACTGGGATGCAAACCCTGCACACCCACTGCAGAGCCAGAGACGTTTCTCCCAAATACGAACAAAGCCTCTTGGGCATCTTTGCTCTTCAGAATACAACCTTATTTATTAATATATTAAGATACCTGTAAGTACTGTTTTAAAGGAAAGCTTGAGGTTTCTACAGAAGACCAGGCTTTGACGGGTAAAGTCTAACCCACTCAATGCCTACTTTCTATGCCTTTCTGAAGTGTGAGAATGTGGAAAGACCACAGCTATCTTTAACTAGTAAAATAAAACTCCTAAAATATATTGAATTTTTTAATATATAAAACTTAAAAGCAATGGTTAGGATTCTCCATAGATGATTTCCCTCAATCCACACTGGCCGGAACAAAATACAATGACAAAATCCCATAATCATAACCCAATTTGGTTTAAACAAGGGCAGATCACAAGCCAACCACTAAATACGATTTGCTCATAACTCTGTGTGTGGGGGACCAAAATAGTTTGGAAATGATTGGAATGGAGCCAAGACCCAGTACCCCTAAACGAGAAATTATTTAGATTACGAAAGAATCTGTCTAGCAGAAACAAAGAAAGAAGCTGTGTAGAACAAATTTTGTGCCACTGTTCATAAGGAAAGCCTAATAGAACATCAAGGTCTTTCCAGAAATCATTCCATAATTTACAAAGGCATAAGGGAACAGGAACAAGCTCATAGGCAAACACATCAAGCTGAAGCCATTTGTTGCAAGCATGTTAAATGCCTTTTTCTCCTTGGAAAATATCAGTGTTGGAAATGACCCCAGCAATTTTTCAGCCATGGGGATCCATTCCAAATTCACCTCACCTCACTCCCAGCAGGGCTGAGCTGACAGCGAGCAAACCAGGGGACTACAGTGCACAGCCCTCCAGCACCCAATGAGAAAAGACTTGCTCCCAGTGGAACCCAGCGACAGCACAATATGTGACAGCTGATGTAAGAAACAGAAAAAGAAAGAAAATCTCTGCTCTTCCTTGTTTTCCTCATTACAAGTGTTGGAAAAAAGCTTTCCTCCCACTCTGCAGTTTCAGTGTAACTTTTACTTTTTTCAGTGACAGCAAGTAAAAGCAGATCTGTCCTATGAATATGACTGAGCTCCAGACAAACTGCCTGCTATCTATTTACATTGTGAAATACTCATTAAAAATCAACCACCAATTGACTGTTAAGGGACTCATCTTGATAAGTGTCAGACAACAGATGAAACAAAAAGAACTTTACAGTCCCCCTGCCTTGTGAATGGGGCCATCAGTCATTTTTAAGTGGTCATTTGTTACATTGTTTTATCCAACAAATTTATAATCATAATGAATTGAGACAAAACCTCAAACTACAGGTTCTTTGCCTGAGAGTAATCTAAACTGAAAAGCACATGACAGAAAAACAGATTGATGGCCAGTGCAAAATAATTCCCCTGTGATTAATTTATTTTACCCTGTTGATGTTTCTAGTCATAATTATATTCCAAGAATCCACTGAATGACGCTAGATGTGAAAGAGCAGTCACTTTTTCTTCCTGGAAAAACTGCATCTGTTTGTAATACAGAAGGGAAAACTGACAAGAAAAACCAAACATGACCATACTGTTACCAATATTCTGCCTGTGCAAATAAAGACATAAAATTTCCTAGAAATACTTCCAAATGCATTAAAAAAATTAATCATTTTTATCATGACCAGACTTTAAAATCATGAAAAAGTAAAGGCTGAAAGTCCAATGAATCCAAGCTCCACACAAAATCAGGGTAGCTCCTCTCATCAGAGGACCCAGGGGCTTGCCCAGCCTGCAGTGGAGCTTGGGAGTGTTCCTCCCCAGGGGTAGGAATCTTCCCCCTTTGCTGAAGTCAAGGAGGACGCTGCTAACCCATTTCTCCAGCCTGACGAGGTCACCCTGGACAGCAGGCCTGCCCTCACGGTGCCAGCTGGGCACCATCCTGCAGCACCATGCACACAACCAGCAGCTCAGGGCTCCTGCACCCTCCATGCCCTGCTGCACACAGGAGACAGAGGAGGTGAGGCAAGGGCACATCAGGGACTGGGAGATAGATGGGGGGAGCTCTGCAGAGATCAAGAAGCACCCCTTTGTCTAGAGTCACTCCCTCTAAACAGCTGAGCTAAAATCTCCTCTTGGTTGTTTTCTTTAAAAGAGATGGCACACAGGTTGCAACATTTGTAATACATCAACACTTCTCACACTTATTACATAAAAAAATAGCAGTCATCTCCTAACACCACTGAATTCAGTGTTGTTTATAATTTTTTTCAGCATTCAATAACTTAGAACATCATTAAGCCTGACCAAATGAACTGCCCAGTGTAATTTCTAGAAGCTGTTCATGAAACCACAGTGTGAGTGGTGTGACTGCACCCCAGGCCACTTGTTAAGTTACAAACCACATCTGCTTTTCCAATTTGAATAACCTTTTTTCCCCTTTAATTTTGTTCTCTGACCTCCTTTCAGTCCTGTTTACTTGGTTTTGGACTGAAGTCTTGATCTTTATTTTGTCCAGAACATTCAGGCTATAGTTCTTCTCTGTCAGTAAGCCATTTCCTTACTAGCACTTACCCAAGTCTCATCTCCATACGCCCACACATTCAAGCACTGTAGACTGAAAACCAAACTTTAAATATCAGACTCAACAGAGAAATGAACCTCTGGATGCAGTTGTCAGTATTATGGAAAATGCAGAAGTATCATAAGATGCCTGCATTCAGTATATACACATGCTTTCAGGTTTATTTTTGCATATTTCTCATTTTTCTGGGAAAGATTAATCTAACCCTATCTTAAGAGACAGAAAAAAATTTGCAAATATTTCGTTCATTAGTTGCATATATGCTTAGCTGTCATATATATACAACACCACATTTACATATCTTATGATAGGGTCCAAGGCAGACCAAGGAAGACCTAAAACATACCAATACAACATACAGATAAAGCAAACAAAATTTTGTACACCTCCAATGATACACCAACATATTCACATTAGCAATGGAAAGCTTTCAAAACTTGCTTAGTAAAGCAGCAATAAAGTGAAAGGCTGAGGCAGAGTGCTGGCTGAAATCCAGTCTCTTCCCCATTAGAGCCAGAACTTTATCAGCTGATCTTAACAGGGACCACAGAGAAGCCTTCTCCACCTCTATTGCTTAAGCTTTCTGGAATCATTCTTCCCAGAAAAGGAATTTTTAGCCTCAGACTTTGAATTCCTCCACATAACCACATTTTTCTTCTCATTCAGTGATATGATTTAATTATGGTACTTTCCCAATATAAAAGATTAATATCTGTATTCAGAGCCCTGCATTTGCAAAGACTGCCAAACCAAAAACATGTAAATAAATAACTCAGTACCCCCTTCCTTATCTGTACATATTTTGAGCAGCTTCCCCATGATTACTGGAGGATGTCATCAAAAGGGCATGAGAGAGTGGAACTACGGCTTGACAAGAATGAGGTCACCCCGTTCTCCCATTTGTCCTTCCTTATGCCACCAGAAAAATAAAAGCAGAGAAAAGAACAGAGATACAGAGCTAACAGTGATACACTCATGCAATTACAGTTTTTCCCAAGAAATTTGCGAAAAGGTCACATGGCTCCAAGAGTCTTTTACTTTTGCCTGATCTGGAAGCCCTTCCTTCTCTGCACGGACTCTGGGTACAACAGCCCCTCCCAAGAATCTGACAGATCTTTTTCTGCCCCTGGTGTCACTTCCTAAAACAAATACCTAAGACACAGTCTGGCCCAGTTGCTTCTCAATTCAACACAAAACATCACCACGCTATGGTAGTACTGCTCTGTGCTGTCTTCTGGACAGCATGAGTTGTCCGTGGTAACATAATGATCTCCAGAGATAGCTTACCAATAGTTAGTTTGGTATTTTCATCCTCTCACACTTTCTGCCAGTAAGGTGCCTTCCCAAGTTTATACACACAGGATTTTATCGCTGCAGTTCCGGAAGATGCAAATAAGATCTTTATGGTTATCAGTTTTTCACTCTGCTATTCATACCCAAGAGATCTGAGTGAGGAAGCATTTGCTGTGCCATGATGCAAGCCCATCCCAAGCTATTAGACACTGGGATGGACAGCAGCTGCTGACATGTCAGCAACGAAACCAAAGAGAAATTCCTCAAGATTTTGTGTGCTGATTTTAGCAGTCAACAACTGCTGGCTCATATGTGGGCATACGGGCCCCTGACCCTATGGAAAAAATTGTGTACATTACTGCACAGCTACTAACACCACTTTGTCTCTATTAGGGTTTAAATTTGGCTCTGGGAGGCTAGAGGTGTTTTCTGGGACCTTCAGTACATAAAGCAGATGTTCCATGCATGCTTCTGAACTAAAGATTGTTTTGCTGGCTGTTATTTCGGGAGACAGGATTCAAGGACACAGATGATTCCCTCAAGTCTCATGCTGCTTGTGAATCTAAAGGTAGCTGTAATCAGCATGCCCGCTACCTGTTGTAAACATTAAAAAAGTCTACCAAAGAAGGAATTAAACTCTTCTGTATCCCAGTCAGTTGTTCATAAACTGTAAAACTTCTGAACCACTAAAAGACTGATAAAACCAAATTATCACCAAGATAAATAAGAATCTGTCATCCTGAACTACTTTGGATGTTCACGGAGCTATAGACTTATATTTCTTGTACTTTAATACTGTTTTTTGAAAAGAAAATCTGGGTTTGCTGTTTTTTTGATTGTTTCTACCCCAGACTGGGATTCAAGGGTTGATAGAAGCTCTCTAGGAAATAGGTTTTCCACATTAACATATCCCTCCTTGACCAGGAGAGTCTCCATAAAGCCTTACTGAACTGCTGTGCAGCATCCTGCTGGACTGTGCCCTGCATCCCTCTGTACCACACCCTGCATTTGTCATTACAACTCATGGGCTCTGGTGCAAAGCCACAGGCAGCATTAGCTGTGTTTAAACAGCCTTGGCAGGAATTGGTTAATGTAGCATCCCAGCCAATGCCTATCCTTCACAGTCACCAACAATTCAGACTGGCAGATGTCAAGGCTTAGCATATTTTATCAACTTAAAAGCATAAAGTCAGTAAAGCATGGAGGTCCACTAACAGCTTCTTCCTTTTTAACTAGAAAATGCATGCTGTAAAACAGTCTTTCTCTCTATCACAAGAAAACAAAGCACCAAGATACTTTTGAGGAGATCATATCCTGTTTGACTTTTTAAACAGCATCTGTCAATGTGGCGTCTGAGTGCCACTCCACAACATATTAAGCTTCATAGTCAGTAACTCTAATGGAAGACGATGCCTCTCTCATTCTCCCTCCATCCTTGCACACAAGAATAATGAACACCATTACACTTCAGACCATTCAAACACTTGGCTTCAAAGGAACTACCTACTTCCTTAACACAGTACTAGCTTTCCTCTGAACATTCAGGTATTGTCAGAAAACATTGGGTTAAGCTACAGCTGTAAACTACAGTATTCCTCTGCCTGAAAGACATATGAAGCTCAAACTATTTACTTAATTTATTGTTTTATAACACAATATAAAATTTTGATAATAGCATTAATACATATAATGCATATGGCTTTAAAAATGTCAACCAACTTTTATGGCTTTCCTCTTCATGTGAATATTCAGTCTTCCATTTGTCCCTAGATCCACTTCAATCCTGAAAAAGAAAGTATTAAGAAATTTAATTAATGTATTTAGAAGCTAATTTCTCAAACATTATTGTATATGTAAATTTAAAAAAAAATAAATCTAACCACAGACCTCCGTTCCACAGTAAAAGAGAGGTCAGAAGAACAGTCAGTTTGTAAGCAGTTCAAACAAACTGGATAAATATGACCAAAAAAAGTACATTGGAGAAAGTCTTATGTTTCCTCTTAACTCATGATTTTAGTCAAAGCTCCCAGTGCCTTTAATTTCCAAGCTGCTACTTGAGCACACTGAATCCCAACTGCTTTAATTAGTCTTCAGTACCATTTATGTATGAGTACTCTGCATTTGTAAAAGGTAAACTTTCCAGCAGTGCCAACATTGTTTGCTAGTGTTTCAAAGTGTATTTCTCAGAGATACTATGCAAGATCAAACAATAACACAAAAAAAAGTCCAAGACCGTTACAAAATTTGAGTATGTATTTCTTCAAAGGTTTCATGTAGATGTATGGTTAGTTCAGTTATGAGGGCCACAAAGACAGACACAGGACTGGAGCACCCCTCCTATGAAGACAGGCTGAGAGAGTTGGAGTTGTTCAACCCGGAGAACAGAAGGCTCTGGGGAGACCTTAGAGCAGCCTTCAGTACCTGAGAGGGGCTACAAGAAAGCTGCAGAGGGACTTTTCCACAAGTGCACATAGCATAGGACCAGGTTTCAAACTAAAAGAGGAGAGATTTAGATTAGATTAAGAAGAAGCTCTTTACTCAGAGGGTGGTGAGGCACTGGAACAGGTTCCTAACAGAAGTTGGGTATGCCTGCTCCCTGGAAGTGTTCAAGGCCAGGGTGGATGGGGATTGGAGCAACCTGACCTAGTGGTACGTGACATTCCTGTCCATGGGAGGGAGGTTGGAACCAGATGATTTTAAAGACAGATACCTTCCAACTCAAACCATTCTATGACTTTGTACTAATCTATAAAAGATAAAGCATATAGAGGTGTAAATATTATATCATCATTTTTGGAGGCTCCTCCACGGTTAACGAAATATACACACCCATTAGTCCAATTTTTTTTAAAAGTCTTGGAGGGAAAAAAAAACAACTTCAGATGTCAAAAATTTAAGTAACCAGTATGTCTTAAACCTCTTGCCAGAATATGTGCATGTGTCTGGAAGCAAATACTACTTACATATGTCTCATCTAATAATGAAAATGGTGTGAAGTCAAAAATCTGAATCTGTTGTCAGTTATTATAAACAATCGGCTGTTATTTTTATATCATTCAAAATAAGGTCATACTTCAAATAGCATAGAACATCACCTGCCTTATTTTAAACCACATTCCAGTATTTCATTACTATTGTATATGCGACAACGTGACAGGTTTACAAACATTACACAACCTTTTACACAGAAAACAAGAAGCTTCCATAAGAACATAAAACCAGTCCATTCATAGACTATGTTACTATTATACTGACTAAACATCATGCCCTTAGATTTTATTTCTAAGAAAATATTAACAGAAAAAAAATAAGTTCCAAATATTTGTATGAATCATAAAAAGCCGCAAAATCACCACAAATACTGATGTAACTAAGTGTAACTACGTACTGCAGAGACTGAGAACATGCTAACTGACATAGACCATTTGCCTTGTCTCTCAAGCATCTTGTAGACTATCTTTCCCTTGTTATTTAATCTCCCTTGGCATAATTTGGACTGCTTCAAAATTTTCATTTCATGAAACAGATTTTTTTTTTTTAATTGCACATTTAAAGAACAACCTTTGCATTTCTAGCTGCTCTTTTCTCTACACTCATGTCCAAAAATGGGACAATTGGACCAGATTTTCTATATCCTCGACTTGCATGATGTGGTCATCTAACCTGAACAGGAAATGATTTAGTCATCAAGTTTTTTTAAATTAAATGTAATGTACCCAAGAGCTTCACGGAGTGTCTGTGAGAGGAAGACAGAGTTCGACCTGTAATTGTTTTCAGTTCTCCAGGTTTTCTCATCATTACTCCCCTCTACATGCACACAGACACACATGCTCCTACAACACAACTTAGCTTCAAGTTCCACACCAACACTGAAGTCCTATTATGTTACAGTGGCTATAGTGACACAGCAAACATGGGTATGTGTTTCAGAACTGCTAACAAACCACTATCCAACCAGACACAGCTGCAAGTGGCTTTGCTTAATTAAATCTCCAACAGCCCTCCTCATGGTAAAGCTACTTCGTTAGCAATGACAAGCAATTGGGTTTTCTAATTTATTCTCTTCAGGTCTGCATAAATTAACAAGCACTGAATTTCCCACATCCTGCTACCACTGGGGTGTTCTCCTCCCCAGAAGGGCTATTTCAGGCCAGAAGAGCCTAAGATTATGAGCAAACTGTTCATCTGAAAATGACATTTAACTAGTAACTTTGCAAATCTTTTGCCTGATTTTCAGAAGAGCTGAAAAGCTTCAACTTCAGACGAAAGGACTCTGAAATGCATATGAAACGCAGGACCCTCTATCCTTACATACCTAGTGCATACACTCTGCCACATGTATCACCACCACAAAGCCTGCTTTGGACTTTGGTTTTCAGTATCTTACGGTGAAAACTCAGTTTCTACTATCAGAAATATTAAAGCAGACATTAAAAGTATAAATAGAAGCACCTTCCCCTTTTGCATCAAGCAGGCTTTATACTAGAAGAAAATCTCCTCAACAAGACAATTGCACAATATTCCTGATTTGAAACCTGTAGGTCAAAAAGGCTATTTAAGTAATCACAGAACAAAGTGTCTAACAAATCATCAGTTTCAACCAAGAGAATAAAATTTAAGTAGCAAACACAGAACTATGTCCACTGCCAGCCAAAGACTAACCATTACCTTAAAATAGTGTTTTCAGACCCCAGGAGTTTATAAAGCTTATGAATGCCACAAAACATTAGATTCTTTCTCCTATAGCAAGTGAAAACCAAATAAATTTCAACACCTAGTCCATTTTGAAAACCTGTCTTAATCAGATTAAACATCCTTGAAGTCCCACCCTGACCAGCATGCCTAACCACTGGCAGAGCTGAGCAAGACTCATGGACCAGAGTAAGGAACATGAGAAGAGTTTTGGGACAATCACGCTGAATGTATTTCTAGAAAAACAGAGGCCCCTATGTGTATAGTTACCAATATCTCTACAAATAACACATTTTTTGAACACACAAATCCACGTTAATTCCTTAAAAAAAACTAGTACACACCAGTATCACTTTCACTTCTCTTTTACATGCTGATTATTTTTAAGTCAATTCATGTTAATACAGCTACAAATTACTCCTTGTGCTATTATTACCCTTTTCTAATTCAGATAGATATAGGAACATACTTTTGGAAAAGACCAAATTATTTGCACAGTTAAGTCATTTGCTGAATCAGGATTTATTAACTTTTTCCTCTACAAAACAAACTTTTTCTTTGGGGTTAACTGTGTTTCTTAGTCACCTTTTTACATCATTTATTTTTAAAGTATGCACTTTTCTTCTTGAAATCCCTTAAACTGCATTTTGACTTCTGCAATCCCTTTCAAATGCCCTGAGTCACACCAAACTTCCCTGACGACAGAGCACAACTTCTCCCGAACTCATGAAGACCCTCCTGACCATCAGCTAAGACAGAATCACTGAAAGCACAGTTTCAGCACCATTCACAGACAAAGGAACACAGGTTATCCTCAACTCAGTGTTGAGGACAGCTACCTTTATAATAACAGTAGACATGTACTTGTCCTTTTCCCCTAAGTTTCTGATTCTTGCAAGGAAATTTGTAATCTCTGTAAAGTGGACATTCTGCAAAAGCTACAGATACAATATACATTAACCACAAACTACAGATCCACGACATTCCTTGACATATAAAATTGATACAGGACAGGAGATGCTGAAATTCAGCGCAGCACTGCACTGAATTAGCATATCCCAAAATCTATCTCAACGGTACTTCAAGTGCCTACCTCTCCTAAACTGAGTTTAGTCCAGAGGATCTTTGAAAACTGACTGCCCTGTATTATTGCAACTAAAACTAGCCAATACATTTTGCCACAAAGTTGTCTGTAAAAAAAGAGTTGAAAAACTTTCAACACAAGGCACTGTCCCACCAGCAGACATCACAAGCTGTAAGATGAACCATGTAATACAGGCTAAAGCACACTCAGTTTTAGGTTAAATGCAGCTGCTATATATTTTACAGACCTCACAGGACCAAAGGATCACTTGGTATGCATCCTGTCTGGGTTATTCTGTCCCCAGTTAAATTTTTTGTTAGTCTTTGATTGTGATTACTGTTCAAACAAGGCAGTTACTTGTTTCAAGTGGCCAGCCCTCCCAATCAACGTCTTTGTTGCTCTGCCGTAACATCATAACAAAAATACTTTAAGTTGCTCAAAATATTTCTGAAAATCAATTTAATGCTTCAACTTCTGGTTTTCACAGATATTTTAACAAAAGTAAAGAGAAGCAGGAGGCAGAGAGTGGGATGCTTGTTGCTAGGTGATACCTAGCTCTCTTGAACTCCTACAGACTGAAATATTTATCCAGACTCCCACAAAGAATGACATCTACAATCGAGAAAGGAGACACACGTACTAAAGTACACCATGATTCACAGTAAGAAGCAGCAGCTCTGTCACAAGCTCAGTCGCTAGGGCACCTAAGATGAGGAGGCTGCAGTCTGGGATGGGGGTGATGTAACTCCTCCCGAACACCTGGCCGAATTTCAGCCGAGTCTTATGGGATGATGCCCCAATACATTTACGCCAAACCAGAATGATCTCAATGTCACTGGGATCACAGCACCACAAGAAAATGTATCCTTGACTCACCTGACCATATAGCAGTGGGGTTTTTTCTGCTCTTTGGGGTTTTTTCCTCCCTCAAACCACTATACTCTGACAACATGTTTCCATAGAAAAAAGCATGCAGTTGGCCAAACATAGATGAACAATTCATTAACCGAACACACAACTTTTGTGCCATGTTCCTCCCCCTCCTCACTTCAGAAGGTTTGCTACATCACTAGACTTTCAAGTGCTTACAGAGTCCTTCAGTAAAGGCTTAGAGGAATAAACATTCTTCTTTACAGGGTCTTTTATTTGACATTAATGAATTACTCTTAACTGAACAGCTTCAAGGATAAGTCCCAGACCTTCTGAGTCTTCAAGATGAATTACAAGAACAATTTGTTCTCCCTACAACTTACAGGTCTGGTTTGACAACAATTCAGGATAAAGTTTCAGATAAAGTTTATGTCTTTCAGTAATACTTAAAAAAATTCCTGCAACTGCACCAATGTACACAAATGAAATTAGAAAATGTATGCACATGTTGATGTACTGTAAAGGTGGAAAAGGACATAGTTAAACTCAGGAGAAGTAGTGGAGTCCTTAAATGACTGGATTTCAGTAATAAATCAGTGGTCGGTCAGACTAGAAGAGTGAAATAAATTGCAGGGAGCAGAGGAAAATATACCAAAATACTACATCTTCCTTGCCTTGTTATTTTAGAAGTAGTAAGCTCTGACACTTGGTTGTCTGAATGGATAGCTCTGAAACTTTGATACTCCCTTCACAATTCTAGTTTAAACAGAATGACATTGGTTTTCATTAGATTCAAATAAAACAAATGATAAGCGCAGTCACACTTCACTTTGGACAGCTTCTCTGACATACAGAAATATTCATGTTATAGTGCACACACACAGTACAAGTCTTTCGCCACATCATACTTGCTCACAACTCAAACTCACATATCAGAGCTACTATTTTATTTACCAGCCCGCGTACAAAAGTCGAAGGACTCAGTGAGGCTTTTGCTATTACAAGAAGTATAGCGTTTTACATATATATATACACACACATATACACATGTCTATGTTAATACAAAAACATGCACATATACAGTCACATTTTTGGTGAATTTTTTTTTTAAATAATGGTCTAAAGGAATCTGTTGAAAGCGTGCTTTCTAGTGCATTATTCAAAACACAGGTTTTTCAGCCAAGCTGTTAAATGTAACTATGTTTCTGAACCCATAAAGAACTCCAGTTAAAAAAAATCATCTTTTCCCCTTCAGACTTCATTTGACCCCTGACTTCAGCAAAACAGTCTGTTACTCTCCAGATAATGATTATCCAAGATTTGTACTCGTAAGGGCTTATGAACACCTGAAAGAAACTATAAACCAGTAATATCGAAAACTGGATATCCCTAATTTCAAATTGGGATTACGTATATTGTGTTTCTGCATTTTGTTTGTACTTCAGATAAAACAAATGGGATTAAGTGTACTAAAAGTGAAGTAAAACTGAAAATGAAAAGGACTGTAACCCCACAGGAAAACAGTTTGTGCTACAAGCAGGATGAGAGGGAAGAGACTTGCCAGTGAATTTTCCATATCATCACAGTGGGGTAAGGGATAAAGACTAGCCTCTCCAGCGATCTTCCATCAGGAGACTAGATTGACACTGTAGACAGTGCACAGAAAAAGACTTAACAATATAGGTTTTCTCCTCTCATTTTGCCCTGATAATATGGATTAACATTATCAAATGCTATCACCCGCTCCCTCCTTTCTGCTTTAACGCCCTTACTCAAGCAAGGTTTATGCTCAGTCCAGAATTGAGCCAACCCTGCCTGTGGTACAGGCAGCAGTACTTATTCTCTTTTCTCAAAGTTGCAGTATAATCTTTTATATTCTAACCCATTCAAAAATAAAATAAGTATTTCCATTTTCCGTTAGGAGGCTGTTGAATCCCAGAGACCACCAGAACAAGTAATCCTCGCACTAGTATGCGATTATAAATTAAATAACCAGAACTTAAGAGCCAGTTTCCTTAAGAATACTCATGGGAGCATCGATTTCCACGTGGACTGTGCATCTGATATTTCCCTGTGCGATGGCAACCTCCAGCCTGACTGCCTGATCATGCTCCAGGTCCAAAGGAATGAGTACAACTTCACTCCACACTTGCGTCAAAATCTGCTCTTGGTCAGCCCAGCTGTAGTAAACACTACTACCAGTGGTTTAGCCTGCAAGAAAGCCTAAAACACGTGAATGTCTGAAACAGATTGATGCTGCCTCAGATAGCAAAAATTACTCTTATGTGGCTTAGAACTTTGTAAAGTGTCTCCTCATAGCTGCCCTTCAGAGGGAACACCAGGACAATGGAAAAATTAGAGAGCAAGAAAAAAATGCAACACTGTTTATATGTGGTAGATTATATAAAGCCTGGCATGTTTTCTCTTTTTGGACTGTATACAATGCTGGAGAAAAGAACAGCATTAACCACCATCCCATTGTGGACAAAAAAAGGTGCAGCTCTGCCTTTACCACAGTGTCAAGTGCTCTGTGCCAACTTGCACAGCAAAACCACTTAAAGAATAAGCAAAAACAGAGAAGTTGTGCCCATTAAATTTCCTTTGAAAGAGGGAACAAAATTGTTCCCACAAGCACTAGAAAAAGTTAAACAAGCTGGATGTTTAGATATCACCAGAAGCTGGTTGTAAAATCAGTGTTGATGTCTCTGCATCTGGCACAGGCAGCAAAAGCTAACACCTTGTTTCACTAATTCCCAGCCTGGAGATGGTCACCTCCTCAAAAGTGCCCATATGTGCAAGTTCCATCTCACTGTGTCAATCAACACAAGTTAGCAAAAACCCAAACTGCTCAAACTAACTTATTTTGTTCCTCCAAAACGGAGGCGACAGTAAGCATGAGGTGGCTTTCACCTCTCTATCTAGTACAGCCAAAGCCTCTGTGAGAAGACAGGCTTCCACAATTTATCCCAAAACTGGGATAAATAAACAAGCATAAAGTGGGATAAAAAAAACAAGCAAAGAATACAAGCAAATGCTGTTCCAACTTGTGATTTACACGGAAGAAACCCAACCATCCTAATTTCCAGGCTCAGAGTTATGCTTCCAAGAAAAAAGAAAGTCACAAGCTGAATGCACTGTGCTCTACATAGTGAGTAGTAATGTTAAGCCCCTAACCCTGCCTTTACACAGCCCGCAACAAATTCCAACGCTGCATTCATGATAATCTGGATCCCTTTTCCTTTCTCTTAGAAACATACCAATAAGAAGTTTTCTCAAGAAAACAGCATGGTATCTGTCTATGTAAATGTGTAGGTACACATTCAGGCTTCAAACCAGGGGCACTACATGACACCAGTGATGTTATTAATCATGTTTAGAAGCCTATTTGGCTGGCATCCTACAAATGTGGGTGATGAGTGCCTGTGTTAATAGGAAGGTACACTCCCTTAAATTGATCAATTGACCACAAGTGTTTCAATTAATAATTTTTAATGTCTTTTCCCCTAGCCTATTCTATCCTTTCTTGAAAGTGCAGACTGGCATTATTACTAATAATTATCCCTCCGCATATCGTAAGTAAAAGGCTCAGAAAAGGGAGAAATCCCAAATCTGTAAATACAATATTCCCATCAGGCACTGACCAGTATGAAACAGCTTCACTACCAGATTCAGCAACTACAAATTTTTCAGTAATAATTCGAAATCCAGAGAAAAATCACTGAACTCATGCTTTTGATGCCTTTCAGAGGAACAAGGAGAGTAAAATTTACTCTAGTACTATTCATGGAGAATTTCCACTGAAAACTCTTCATCTCAGCATTTCAACCTTCCCAGCACACGTGAACGCTCAGCACAAGCCGCAATTAACCTTAGAATGCTGTACAAGTGTTTGGAAATCCACCCAATACATACCTGGTCATATCCCCATCAGCCTTCCTAGGCCTCATTGTTTCTCTCCTTACTCCAATAGCCCTCTTATTTTTGACAGGATACTCAGTTGGTCTGCTTATCTCCCAGTACCTTGCTTAGACAGGAAGGTATTTGCTGCTCTCCTATCTGACAGTTCCCCAATCACTTATACTTTTTGGGGGGACAGGAATAGTTGGGGAATAATCCAATGTATTATTTCATGCAATATTCCAAGAGACGATTAATCTGCAAATCTCACTACATACTGAAGCGCAAAAACCAAAAGTACTCTGATATTCAAAGGTAATTTGTACTTTCCAGTCTCCTACTGAGATGACTATAGCAGCCTGCAGGACTCGCCATCTGCATGCATGCCACTGCCATTTCATTCTGCAGACCAACATGGACAAACAACCCCTTTAACCGCGCCTTGCAGTTATTCACATTCACAGCCCAGAAACTATGACCTGAAGAGTAACTTTAGGAGATAAAGTTCTTGCCAGTTGGCAGGTTCATCTCACCTACTGATGGACACCTACACCTGCGCTAGCTGCCCTTCATGGCTCTGTAGCTAAAGGAGAAAGAGGCAATGTGAGGGCATGAGTCACAGTCACCACAGCCAGACAAGCAACTGCTTGTGGTCAAAATTTATTTTAAATAAGTCTTGGGTTCCTTTGTTCTCCTGAACAAACCCTTCAAACTCTAAGACTTGAGATGTCATCATTTTCAATGGAGCCAGGTTGACTTGGAATAGCACTCCATTTTTACAAGAGCTTGGAGAAAAAAAGGAAAAAACAAAAAAGTAACTTGAACTGGTTAAATATTATTGTCAAGCAGAAACTGGTGACATCGCCCATGCTAAGCTTCATGTATACCAAAGCTCATCAGTTACATGGACACCGCCACAAAAAAAATTACAAAAATCAGAAACTGAGGATGGTAAGGAAGTCACATTGCTTGGTGTATTAAAGGAGAGACAAAAACACTACAAAGAAAAAAACCCTGCATTTCACGGAGGAACACAATTTTAAAGACCAAGGATCTTCACTCGGCTTGGCCAGGCTGCTGATCCTGTACTCTGTGTCACCTCCAGTGAAACAAATCAACCCCAAATTTATGTTCCTGCCATTCCTATTACAAGCTAGCAATTGGACTCACCATATTTAATTATCTTACAGGGAAGAGAGTGTAACATAAATTAACAGATGCCATTAATCAATAATTTAATGACAGTAAGAGACAAATACCAAAGGTAATCACCATTGAGCAGAAACTTCTTCCCCCTCATCAATATTCCAGTGCAGCAAAAACAACATGACAATATGGATACTGTTTTGAATTAAGCATGCTTTTGGCCAGCCTCAAAGACTTCTACCCAAGACACACAAAACCATCCTTACTTTACCACCACAATGCATAACCCCTACAAACTGTCCTGACTCAGAACACCACAAATTACATGAACAGCTAGACCCACCACTCCTGAAGATTCAGTTCAACAACTCCTCAACAATCAAAGCTTTTGTTTTTCTATCAATTCCCTTTGGTTACTTTTTTGATTTGCAGGTAACACTTGACATGGTACATGACTTTAAACGCTTAACAAAGCAGTTTAACTGGCAATAGGAGAGACACCTTAGCTGAAAACACACCTGGGGCTACACCCATCCTCAGCTTAATGCCAGGAATACACGTACCTGGTATTTCGAAATTATGAGAAAACTCCTAAATTAGATTAAGTATTGAAAAATATTTCTGTAATTTGGTTACATAAAAGACAGTAAACTGCTCCTGCTATTATAATTATACCAATTTTGAGCAGTTGCCCATCATCTCCCATCAATGCCACGCAGTTTCCCCAGCCTTTTTCAGCAACTGCTTCCCTTGGTGACACGGTTTCTTCTTTCGACGTTAACCAACACAGAAACATCACAGTTGTACAGATCTCAAGCCTTAACTGTCCTTCCATCTCTCTCAGGTTCATGATTCCTACGGCCACCCTTGAGTCACAGTTACCAGTCCCTGCTCCCCCTGACACCTGGCTCCTCTCTAGGCCAGTGGACCTCCCTTTCCACCTCCCTCACTTCCAGGACAGGCTTCTGGTAGGCAAGTTGGCAGCGTCTCCAACACTTGCCCCCATGCACATCCCTACACTGGTGCCTCAACTGGCACCTTCAGCCACAGAATTCAGGGGTGTGAGGCTGTTAACCAGACCACACTCTTCTCACCCCATGGAATAAGCAGTCTCACGTTTCATTGTCTTACATTCAGCGGTTTTTAAAAGAGTTTAGAAGTATACTTTGAAACAAAGCCATGTAGAGCTTGCAAGCCCAACACTCTCTGGGACTTGTCCCACCTACCCTCATCACTCTCTCTTCATCCCCCTTCCTGAGTTCCCTTTTTGCGCAGGCCACTCATCTACTGATGCTATTCCAACAACAACCCTCTCAGTTTCACTGAGTCTATTTCCACTAGAAAGACAAATCTTGACGCTCTCCTGCTGTTTATTAATCTACAACTATGAAAGATTTCAAGGTTTTGGGTTTTTTTTAACACAAAAGCTAATTATTTCTTCTAGATCTTAAATCGTGCATCATTAGATACAAATATTCCCTGTACCTGTATTTAGAGTTTTCAATATCCTGAATTCACTGCTAGCAGCAGAGGTGGCTGGAGCTACCTGCTCCACAACACCATCAAACAGAACTTGTCACACACAATGCTTTCCTATTTAAAAGCTTTTGTTACCAAAGAGGAAGCAATTATAAGAGCATCACCACAGGAGCAAACTTCAGTTAGTAACACCACCACACACAATCAAAGTACTGACAACAGTCCGGAGGAGAACAGTAAATATCACTGTCGCAATATAAAGACATTCTGGAAACAGTTCTATTACAAGCAGAAGTAGCTGTAATGTTCTTCGTAATATATATAATGAATACTGCAAAAAATTCACATTCCCACTAATGCAAAAAAAAAAAAAAAAAGAAAAAAGGGGCCAATATCATCATCCTAATGATAACTCTACAGGATGCGACTCCATAGGGGTTATCACAATTAAGATTCTGTTAAAACAACCATTATAAATATCTATTTTTAATTAACTGTAATTTATAATATGAAGCAGGTTATAACTTGATGATTTTCATAAGACAATGAATTAAAGATTAGAAAAACAAAATAAATGTTAGCCTCCTTGGAGGGGAGAAGGAAATCAAACCAATTTTAAGATACATGGGAAAAAAGTAATATAAGTCAATAAAAATAAAAATCGTAAGTTTTGGTTACACATACCAAATTTTATAGATAATAAAGTAAACCACTGAAAATAAAAGTCCCCTAAGTGTACATTTACAGTTTAAAAAGAACAAAAAAAATTAGTGTTACAGCCCTGAAGTTGATACCTGAGAAAACATGGAAGTGAAACAATGACTGCTCTACCAGATCCTGCATGGCTTAGTCTCAAAAAAAGAAAAAAAAAAATTAAAAAATGCATGCAGATATTTGTACAAATCCACACAGGAAACATGCATCAAACAGTTAAAACCCAAACTGCTCCCAGCAGGACCATATCCAGCAGAGCCATGTTTATTACCCCTCCTTGGCCCATCAGGCCCAGGTACCCAACCAAAGGTTTACAGCTGGGGAGGGCTAACAGGGGCAGGCTTCTTGCATTTAAGGGCCATTTTCATCAGCTCCATCACTTTTATCCTTAGTCCCAAACTCAGGCATTACAGTCAGATTATTCTGCCTTCCCAGCTGCATTTTCCAACCCAACACATGGAGGCAGCCCACTTTCCTCAACTCTCTTTCCTTTATCAACTGACCCAGTGACAATAATGTCAGATTGGTCCGGTGATCCATCCGCCTGTTTGCTTCCACATCCCGCTGTGCACAGCAGGCACGCTAAAATACAAGTGTCAAGCAGTCAGGAAATCTCGACAGGCCTCTAATCTTAAGGGCATCATCAAATATGGTTAAGTCATCCTCTCGTATGGAAAAATCCCATGGACTGAGGCCAGCAGTTTAAAGGGCTTTGACAAGCGGAGAAGGATTACAACAAGCCAGCACCATTTCAGAATGAAAAGCAGAGAGGTCTAGCTTCCTAACAAGCAAATTCACCAAAGAGTCACAAGCTTAACTGGAAACATCTTAACCTGCAGTATGTCAGCAAATGCAAAGTAAGCTCTTTCAAACATGTACTGAAAGAAATGCTGTATTTTCTTCAGTGTTGTTTTTCTTAACAGCATTTGAGAAGAGCCCATGAAGAAACACTATACTGAATGAGTTCAGGAGGACTGTATTATCTAAGTACAGAAGAACATTTCTGGTAATACCCAGGGATGATATTCACAAGCATCTTCTTACTATTCCGTAAATGCCTTCAAAACAAACATCTCTAGGCTGTACCAAGGATGCAGAAGTCTCACAGAAGATGCTTTTGAGAAGCCTCCTGAGGCACAGTGTGCCAGGAAGGGTGCCAGCAGTACCTGTGTGTTTTCTGAGCTTTTTCATACTTTGTACCCAGCACACAGTTTTCAGATTCAGGAAAGAGAAAGGGAATAAATTCTCAAGACAGAAGGCCGAGCAGACAGTTGTAATATGCCCGCCTCTCCTCCTGAGGAGGGCAAAGGCAAGTGGTTGTGTCAAGTTCTACCTCTCTGGGGCTCAGCTTTCTGTCTGAGTCATCCTCTCCCCTTCCATCTCCCAAGCCAGAGCAAGGCAGAACACTTCTTCCATAGAAGTAAGAGACATTAACACTAAATTAAACTGATACTAAGCTTCAAGCAGCTGGTCAACATTAGCTTGAGCTGAAGCTGCCACCATCCTGAAGGCACCACCCCACAAGACCATGGCATTTACTGAGACATTCCCAAACTGAAAGAATTTAGCAGGAACGGCTGGCATAGCTAGGAGAGCATTTGTCCTTTTCCTCCGCTCCTGTAAGTGGTATGCCAGACCAGGATCCTCATCACCTGGCCCTCCCCTGCTTTCACAGTTTCATTTTGTCTGTTGCCACCTGAAGAGCAATCAATGGAAAAGTCACACAAATTGTGAAAATTAGGATAGAGGAAACCTCAAGAGATCATCTAGTCTCTCCCCAGCAATTCCCACCACCATGATCACCTGAAAAAATCATTTCATCTTGATCATAACTATTACAAAAAGACTTCAAGAAGAGAATCACTGGACCTGCAAAGAAAACTGCCTGTAGCACCAAGATTCATCCTCATTCACACTGAAGACAAAACATCTGCTTTAACTTACCACCAGGACCACAAAAAGAACAAAAATAGTCAGGCTGGGAACATGCCAGAGCTCTGATATTTGCTTCAATTGTTCCTGAAAACATCTATAAAATAAACATTTTTCAACAGAAAATTAGGATTAAGCCCCTCACAAAATATGACTAATTACAATAAATTCTCTGCCTTTTAAGGATATTTTTCAGATCAACTATCACAGATGATGTCTGAAAAATTATTTAAAGATGAAAACCAGTATGAATTATTATCAAAGTTTTAGCTGTCAAGAACATTTTCATTCCTCAGTACGAGATAATACAGTAGTCTTTCATATTGAAAAAAAAAAAATCCATACACAATAGCAATCATTCCTCCAGCTTCTTTAAAACTGATTTCATACACAAGCTTTGTGATCCATGGCCCCCCCAAACAACAACAGGAGTGACAAAAGGCAGTTCCTTCATGCAGAATTTCGTGTTTCCCTGGCTAAATTTATTTTCTCATAGAGGCAAGGCTATTGCTAACCCTAGTCAGATGAAGTTTCCAGATACCACTGAACTCTAATACTGGCACATCTAGGTCATTACAAAGTCTGTGGAGCTGATGATCTAATTGGTTGTGATTCCTAGTAAAATATAAAAGTCAGTACTTGGTCCACGTCTATGTATTTTTTCTATTTTAATACATCTCAACTCAAGGTATGTAAAGAAATAAATGTAAATTTGTAAGTGTAAATCTGTATACAGGCTGTGTGGTAGCAATGAACAGTAGTAAATGCACTCAAAATAACACTATTCTCACAACTAAAATGAAAATCTTTTTAGTACAGTAAAAGGACACATGAGAATGTAGGCACTCTCAAAGTAACCACATGCAGAAGTTGTTATTACTATGTACAGACTCTTATAAATACCTCTGATCTCCTGGGATTGGGTTATATCCAATTAGTCACATCCAGAGAGTAACCACAAATAATACCAGGATTTTTTTCTATTCCATACACAAGACCTTGCAAATAAATTTTTTTTTTACTATTATTATAATTTTGGTCATACCATGTTAATACAGTTTTGGTGATAAGGATCTTGGCTATTTATATATATATACTCTATGGGTAATGGTCAGAGAGAATACTTTGCTCGTGTACTGTGCGATAGGGATGCACTGCCTGAAAAGGATATTAGTAAGTCCATTATCATAAGCATTCACTGATAGAGGACAATTATGTAACTTTTAATTGTCTTCTTTCATATGTTATAGTCATGTAAGACAGCAATGCTGTTAAAAGCAGTAGCAAACATCAATACGCACTTGTGAAAGACAAGTCCAGATGAACAAGAACGGAAAGGAAACAGCAGGAACAAGAAAAAAAAAAAAAAGACAAATGCAGCTGAGAAGCAGAGAAGGAAAATGAATACATGTTTACTGCAACTCACCCTGCTGCATTTGCCTTTTCTCTGCTCCTCAGAAATGGAAACATAGAAGTATGAATGATACAGAAGACCATACAGGTTACTGCCACCATAGAAGATATCATCAAACCCTAGGGTGTAAAACAAGGGTTCTACACAATACTTCTTTAAAAAGACCACACAGCTATGCAAAATACAGCAAATGGAAAACCACATGATATTTATTTTGCTTTGTTAACTTCTTTGTGTAAGTCTTGTATTTTTCAGTAAGATTTTTTCAGGGAAGTTGCAGATGATTCCGGAAACTGACTACTCCTCTGTGCACTCTTACTGACTTTAAAACAGGTGTATTTTTGAGTTTTTGCTTGCTTGCTCACACTCCAGTGCACCAGCTTTGTAATTTTTAGCGATTCCTTCCTGTGTGAACAAGCTTAAGCTTTGGGTTTTCTTTCACACGCCAACAGGAAACCCTGCCACTAAAGCTGCAGACAGCATGTGGGGAGAGGTACAAGGAAGCAGTGTGACCAAAATTTTGTATTATATTTAAAAGAAAAAGCAGAAAAATAATAGATGAGCAGTCTAGAAAAATCAAGGGTTAAATATCTAGAGTGAAGGAAAAAACCCCACTATGTTTTATCACATACACCAGAAAAATTGTTCTTCATCTCCAACTATTGGACTACTAAGCAGGTGAAAAACCAGCCAGACCACTGGCCTCGTGATATATTCATCTGCTATTTGAAGTCCTGATACCAGACAATTTCCAAGTGCCAATACTGTACAACAACTTCATTAAAACTGATAGGATGGAACAGAGTTTCCGGAGGTTTGCAGGTGACAAAATTTCGGGAAGCAGTGAGCGCACTCAATGACAGTACTGCCATTCAGAGAGATCTCAGCAAGTTGGAGGAATGTTTTGGCAGGAACACTGCCAAATTCAGCAAATGCAAGTGGGAGGTCCTGCATTTGGGGAGGAATAACCCAATGCATCAGTACATGCTGGCTGGAAAGAACTTGGGAAAAGAGAAAGAGCTGGGGTCCCAGTGGATGAAAAGTCAACCACGAACCAAAAATGGGGGGCCTCGTGGCAAAGAAGGCCAACAGCCTTCTGGACTGCATTAGGAAGAGGATCACCAGCAGGCTGAGGGAGGTGATCCTTCCTCTCTGCTCAGCTCTGGCGAGACATCTGGAGTACTGGGTCCAGTGCCATGCTTCCCAGCACAAAGAAGACATAAACACAACAGACAAAGTCCAGGACAGGCCACCAAGCTGGTCAAGGGCTGGAGCGCATGGTACTTGTGGCCAGGCTGTGGGAGCTGGAATTGTTCAGCCTAAAGAAGAGAAGGGTTGGCAGGGAACTTACTAGTGTCTGCAACTACATAATACAGTGCAAAGACAACAGAGCCAAACTCCTCTCAGGGTTGGGCAGGAACAGGACAGAAGGTAAAGGTCATAACTGCAGCAAGCAAAACCAGAAAAGAAAGTAGTTTTTATGAAAAAGGTCAAAAAAACTACAACAGATTGCCTAAAAAGGTCACAATCTCCATTCTTGGGAATGTTCAACGCTTGACTACCCAGGAGTCAGAGCACTCTCACTCAATTCAGCCCTGCTTTGAGCAGGGACTGGACCAAATGAATTGCTTTCAGAGATATCCTCCAACCTATGTTAGTCTACCATTCTGAGGGGTTTTTTTTTCCACTCTATATAGGATTTTTCCAACTATTAAGACTTTAGCAATATAGTTTGAGAGCATAAGAAGATCCCACTCCAGTGACAAAATTTTAAGATCCACAGTTCAGGGGAGTTTCACACAAGTTTTATCATTCTTGCAACTGTAAAGACAAAAAACTTCCAAATTCCTTTTTCCTTCTGCTCAGAAACCTGCTCAGAAAGAAATGCAATTTTTTTTTCAGAACACCTAATCATGAGTATGCATATAAATGTGCATGTAAAAATATATATTGTGCATTTATATGTCTTTGCCAACATATCTGGAAACCTCCAAATACTTCTGGCATTCTGAAGAGGTAAGAAATGCAGCAGCTTCATATTTAAGTACTATACTACAGAAATACAAATCACATAGTTAGTTCTCACTGTTTATTGTTTATCTCACTGATATTTCAGCTCTTCTTCCATAATACAAACCGTATTTTCAATCAGTGCCTGTGTCATGGGTATCCTACACTTGTGATGCCGACTAGTGTAACAAAAGCTACAGACACAGCCTCTACGGACACCAGAAAAGTGACAGTATGTTTTCAGCTGAAAAATAAAGATCTGCATTACTTGAGTGCCAAATCATGTGCCACCATTAGCACATACTATTAGACTACATCTAGGGGACTTCTGCAGCTTGGACCAACTGCTCTGTCAAAGACTTTGTAAACTTTCAGTATGTGAAAAGCAAAGTAATAACTTCACCAGTTTGGGGTTTTTTCTTCTATGCACACATGGTATGTTTATGTAAGCATATATAATCCATCTGAGATATAAAATATATGCCAAAAGGAAATTTTGAGTTTCAGATTTTTATATACAAATGAAGAATAAGAATCACATGACAAAGCAGAAGGAGGAACAGATTTCTATAGTTTCCCATCATCTGTGACCAAAGCACCAGTACACATACATGACATTAATCACCCAGGACTCCACAGATTGCATCAGCAGAATTACATATGAAGTCCACAACTATTATTATTATTATTATACTTTGATGCTAAAGTTAGAGCCCACACAGTACTGAGGACTAGGAAGACACATTCAGTTCCCTTTTCCCTGCAAAGCTGATGCAGCCTCAGGTGATAATCTTTCTCCCTTCTAGAAAGATAAAATAGTGTCCAGGTTGTGTCTCAGTTCCAAAACACTTAAAAACACCATACTAAAACAGTGGTTTTCAGCAACATTGTAATTTTTTTTCCAATGGTATAACTGATTTCTTATAAAAACAGAGAATGAGCACAATGCAGACTGTAGAAAATTCTGCCTGCATTCCAACCGTAAATTATGAAGGTCATGTTTGGTTTCGGGTCGTGGGACATATCTATCCTTGGGAAATATCTCAAGGAGAACAAAGTAGCTCTGCCTTGGTCCAGCTCACTACATACACAGCACCTTTGGGCATCTCTCCAGAGCAGCCACCGCCTTCAGCAATGAATGCTCACCAGCACAGTTCTCCATGACTATGCCATCAGGTGCCCATGGGCAAGCAGCCATACCTAGGGTATGGATAATCAGCATTCAACATTGTTGTATAAGCAAGCAGTAGCAAAAAAACTGGCAGCAGTACTGAATGCAAAGTAATTTTAAAAAATCCCATAGTTCACGCCAAATATCCAGCTCTTTGCACCGTAACCATCCATGCATTGCAACAGTAATTTCAAAAACAAACGCCATATTATTTTAAAATTTATCAAATCACAGGCTAGCAATTATATACAGTTCTGGAGAAAAAAACAACTCTATACCACCAAGGAAGAAAAAAACCCAAACCCTAGCCACATAAGTAAAGCACCCTCCTTCCCAAAATACAGTCACAAGACTTAGATGTTTTAACTTCTAACCCACATTCTTCAGGGGAGGGATGGAAGGCAGGAGGATAAATACATGTTGCCTAAAATGGCTTAACAATCCAGATTCACTGTTATACTACTATTTGTAAAATACAAAGCCAGTTTCGCCCTCAGATTTTGAAGTGAAAGACACAGGCAATTTAAGTTAGTTACTATATTGATAAGGCCTAAAAGTACTAAGGGAGGTATGGCAAACACAGTTTTATATATTAGCTCTCATTGAAAATCAGAGGGAAAAAAAACATCCTACACTTACTTTTACAACCATACTGGATAAATATAACCCAAGGCAGGGGGAAAACCCCACAGTGGTCTAGTTCAAATTTTTAGTATCAAATTTGTAACTAATCATTCAAGATAATGAATCAGTAATGCTACAGACCTAGTACTTCCTTCTTCCATACACAAATACACTGATTTGACTGTGTGAGGTGCCCATGACACCCACTTAATTTGGGAATGAGGGCATTTTCAGAGCCCAGCAAAGGTTTACCCACTGTCTCCAAATCAGGTCCCTTATTAAAATCACTGCTGTCATGCAATTTACCCAAAACCAGGCTTTGACTGTGGCAGTAAAAGTTTCAAGACTTTTGATGTAGACTGAGCCGTATCTAACAGATAAAAGCTGTACTTTAGTAAAATAACGATGATTTAATTATTTCTTTTACTTCTTGCATGCCTTAATTCATAGTTAGTTTCTTTTTATGAAGTCAAAAATCAAAGCACATCAAGGAGTGCAATGTCCTTCTAAGGAACAATCCAGATCCAGCACCAGGTAGTCCCCAATTGCAGCTCTGTCTTTCATGCTGTGCCCCATAGGAAACCCTTTGTGCACACTACTCACAGCTTCCTCAGTTGTAAAACAGCAGCAACTCTACCAGAAGACAGTCATGTTTTCAGAAAAGGGCACAATTCATCACAACAGAGGAAGACACCTAAAATCATGATGCCACCAGCTCCTGCTTCCCCCATCTCCACTCCCAACTGATGTCATTGACTCTTGGTTCACCACTTCTGATGTTCATCTGAATACTTTGGAGAACTAAGGTCACCAAATGGGCAACTCTACAATTGACTTTTTTTAATAATTAGTTTTCAGTCAGATTAGTGAACTGAATCTGCTGGCCCAGAGGCAAGATCAGTACTGGAACCAACACTTGGAAAGGAGTACAAATGAAGGGAGAAGAGGACATGGACACCACTGCTTCTGGCACAGCAAGGTACAGGGTCTGCTAAGTCTGTCTTATCAAAACAGTGTCTGGTGAACAAATGGGAGGACATGCAAACTGCTTTTACAGCAGAACTGAACAGCTTTCCGAAACTTTTTACATTCTTCATTTAGTGGCATGAAATTTTTAAGTAATGTAAGACAACACTTCAGATTGGTGTATCAAGAGATGTCAGGAGCTCATCAGCAAGAGCTAGGAGAATGACATTCTCTGGCCCACAATAATTTGATTTTTCCTACAATTCTGGACTTGTATCAAGACTCATCTACTGCTGACACAGATATCTACACATCTTCGCATTAAACTTCAGTGGAATCAATCCTTTGTGTAACTGCATTCCCGTAACAGCAAGTGAAACATAAGAGAACTCTTCATAAAAAAGATGAAGAGTCCACAGGAGAATTTCAGTTTCTCAACATTCTTTACTTTACAGACATGCTTCAAAAGGAAATTAAATTAACCCATGAGTGCTATTTAATTGTCAGATATGATGTCAACAGGCACTTTAACAAAGACCAGATAATCACAGACAAGAGGTAGGATATGCTGCAACGGCTTTCACTACTTTGCTTCCGTATGAGTGAACATGTTCAAATCTATACATGAATGGCATCTCATAGCAGGAAGCAAAAAAGGTATATTGAAATTACAGGTTTGTTTATAGAGACAAAAGAAATTAAAATTACAATGAAACCTCCAAGATTTTCTTGTAGGTCCAGCGTAAGAGAGAGGCAGCATCCTGGACCTGCTTGCTAAGCCAATGAAGCACACACTCCTATGTTGATCTAGGAATACTTTGGCATAGTGTCTATAGAAAACATTTTCTTTAAGAAAATTGATCCCTCCAAAGTAACTCAAAACAGCATCTTAACTCTACTCATATAGATTATTAACTTCCTTTTCTGGACAATATGCCATTTCTGTTATATAGCTGACTTCCTTGCAGTATAGTACAAGGCATCTTCTCCAGTCCTGTTAACTTGTTTTCTACAGGTAGCAAGTAATTTATACCTGAAGTGACTTTATTTTTGTTGAGGTATTTGATGCTAAGTTTCTGCCCAGAAAACATTTTTACAGCTGAGACTTAACAATCCATAATAACAGGGATTTCCAGTGGACATATTTAATGAGAGACGGTAAAAAAAAATACAAATATTCATCTACTTAATATTACCAAACACCTTTACTGTAACAATATTTTTAAAAAAATGGACAGTTCAAGGTAAACCATTATCTACAATCACTCCCATACGTGTCCTATCTTTACGACTGTTGGCTGCAGCCTTTTTAAAGGTCCTTTCACTGACAGTGCTTATCTTAGCTTTACTTTAAAAGCTTTCTTTTTTTCTTCCTGTCCTCTGCCTCACTTCTTGCAATGAAGTACCCTTCAAACTACAGATCAAACTGCTTCACTTTGACTTTGTCCCGATGATTCTTCACCACCAGCTAGCTATTCATAATCCCAACTACCTTCTAATATCAGAACCAAGAACAAAAATGGCCCATACACTCCGACATTTAAAAGGCACAGTTACTCAGTCTGTGGAAGCTGGGCAATATTTGGCACATACAAACAGACCTGAAGATCAGATCCAGTACACAGTAGTACTGGACAGTACACTCCAGTACACATCCCCCATTGCAGCTCCAAGCTGACAGGTACCTGGTCCTCAACTCCAGCATCCAGAAGCCCGTGATGGGGATTTTATGCACGGGAAGACAGAGGCACTTCACAGCAGGATCAAAGCCTTCACCCACACTTTAAGTGATGCTAATGCATCAAAAAGAGGCTGATCTTAAATCCTCTGCACAAGGTACCAGATCTGTGGTTCCGACATACAAAGAATAAACATTATTTACTTGAGAAGAGCTGACAACATTGCATTCGTCTAGGCTAAAACAGAGCATCAACAATAGGGGGTTGGGACCACTCTACACACCCATAAGAAGCTGCAGAGAGGACTAATTTTCCCAGGTCAGTGGGGGCAAAAACTATACTCAGCTTCTCCCAGTCAGGAACAAGAGATTCACTCTTCCAGAAGGCACCAAAAACCATGGGAACATGACTGGTCATGTACCAAAGGTGAAGGTGGTCCTGGCTTCCCAGAGCTGTTTTGTGCATTTGGACATTCACTGCAGAAAGTTGCTAAATTCCTCACTGAGGTCCAGCCCCACGCATACCTTGGATATTGTCAGACCACTGTCAGACACCAGGTGGCCTTGCCTTGCTCTGCAATTAGACCAGATCCTCTCTGGAGCTCCAAGAACAGCAACTAGGGCAGTAATTTCATCAGTACTTAAGGATACACTGATTTTCAATAAGATTTAGGCACTCACAAACTTTCACCCCAAGGAAAGAAGATGAACAGACCAAACATGTCAGCCATGTAACAAAGAACACAGCTGTGCATGAGCAGAGGAGTCTCCTCCAAGTCTTCCACTAACATAGGGAAACAAAGAGTGAGATGGCAAGTGGCAGCAATTACCTTCAGGGACAGGAGGAACAGCAGAGGTACAACTTCCTCCCAAGAACGAAAAAGTACGGACAAAGCGAAGGAAAAGAGAAGCAGAAGGATAAATATGAGAAAGGGAATGAAGTAAAAAATGGTAGGCAAAAGGAGAAAAAACAGAGTGAGCAATGAAGAGAGGAAATAAAAAAAAAGTGTACACTTTTATCACTCAGTATTGAAAATTTTAAGGATTATAAGAAAATCTCAAACACATCTCTGATGAAATAAGGGCCATTTAGCTGTTGTTTCACTGAGTGTAGTAGGGGTTTTTGTCCTTCTTCTACTTTTACAGAAATTGTTGGATGAGAAAGTTGAGTGAGTTAACCATAATCAGGAAGTAAAATGAAGTCGTCTAGACAAGATTTATCTATTAATTTTAAATGTTTTTAAATAGCAAGAGCATCTTGCATATGTATACTCATGAGCAAGAGACCAGAATGGAGAGAGACACAAAAAAGAGAGTGAGCAATGAAAAGAAACCATTAGAAAAATGTCAGACACTAGTAAGAAGATGAGTCAGATAAGGAAAAAGATAAAAAATATCTTCAAAGAATCAAGAGGATGAAAAAATTCAGAAAAGAGCAAAATTTCAAGTTACTTAGCTGCAATGCTTGTGCTTTCCTTACTTCTACAATATCCATATCTGGCAATGTCCTGTATTTATAAGCATAATGAAATGGTGATAGGTCTGGTAGGAGTACTTCCATTAGATAAAAACTTATGGCTATTCTGGATTTTAGCAAACCAGTAGCAAGAAAGAGAGAGGAAAAAGCATCTACTGTACCCATGTTCCAGCTCTGCAGGAGCATGGGAGCCCTCCCTCCACGCAGGTTTCTGTTTTACTTGAAGGACAACTTTTTGAAAGTACTTTCAGTTGTTGGCAACTACAGCAACTTTAGCTGTAGGAGTCAAACTCTGCAGTAAGGAAGATCGATATCATCTCAGAGATGTTCCTGCTTTCTTCATCCCCACTGAACTGTAGGCAGTCAAAGCTCCAGATTGCTTTTAAAGCCTTGGGCTAGTTTTATGTTCTCCACTATTAACCTCACCTGGAACTGGAGCAGCATTCTGTGTCCAGCACCCTTCTATGTTTTCTGCTCTCCAGCAAGCATCTTGGTTTCTTCCGGCTTCTTTGGCTGTTTTTCATGCAGGTGCATACTTATGTAATAATTACAAGGATTTCCTAAAAAAGTTCAGTCCGAGTATCCATGAAGAATAACAGCTGGACTCAAAGATCGTAAAGAACTTTTCCAACATAAACAACTATGATTTTTTTCCCCTCTTTGTCTCTTGTATCTTTCTTCCAACTCAGTCAAAAAAGTTTCAGAAGGGTAACACAACTTTTCCTCAAACCACACGACAAAGAGTCTTCCTGCAACAATGCTCCCTCTTCAGATGCATCACCTTCACTTCATATCAGAATTTCCAGGGACAAAAAATTTGCACAGCCTCAAAAAACTGACAAGGGAGGGAGAGAAACACAGGACTGCGATTTCCCACACTCTTCACACAGTGACACAATGTGTAAATGACTGAGGGTTCAAGCACATGTCCTCCTCCAATCTCCACCACTGACAAAGATGCTGCCCACTGCTGCTGAAACTGCCCTAGCCAATGGCTGCCCTCCCTCCAGATCCAATATTCCCATTGGGGAAGGATAATACACTCAAATACACACTTGAGTATGCAGCAACCTATGATGGAGTGAGGATGAAATATCAGGTTTTTGACAAAGCTCCTGGAACGTGTGAACATGCTTTCACATGGTAATTAGTTTGCAAATTGAATACTTCTTACTGCTTTAGTTCAAAAGTCCTTATATACTAGCTTAAGAGGCGCTGTTCAGAGTGTATCAGCCATTCAGATGCACCCCACTGTAACCCAGAGTCACATTTAGTTGTCTCAGTCATTCAGACAATCTGAAAAATCCTATCTTTTACGTTATTTTTTTCCCATCGTGGTCTATATCTGTCTCCCCCTAGTGTTAGGCATCTAATCCAAGTTCCCAGATAGGGACCTGAGGTATCCTAGACTCTCCCTACAGACAATTTACACAGGGACAGGCATCTCTGATGTATTCACAGCCCACCTGAGATCTAGAAGGGCTTTTTAGCTTTCCCTTGACCACAGCAGGAACACTGTGCTAACTGCACCTGGGCACAGTGCCTCCATCAGGTGTTAAATGAATTAAACCTTCCCTTCCTGTTGTATTTCATATCCATATACACGCACTATACATATTCATGTATGAGTACATACAAAAACATACATACATATACACACGTACATACATACAGACACACATAAATAAATACATGCACTTAAACATTCCTCAGCAGAACTGCTCTTGGTACACTTGCATTCAACCAATAAGATGCATTTGCAAAGAAATTAACTAACACAGGCCAGGACAGAATTATTTCTCCCATCTGCCTTTATGGAACCTCTAAGCCTTTAGTGGGTGTGAGTGCTTCTCCCAACAGACTTTTGCACTGGCACAGCTGCAGTGATACACAGCAGAGACGTTAACAATTAAGTTAAAAAGTACATACTAGAAGAAGTAGTTACCATAGATTGAAGAGAAATAGAGATGTGCAGTTTTGCAGATCACTCATGAACTTGGCAGTATCTTCCTAATGATCACTTCTTGCTTTTCTGAGTTGCCAGTGGAGCCAAGACCTAGCAAGAATCTCCTTGCAAGCAAGCAGAGCATTATCAAAGAAAGTCTGCATCAGTGCATGGGTTTGCTTCCTAGCTCTCGGTCAAGGGTATTTACAAGGTAGCATGGCTCTCACAGAGTTAATGCTAGTAGACATGTGTTTGGCAATGTAGAATATAGCTATAGGAATCAGCCAAAAATACTGTTTTGCTTCTGTTTTTAATATCAAAACCTGGCACTCTGCCCTGCCATTACAGCAGGCTGCACCAAGATCAGGCAAGAGGGTCCTCTGCATCCCACCTGGTTCTGTCCACTCATGTCATATTTACCAGACCTCATGCAGACAGTATTGCAAAGTCAAATTCTCTATTTCTACTTAAAATATTGGTCATGTTTTTGTGGGGCACTTGCACCATCAGGTAGCCAGATGGAATCACAGTCTGTTGAAAAGAAACAAACATATATCAATAACTACAGTCTGATTTGTGTGCTTTAAATATTGTCAAAACACACATGAGAAAAAGGCTGGTGGACTTCACAGCCCAGAAAGCTCGATGCACTCCAAAACTCCATACAAGGAGCTAGCATCCACAAACAAGAGTTAACTGCAGAGGAGGAAGTGCCTGCAAGCAGGCAAGTAAATAAATAAATAAGGATGGAGAGCATTTCACATTCTTTCAGCCATTTATATTTAATGATCTCTATACAACATAGTCTACAGTTCTCCCAATATCAGAGCCATGCAACATGTGAATAAGAATGCATGAACTCCGAGATCAAACCTTAACTCCTCTGGCTTTAAATTGAAAATAACAGTCCTTTCCCTATTGATTTTTTCCCTCCTCTTTCATTTGTGAAAAATTGATTTTTCTCAGCCGTGTTTGCTGAAGTGTCCATACCTGCAGTTCCCTGCTTGCTTAAATCTTTGTATTTGTTCATCCATACTTCCAGTAAGCCATGTCAAATAAGCACCTGAGAGGCCTGGTCCCACACTCACTGGTGGTCTTATCAAGTCTCAGAAATCCTACCCCTCAAACATTATGACTTAAAGATGAGGAGGCTGTTCCTGCCTTCCCAGAGGATGCTCAGAGTCTACTCCTGCAGCCAGAGACCCTCAGAATAAAGCCTTGTGTCAAGCATTTTTGCAGAAAGACATCTTGGAACAGCACAGACATCTGAGAAAGATGCAACAGGAGCTCATGCTCCCCCAGCAGCTCCTGAGAAGGCAGCAGAGTAATAACTCCAGGCTTGCCATGTCTTGAACATCCTCAGGAAACCTGGCACAAAAAATGGGAAACCCTGGAAGAAGAGAGAACTTTAGGAGATCAAGATGAAATGACAGAAAGTACTCACACAACGAAGGCCTCACCATGGCTATTGCCCATTTCTCCTCTCTCTGATGGATTTAACAAAGGAACTCGCATCACACTTTGCCAACCTACTCAGTTCCTCTGAAGACAGCTGGACTAGCTGGAAAAATGCCAGACAATGCCAGCCTTTCAAATCCTGTGGCTATACAACTTCAAAATTGCAGCATACATGTAAAATTTTTTTTAAAAAATAAGTATTAAAAAAATTTTAAACATAAACTCTAAAACCAAGTTTGTCTGAAAATTTTCCAATGAGAGTTATTTGGGGATTAATCCAAATAGTAATTAAAACACAGTTTTAATTGAGGCTAAATCTGTACTGCTTATGAAACACTAATATTTTAGCCCTGAATCCTTTCTACAAAACAAACAAACAAAACAAAAACCAAACAAACAAAAACCCAAAAAACCCACCCCTCTTAATTCTCAAACCAGGCCAGGCTGTGCAGCAGCATTTATGATGTGCGCACATGTCCACTCCGAACACGTATGGCTTATTTCACTTTTGATCTGAACTATGACTTGCAGATGTGAGAAGCATTAATCCACCTGAGCAATCAATCTCTTTCACACTAGAAAAACCTGCATATAGCACACAAAAAGTAGTAATTTGCATGTAATAGGTAACTGAACGCTAAGGTACTTTTAAGGAAATTTAAGGTAACTAGCCATGCTGCAAGCCTACACATTTGAAATCCACAAATATATTCCTATTCCAGTAGCCTTTGAGTGGTAACTGTTTGGGGTTTAAGTCCAATTATTTTAAACCCTTCATGACTCTTATTTTCTTTCCCCAGCTCTTTGGCCCAAGGCACAAATAACACATGAGTTATGGTGTAAGCCAACAATTATGCAATTCTACACTCATTTATCAGACTGGCAAGAGAGTCCAAGTGATCATGACACAATAAACAAGATACATAAACTATAAAACACAACTAAAGCTGTAATTACCTATTTATCATAAGACAATACACCCTGCTTGTAAGCTAGGGGAAAAATAAATAACAACAGTAACTGACCCTCCGGATCCCAAAAGGGACAGAGCCCTTAAGTGAGGGGAGCTGGAGCAACAAGATTACATCCTAAATGGACAGCATTCACATGGCATGTTGCACTTTGACTCCCACAGTGACATCCTCCAGAACACAGCAAGGGGTGATTCATTTTTTTATAAAGTTACATCCTATTTAGTTGATCTTCTATGCAGCAGCAATTCCCAAGGGAAAAAACAAAGCACAAGTTCTGCCACAATATTATTCATTAAAAAACTGAAGTGTCTCACCCTGTGCAGAGATGAATGATTCATCCTTGTGCCCTGAGGAATATCCAGGCCAAAAAAGGATGCTAGATAAAGAGACAATCACTTCACAAACCAAGTGCAGAGTAAATAAATAAAATGAGACCTCTTACCTTTCTAAGAAGGGGAAGAAGTATTTTTAAGTGAATTTGGGTCTGCTCTAAACTTCAATTTAGTGTGCAACGAATCTTTTGTCAAAGCAGTAATCAAGAGGTATATCACAGGATCACAAAGTCTGCAGCAAAAGGAGCAATCTTCTACTATTCTTCAAGCAGACGAGCTCTACTCCACATCAGCTCCAAATGCCAAACTGCCCTAATTAGTTCAGTGACCCCAGGTAACATATACCTACAAAAGAAGACAGACAGAAAAGCAGAACTGCCCCTGCAGATGTGTTCCTCTCTGGAGACACCTTACAACGTGGAGGCTACCTCTGTACCAGCACACTGGCTGGGACTATCAGCTTACCCTGGTTCTCTGGAGAGCCATGGTGCATGTAAACCACTTTGCTTCTGGAGGAAGCTACGCCAGAAGCCTCTCTCCAGCTGCCCATCAAAATGTACGCCAACTCCCAAGGGCTCATAAGGCTCAACAATAACAACTGCTCCCATCTTTTCCATCTTCTACTTGTGTAGACATGGCCTCCAGCACATTGTTAGGTGAAAGAAGTCTAAATCTGGTAATTTCAAGATTCTGTAATTCTGTAGTTCAAATCCCTTTTAAAATAAAATCACACTGAATGACAAGATATATGTTTCTTTAATATTACCAGATCAGTATCTGTTGCAATTTTATCATTCCCTTTACTCTCCTTGACTCCTGCTGCTTCTTTGAATCACTCTCCCTTATTTTCCAGGTCCTATTCATCACCTTCCAGCCCTGAAGTACTTATTGAGTCCCTCAGTAGTGGCTGAGAATAAAAAGAACCACAACTAATGTTTGATGATTTCTGAAAGCCAAAACATAAAATACATCAAGAGCAAATTCTAAGCTGCTCTCAAAAGAATAATTTTGAACTTTAGAGACGAAAAATACTTCTCTTCTAGATATTACCCTACAT
>VWZG01013159.1:234118-265956 GCA_013396735.1 Grallaria varia
TATTTTTAAAATATGAAATATTAAATATATATTTATATATATTATATTACATAAATATTATATTGTTTATATAACACAGATATAAAGTCTGCATGAGACCACCCACCTGCAACAATCTCCACATTTAGTTAATTTCCAAAGCAATAATTTTCAGAGCATTAATATTTCAAATTACTAAAGCACACAGCAAGGTACAGAAGAGTTGAGCAGTTCAACAGTTTTCTACAGGACACCTGCCACAGATGGAAGAATGCATTGCTAGCTTTCCAGGATCTTGTCCTGAATAAAAAATACAGCTTCAGACTTCTTCCAGCTGAAAAGTGAGCTGCTTTGAAATCAAAACAAATGCCACTGTCTTGACAAATACAACTAAATCCAGGAAATGCATTAAGAAGCCAAATCTTTGCCACAGAAATTTTAGATGATTATTCTGTAAGGGGTTTCATGTCTGCACAGACCAATGTACAAAGAAGAAAGCCTCTCTTACAATATTCTGGTGCTTTTTCTTGGTGTATGAATGTTCCTAAATAAAAAAAGTATGAGTTTCAAACAGGGTTATATGCATTGTTAGAACATTTAAAATGTTCGCCCCAGGCAGGAAAAGAGATCAAGCAGTTACAGAACAATCTCAAGTCCATCAACCATAAAGAAAGAAAAATGTAAAAGGTACAAGTATATTTAAACAAATGGAATAATTTCAGGTCCTTTGTTCTACAGTACCTGAGCATCTTCCAAAGAGACACAAAGAAACATAACTAACATGTGCCATCTTAAGCCCAGTCTCAAACCTTTT
This sequence comes from Grallaria varia, assembly GCA_013396735.1. Lineage (NCBI taxonomy): Eukaryota > Metazoa > Chordata > Aves > Passeriformes > Formicariidae > Grallaria > Grallaria varia. The sequence goes on from VWZG01013159.1 coordinate 234,912, forward strand.
CTAGGAAAAACCACATGAGCAATGTAGTGTTTGGGTGATCTGGAGTTATTTCATTCTTCTTTTTGTCCCTCACATGCATCTACACATTCATTTACCCCTAGTCATGAGAAAATGGATGATTTGAGAATGATCTCGGGGAAGAGGGGTGAAGCAGCAAGATCTAGAAGAGCCTGAGCATCATTAAGGAAATAGCGGCACAAAACTGAGAAGAGTCAAAGAAGAGATGAAAAGACAAGCTACAGCTCACCTAATCCTCGATGTCCTGCAGCATAAAAATGTGCATCTGTAATTTTCTAAATGGCAGGAAAAAGGAATGCATTTGGAAAGATTCAGTTCTTCCAGGCTATTCTAAAGGTTGTAAGGTATAGTCTCCTGAACATGCTCCTTTCATTTCAATCATTTCTTATCAGAAATCTTTTATTTTTTTCCTTAGTATTTAAGGCAATCACAACCCAAGTATCTGGAAACGTCGCTCTGAGCTTCTAAATTGTTTTCCACATACTGCACAAGAAATGCTTTGCCTCCTGCCTGTGTTCTTGCCATTCACAGAATAACCCAAAATTCCCACTCTTCGGTATGTATAAACCAACAAAAAAGTTGAGAAATCTCTTGCTACAACCCCACCACATTTAAACAGGAAATAGCCCTAAATAGGAAGGCACAAGTGCAATTTACTTGATAACAACCACCAGGCACCACCTGAGATGGTAATTCAGGCTTCATTTTGTGTTTCAGGCAATGTAGATAATTTTAAAATAACACAACTGTTAACTGGCTATTGTACTGCAAACCCAAACATTGAGAATGAAGATATTTATGGTCACCAAGCAATATCAAGTTTAATGTCCCTGTCTTCAGAGGAGAAGATACTGAAAAAGGAAAGTAGCAAATGTTATTTATGACACGGTGTTAAATCAAACAGCCTTAACCCTACAGTCACACAAGCACTGTTATCCTAACTCTCTTATGGTCACTTCAGAAGGAAGTGCCTAACACTCAGCATTGGAGTTCCCACACTGGGACTGTGCCTGGAAAACAGAATTTGGGTTGGAAAAAGACAAACGTTACAGCTTTGTGCCCAATCCTAAAGCACAGGAAAAGGCAGAAAAGTAAGTGACCAGAATTAAATTAGTTCTCCTCAATCATGACTGTCACCATCACCACCAAAACACCTTCAAAGATCCTCCCCTAGGGAAATTTTCCTTACTAGTATTTCTGGCTGTTCTCAGATTTGGCAAATGGACTGCACCTTTTGCATCCATATACAGACTCTTAAGATACAGCATTATTTCTGCCCTCAGACTTCAGGGCAGCTACAAGAAGTCACTTTGGATTTCCAAAAATCACATCTTGGTCTATCAGCCTGTTTTTAAGTTCTAGATCTCTGAGCTCAAACCCAAACAGCCCCTGAATGCCATTTGAAGCTAAATATCCAAATGAGCAGCCAAAAGAGAAGTTTATCAGAGAACCTGACAAATTTCACTTAGGAAGAAAAACAACCTCTTGTGGGTGTCTGCTACTTCTAAAAACCACTGGCTCATGCTCTCATAGGCAGCTGTCACCTGCTTCAGTCAGGCCAGCAGCACACAGGGAGTGTAAACCCCTTCCTTCTGACCAGAGAACATGCAAAGACGTGACAGAGTGCAAGATCCCCACACCACCATTTCCCACACCCACTTACACTCACCCGTCTCTCAACCAGATCAGTCCTATTGGCCTGCTGATTTCTCATCTCCCCTGATCCAAATACACATCTTCAGGTCTTTGCACTCAACTACACATCTCTTGACTTGTGTCACAGCAACAAGAAAGTAAACCCAGGTTTCTTCATCCAGACGAGGTGCTCCACCCACCAAAACTCCGAGAGTGGAGGTTGGACAGATAAGGGCATGGAGGAGAAAGGAGGTGCATTCTCCAATGCAACCCAGCCTCCCTCACAGGGCTCTTTTAGAGTGCTGTGAATCCTCTGGTCTCAACTTTGTTAACTGCTGCAGTCTACAGACAAAAATCCAAAACCCAATAATATTAAAAGATAAACAAAACCTGCACTGTCAGCCAGGATTTTCAGAGGAGGCTAGGCTTCTCAGATGTTATGCATCCAACTGGAGATGTCTTAAAGTGGTTAGATTTTATGCGTGCTACTGCTCTCAAAGCTCATCTTTAAGGCTGGGAAGCACACAATCAAGAAATCTAAAAGACTCTTGTGGCTTTCAGAAGGTTTGGGAGTCAATGCAAAATGGCACTCTGAACCTTAATTTTTCCATTCAGACATTACGAGACTAATTTGTTGTAAAAGATTTAATGGTATGACAGTCCCCTATATATTTGCATTGCTCTGCAATACTGACGTTTTCTACCCTAGCAGCTTCAGATCTGTATCAGTGGGGAGTGAAAGAAAAAAAAGAAAAAGCACACACAAAAAAACAAACAAACAAAACATGGGTTTAGGCGCTTCCAGTGTCTGGTAAATTAACAAACACAAGAAGACAGCTAGAAACTGCTCATTGAACTCTTCAAAAGACAAAACCCAAGCCAGCTGCAAAAGTCACTTCTTAGCACACAAATTACAATGATCCATGCTGTTCAGAAGACATCTAGGCATGAGTGGTTTGCACTGTGCTCTACATTAAACAGAGGTCTGGGTAAATTCAGCAAGTCCAAAGTACAAAGCTCCCATGGAAAATGTGTTGTTAATAACAGTCTCAATGTGACAAAAATTCCAGCTTGGGTAATTTTTCTCATCACAACAGCAAAGGTATCAAAGAGGAAGAGAAAGGGGTTCTTACACATGCTGGTTCCCAGAGACTCATTACATGCTAAGTCAAAAAGCCACAAACAACACATGTAAGGGAATTCCACATTCTCTACAAAGACATCATAAGACAGGGTAAGACATCAAGACTTTTTATGAAAGTGACCGCCACATCAAACCAAATCATCAGGAACACAGAGCACTCTTAAGCACAGGTTGTATGTGAACACTGGGCAAGAGCAAGGTACTATGTAAAAAGTAGCTAATCTAGTTACTCAGTTACAAAATGAGGTACAGACAAGCCAGATTCGACCTCTTTGTTCTTTTCTACCCAACTGGAGGATTAATCATCCGCCCAACCCACACGCCATGCTTGTAATTCAAACCCAGCAGTGACCAAACCAAGCTCAAATCTGCACTTTCCTGACCCCTAAGAGAGCAGGTAACACCACTGAAGTTCAGAATTAACTGTTTGCTAAGTTTTGTCAAGTTTCCCTCCAACACAAAAGAAGCACCACGTAAGAACAAAACTATAAATGTGCAGCAGCTTTTACCCTGTGCTCCCCCCGACCCCATGCTTTCCTTTCTGCACTGATTTCACATACTGTGCTTATGCAATTCATCAGCTGAGCCTGTGGCAGGTTAGCAAAGGGTGGCAGGGGCAGGCTGCCCTTTTTCTGACTCCCTGGGAGGGGCAAGCAGAGCCCAGAGATGAAGAAGCAGAGCCCAGCAGAAGCAGCACAATGCACTGAGTTTTGGCAACCAGGTACCCAGCCCTACAGATGAAGGCAAGCCTAGATCAGAGCCACAAAATGGGAGTGATCTCATAGAAGTCAGTACTTACATGGAAGAAACAAAAGGCAGCACTGAACCTGGTGCCACATAGGCTCAGCACCCTTTTGAGCATTCACAGTAACACACCAGAAAAAGATACCCAAGACTAGAAAGAGTAAAGAGATTAATGGGCTGCAGAATGAAAAGCCAACAAAGACAACAAAACTTCTTTTGAAAGTTGAATAATGCCACCTCTTACATGGAATAATATAGAAGCAAAATCCGTGCCACTATCATGGTAGAGAAACAGATTTGCAGTGAAAAAACTCGGCCAAAAATTCTTAACTTATCTTTGGCAATTTAAACCATTTGCACATAAACGATGTTGAGAGGGCAAAACTGACACTTTGTTTCACAATAAAACATCAGCCAAAAATCCTGCCTCATTTGTGTTCATAGCCAAAGACCGCGAAAATCACGGCTGATGCATAAATATAACCTACCTCCTACAAAGCACACATCACACTGGGATAGATTCAACCTTGCCTGATGTAACTTCCAGGGAATTCCAATCACTCAAGACAAAATGCATCCCTTGTACAAAATAAAAATGACTGCAAAACTGGGAGTTTAACAGTTTCGATCTAAATTCCAAATCAGGCTGCAAGTGAGATGTACTTGTGTGGCAGTCAAATGATGAAGGCATTATTTCAACAGAATTGGGCTAATGCAGCCTATCATTTTCAGAAAGCACTTAAAAACAAAAACAAACTCATCTGATTTCTGCAACAGACCAAAACCACTAACAGGAGACACCTTTTAATCCAATAAGATGAGCAGCAGTCTGTAAGCAGTCCATCCGCTCCATGTCTACTGAAACACCAAAACTACACTGGCCTTCCTCTTTCCCCACTCCTCTCCCACATTAACTTAATTGGTGTTTTGGAATTATTTGATCTTTGATCCTTTTCTGTCTTACAGCAACCATGACAGATGCAGAAGCAAAAACGTTTATATTGTTATTGGGAGACAGAATTCATGTCTCCTTCGCATGGTGTCTCCTGTTGGTATCAATTTTTTTTTTTTAACCCAAGCTTTCAGCAGCCATGCCTGTTATTCATAATGAAAGCCACAGTGGAATCTTTTAAGGCCGCTGGCAGTTGTGGTTTCTCCGCTTCTCATAAACACAGCGGCTTCCTGCCGAGGCTCCCTTGCTACATCAGGTTGAATCATGGCATCCCTCACCGTCTTGACCCCCAGAACGCAGTCATGCCACAACAGTGTCTAGTGCCATTAACTACACAGAGCGGTGAGATAGGCACAGAAGTGTTATCTCCAAAACAGCCTGCCTCTTCCCTTAGCCAGTTGAGAGGCTGACAGCGCTCTCCTTAGGACTGCCTACAGTTGATCACATTTTCATGTTTCAGAAATAACAGTTTTCACTAATTGCCCGAAATGTGAAGTTTATGGTACACCTTTAAATATGTTGTGGTGGCAAAATGTAATCCTCAAGGCAGGCTCCTATGTGTCACTCACTCTTCTAACCCTGCAGATAAAAGTTCAAGATAAAGCACTTAGATTAAGTGGACAGTAAAGAACAAAAGCAACTTCTTTTTAACTAGGTGAAAAGAGATAAATTAAAAGAACAAGCAGAGCATCTTATCACCCTTTGGTGATCCTGTAGCAGATACATTTATTGCACAGCAGGACATTAAATGTGTTTTCCTATACACTGATAAATTATAAATGATGTGTGTGTCCTAGTTCTGGGTAGTACCACTTTTCTGATCATCTCTAGCAGGACTGAGTCAGCTAATAGCAGCCTTGGTATTTCTGACCTCTACTTCATCAAAAAAAATTTCCGTTTTGCTGTTTCAATCAAGGACACTGCCTGCAGCCCCTGATGGTCACTGTTTCACCTACCCCCAGTGACCCAGGCAGTTACAGCAGCTTGACACTGAGCCACACGCAGCTGAGACCAGCTTCTTTAGATGACAAATGTTGAGGTGCCCCTTCAACGCTTCCAGCTGCAAAGTCTCCAGCCCCTTCAGATCACTTCATCTATCAAAACTTCAAGAGGGTTGAAATGAGGACGCTGAGCAAGAAATAATTTCTGCTGCTTGGGGAGCAAAGGAAGGAAAAATAAACCCACCCTCTCCTGTCTCACTCGCTTGCTTGTGTGCGTGCACCTCCAGCTGCCTCGGTACACTGCGTCAGTGAATGAAAAGGGAAGGGCTTAACAACTTTGCTGGCTCTCTCAAAGAGCCCAGTTAGCAGAATCAGCAGTCCTGTTTCAGGTAGAAAGGGATAGTTTATTATTTCCTGTACCCCAACTCTGAATTGTTCACTTTCATTTTGACTGCATGGGGAAAAAAAGGAAGAATTTCTGTTTTGAACACAGTACCTGAAAAATTCACACATCTGCCCACTCCTGGCAAGTAGGAAAACTTGATCTGTGTAATCTGGTTCTGCAGAACCTAATCTTCCCTATGAGAACTAAGGCAACCTAGAAGATATGACTGCAGAGGTACCCTTCCAAACACAACCAAGTGTATAATAAAGCAATGAGCTACAGAAATGCTCCCAGTGCTGCTGTTCTAACTCACTACACCATTTCAGGACAAAAGCCCTCCTGTCCAGAAAACCTGGGGACAATCCCAAAACTGACAAGCAAGGCTGAATTTCACACTGCTGCTATTCTGTCATAATTTTAGGAAACTCTGGAGAGGCTGACTAACAAGAGATGTAGAGAGCTGTGGAGGCCTACCAAAATTCAACATGACAGTTCAGACAAGTCTGAAAGAGAGAAAGCAACCTCTGATCCAACCACGAGCTAGAGGAGGTGGAGGTTCAGCCTGCTAAACAGTACAAAATAATCAAGAAGATGACCTAAGTTAAATAAACTTTCTTAAATAAACTTAATTGCATACCAGCAAGTTCTTCATAAGGACATCTGTAATGGCAAGCTTGTTCCAACAAGATCATAAATCACTGGGGAATATTTTACAATCAGTGCTTTCTATATCTCAATGTACAAATCAGCACAGAGTGCAAGTGCCTGTGATGATCGCAACTTCGCAGTCCTGCTTCCAGACAGAGCTTGAAAAGCAATGCTGCCACAGCTGCACCTATCCCAACCACCCAAGTTTGCAGAGAGCTGTGCTTTAGAGGAGTTCAGCACCTCACTTGTGCACCTCGAGATGCAGAGGAGCAACCTGGAATTTCATTCACAGACCAGGTGTCACGGTCAAAACACTTTTTTGGCCCATGACCACTCCACACCTTTTCAGGATTAGATTACAAAGGACATGAGTCATCCATGTACGATGTTAACCTGGGCACAGGTGCGGTCATGATGCAGACAGAAAGCATCACTGCTCTGTCAACAGTCATGGATATCAATATTAAAGGAGATTCCATAAGGCAAAAAGGTTTGAAGTGAATATATATGAGAAATCTAAGCCAGCCCTCTCAGTACCACACAGTTTGTTTCCCAAATCATCTCTCCACTTCAGATGCTTCAGAGACATGGCTAAAGCTGCTATGTCTTGGAGCCTATTTCTCATTCAAAGTCAAAATGACTAAGCTTTCCAAAATTTTAACTCATGATTTATATCCAAAAATAAATTAAGACATGAATGGTTTGAACAGGCAAAACAGCTATGAGACACCATGAAACAAGAAGGAACTGGACAAGGAACTGGTCTTAAGAGCAACGGTGACATTCATGCCAGAAAGTCAAAACGACATACTGTTGCAGGGTAACCTGGTCACCAATCTCATGGCTGCACAGGCTAATAAGGATTCTTCACAAACAGGGCTCCTACGGAGATATTTCTTTACTTACCCCAATGCTTTATGGCTAGCCGGTGAGAGCAGTCTTCTGCACAACTGCTAACAGACTTCTGTGATTTCAGATTGTACCTTTTCAGTAAATACTTCTGAGAGTTTTGTACTGCAGAGGAAACTAAGCCCCAGCTGAGATTCCAACATTTCCTATAATTTTCTACAGCAATTCATTTGGTTGGTTATTGCATGTGGGAGCTACTCAGTCAGGATGACCAGAGCCCAGAACACAACAGAACTGTTCATGTGTTTCCACCCATGAGCGCTGTCAGGGCTGCACAGGACCACTGCTAGGCTAACATGAAGCAAGCTTTTTACATCACTTAGAAACTATAACTAAAAGAACACTGCAAAGGTACTGGGAACTGTCACTAAGGAGTCATCCTACACCAGTCACACCCACAGACCACTGAAATGGTGCAGTGGCACAAACTATACAAACTCAGCAGGACACTGCAACAAGGCCACTGAATGCTGAGCTACTGACCAGGGAAAGGAAGTAACACTTTTCCAAGGGAACAGAGGCTGCGCTGGAGATGCACCAACCTCCTAGCAAAGGAGAGAGGTCAGCAAAAAGGTTCACAAGCCTTTCACAGCAGCAAAAGCAGCAGCTGGAAAACAACCCAGCTGCACTGAGTGAGTGCACAGGAGAGGGGAGGGAGCTCCCCCAGGGAGGCAGCAAGTCAGGTTGGCCAGACTTGTCAAGCCCACATACCAAAATCTCCATGTGTTCTGAGAAACACAAAACATGTACCTCATGCCTTGGAGGAGCTGGAGGAAGATGACAATGGACCTCAGGAGGTCTCATTTCTCCAGCTCTGGACACAGAGCTCTGTGTGAGAAGGCCCAGCAACATCAGCCTCAGCAGAGGCTGTTGGCTTGTCTCCTCCTACAGCTGTGCACTCAAGGCATCCAAAACCTCTGTGCCAGCACAGCCCTGTTGCTGGACACTTCTGCCTCACAGAAGTTACATGTGAGCCATGTATACTGATCCAATCACTCACCATGGTGATCTATCTTCTCCTTGCCACCTCAAACAACTCAGCTGAAAACTGGTGAAATTGTACAGAGGAACAGATAGACTAAGGGATTCTTGCAGTCTGCGAAGAAAACTCAGTTACATTTTTCACCTGAGCTTCAATGCACAAGTTTGCTGGTCCTCTGTCCAGAATACCAAACCCACCAGCAAACAGGCACTGAATTACCTTACTGGGTACCTCAGGGAAGCCTACACACAAATTATTACTTAATCAGTGCTCTAAAAATGTAGGCAGCGGGGGGAGGAGAGGGGCATCCATCCACACAGAAATATAATCTATTTGAAAGAACAGTGCTCTAGCAATCACCACGCATTCACTGGTCAAGTGAGAAGAAATCTCTTGCCTTTATGAGCTGCTCTTGGGAATAAAGGAAATTCATTAATTTGTCAAATAAACTTTTCAGAGGAACAAGAAGAGGACGACAATTCCATGCCTCTTTCCCAGCCAATACACTTATCGATGAGTGAAGGGAGTGAGGGAATAAAGTTGATTTAGAAAGGGATAGATCAGAAGTGGGAAAGAAATTAAAAGAAACTCCACTAAATCATGGCACAGGACAGGAATTCAGAGCAAAAGGAAAGAAAAGAGTGACTAAAGAGAAGATTTACACATGAATGTTCACCTCAGTACCTGACTGATCTGACAACCATCCCTTGCATGTTATGCAAACTGAGTTTTCAAGAAACCTTTATACTTTACTCAGGCCTTGTTGTGGGGATACATCAAACACCACAACTACAGCACTCTCTTCAAGTTTTTTATTCAATATTTTCTGCATTCGCCTCCTCAACCTTCACCCTAGCATGTCTGCCAGGTGACAAAACTACTGGGCACTTGGAAGAGAACAACCTAGAGAAAACATCATTTGCACAAAATGCTTCAGATTTTAACTCCTTGGGGGACAAAGAGAAGGATGAAGACACAGGTCAGGGACCATTAGTGGAACAATCTTTAGTATTTACATCTAAGGCCCGTTCTTCAAATCAAAATTAAATGAAAAACAAAGCGGCTCAGTAGTAACCTGGCACTTTCGATCTCTTTTGATGTTTAGGAGCACAGAGTACAGTGAGGGACATCTTCCACCACCAGCACCTTCCTGCAGTCTGCAGAGGGCTTGGCTCTGACTGACCAAAGCAGAATGCTGCCAAACACACCAGGATGATGAAGGCTGATGATGATTAAGGCAACATAGAGGAAGCTAAAGGAGAAATATGTACCGCAGGGCTCACAAAGTATGTCCACTTCTCTGCAGCATGGCAGTGGTACTTTTAAGTAGAAGAAGGGAGAAGGAGGATGACAGGCAACACTCAAACTACCGTGAACTGCTGTAGTACCTCTAACAAACTGCACTTGATTCATCTCCGGCTTCTTTCCACCACATTTTATCAATTTGTTCCAAGTGAGCATTAAAAGCCCTTTAATACCTTGCTACATTTGTTTCTGCTGAGCAGAAACAATTGCCAAGCAAAATATCTACCTGGAGAGCCTGCTCATGCCCGAGACAGCGGAGGTCATGTTCTGGAAAAGTCTCACCTTGAACTTTTCCAAGTTTCTAACTCCAAAGTTACACACGTCTACAAGGCAATTGAACAGCAAAGAAAACAGGAGGTGAAAATCAGATACAGCAGAGCCACCACATACCCCAGAACCAGTTCTACATCTGAAACTATCCAAGAAATATTAGGAATTTCTTTGCCCCATTTTCAAGTTATGGATCTGAAAAACAAAGCTATCAGTTACCATCAGTGAAAATATACATGACCCCTGAAACACATGCTGGCTCTGGCATGCCCAGTGCCGACTCCTCTTTCCCACCACTCCCCCAAAGATGCACAGAAGTACCAAACCTTGCTCTGGATTTCTTGAGGAAATTCTTTGTCCCCAGTGTTTTCTCTAAAAACAGTCCACAACTGATTTTCTTTTTACTTCCAGCACAGTAGGATTCGATTTCAGTGCCCCAACTGCTGCGTGAATCAGAGGTGAAGGAGCAAGCTTTGAAGAATGGCCGTGCAAAGGCTGTCTCACAGGATGCCGGAAGCTCTGATATACAATGCACCAACACCACAGAGCCACAGGGCCCAAACCATTGCAGCACATCACAGAAAACACCTCAGCTGAGGAACCGGTCTTGAGCAAATCACCCTTGCCTGAAGATGTCCCTACACATGCAGTAATGCTGAGGGGGAAGGGGCAAGGAAAGGAAAAGAAAAAAAAAAGGCAAAAAAAAAAGCAAGCATTTAACCTCTTTGATGGCATTTTCAGCCAAAAATGTGACTCGAAACAACCTCCTTACATTTCTTGTTCAGCTATACATGTTGTGGCATAAGAGTCAAGCACCATGTCAGTAGCTAATATCACTTAATAGCTGACTAAAGCTTTGTTAAGCGTAAGGATTTGCATGCTATTATCAACAACTGCCATAAACTTCCCAGACTTCGGCAAAACCCTCCCGGCTGCCATTAAACTGTTAACACTGGCTTCAGCGACCCTTTTTTTTTCTTTTCATCTTAGTTGCTGACCATACAGCATCACATTTCACCTTTCCTTCTCTAGCAGCAGCGCCGCACTGGGAGCCCTCTTTTCCATGTGACACAGCCACCCAAAAAACCTCTCCTCCTGCGCACAGGGCTGCAAACCCAACAGGACCAGACCTGCCCATCCATAGAGCAGGCTACAGCACCAACACATGAAGCGTGCCAGAAGCACAGCAGCTGCCATCAGCAGATGTGCTCTGCACTTTCAGTGAGAACAAAGTCCTTACCTTACCTTCTCAGCTCAGTGCCTCGGGTCTCCCGTGCACACGGATTCTGGCAACTTAAAATCTTTTTTCAGCCTTTACTGATGGGTTGGTTAGCAGGTTGCCAGGGGTGGGGGGAGCAGTTCTGAGCACTCATCATTAAGCCCAACTTCTGATTAAGTCTGTATCCAGAAGGACTCAAAGTCTCTGAAGACAGGCACAGTAAAAAGACACAGAAACCGTTAAGATACGCAACACACAGTAAGGGACAAAGTTGTCTCCTTGACAAGAAGTTAGAGCAAAGACGACAGATTGGTATGCACGTATCCTTTGGTCTAAATACAAGTAAGTTAGGTAAAATACGAGGAAAATGAATGGCTACAACAACAAAACAAGAAGGCAAGAGACGGGCTGGGTGGGGTGGGGGGAAACACAAACCAAAACAAACCACACCCAACCATAAAGGCTTGGAAACGGTTTTAAAAGCTAAGGGAAAAGTAATCTCGATGCACCTCAGATAGATTTAATGTAAGGAGCTGCTTTCTGAGGAGAGGAGAAACAAGAGCAGGTCAAGAAGAGCAAAGACCAGCAAGAGCAGTGAACCATCATTGCTACAGGCTCCTTTGCTGTGCAAGCACCAGTCGTACTGATATGACACCCAGACAAGAGCAAGGCAGTTCTTGCACAACACAGCAACAATAAAATGAAGGATGGGTGAAACACACAGAAAAGATTGTATTTATCTATATATAAACATATAATATCTATACAATACATATTTACATATATCTACATATTACATGGTGCATTTTGTCATCCCTTACAAAGAGAATTTGTCCACATGCAAACTTTCCAATATGATAAGACCTAGGTTGTTTTTCCACTTGTTTTGACTTGTTTGGAGGTTTGTTTGATAAAGTTTTTTGTGGTCAGCATCCCTCCATTGCACTCCTTTGTGTTCCCCCATTAGTCTACTTGTGCCCACCTATGCCCCGGTGTCTTACGCTTGTGACTCCTAGAAACCTGTTTGTGGAATACCTATTACGAGGGGATTCTGACCTATGACCAGGCTTCTACAAATAAAACAAATAAATTATTTGAAAATGGAATAATTATGATGCACTTACAGACAAAATTCTCCGACAGAACAAAAAAAGCATAGTTCAACTCTGTGATGATGCAGAACCGTTGATTAACATAATTGAATAGCTTTTGTGCTCTCCAAGCAAATTACACAATTTACAGTCACTGAATCTTTGGATAGACCCAAATGAGGAGGAGATCAGCTTCTCTTTGAAGGGACCACCCATGTACTCTGCGTTATTCTTCAGAGCCTTCTGATCAGGCACGACTGTTAGCAAAATTGAAGTGTGCTTTGGGTACTGATTTAATTATAAAAAACCTGTATGAAAGATCTTGGCAAACGGGTTAATTATAGTATTCATACACTTTCGGAAAGACTTACTGAAGAGGAATAATCCATTTGGATGCACTGTAACTCTGATCTAATTCAGTATACAGACAAAAAACCAGTCTTAAAACTTTACTTTTCTAATTTCAGTTTAACAGGCTATTGATGCACTGAACACAAACAGGGCTAGCATTCATATATTTGGTATCTGGAGGGAAAGATCAAATTTTTCTTCCCCCCTTCATTCTAATAGAAACACTGACAGAAATTGCACACTATCCAAAGTCAGCCTCTCAAGATTTCAGCTCCTTGTCACTGCTATGCTACAATTCACGAGAGTTATAACTTGAATCACATTTTCATCTGTCTGAAACTATTATCCAGGTAAAATTTGTAAATCTTTAAAGTGACACAATGTAAGCCACATCTCATATCACTCTCAGTTTGTACCAAAGAAAATGAAGGCAGTGCATTTTGAAAAAGGGTAAATACTATTTCCTTTGCATTGACATTGAACCAAGTTTTATGTCTGCGAGCAAAAAGGCAAATGACATAAATGCAGTAATTTCTTGGGAAGGAAAGGAACTGTCTCCAGTTACTTACTTAGGCAAGATCTTCTACGGAGAGCCATCTATAAAGAATGCTTCTCATTACCATCCTATATTTATTTATAACTACATACACATCATTTTTTGATGTCTCAATATGAAGACTAATGCCAGGAGATGATGGTTCAAAAGCAGACCAACTTTTTGAGTTCCCAACTACAGATACTCTATGGGTAAATGTTCAGGCCAACTTTACTATTTCAGTAAATGAGCTGAAACAACTGTGCACCTGTAATCCCCACCCAGACTGTCTCAAGCCAATCTAACACAACCTTCAGTTTTAGTACCTTTACAGAAGCACTCACCTCCCCCCAGTATTTTCATCAATATTTGAAGAAGAAAAAAATGAACACTAATACCACTTCCAGATTCACACAACCCATACCAGGGATGGAAATGGAAAGCCTTTGCCTATACTCCCACTCTCCCTAGTCTTCATCTTCCTCTATGCTGCTACATCATTAATTTATACCAGAGATGACAAAGAGGAGAGAGAGAAATTGGTCACTCTGAAGTGAATTTGGAGAAGACTGTTGCCCAATTACCTGGTTAGATTTCAAATCCCCAACAAAAAAAGGAGAATGTAACAAGATCACAAAAAAAAAGGAAAAAAAAATATACCCACAGAGAAGGGCTTGCAACAAGACAGAAGGAACTTCTAAGTGCTAAAAAGAATATAAGTGCATGCTTGAATCAATAGTTTCTTCTACATATTAAACTTGGAAAAGATTAACAATGCTGAGTTCCTCCATTTTCCTGGTTTTGACCATTTTTTGGGTTTTTTTCTTCCCATTGAAGTTACCTATTTTCTTACACAGGGAAATGAGAGCAGACAACACATCAGTCTGTATTTAATTCCTTTGGTATCACTTGCATGTGAATGGAGGCCTCTATCTGCTGTGCTTTTATTACGGATGAGGAAGCAAACTCAGAACAAACTGTCAAATACTTAAAAGAAATAAAAAATTAATCTTTTTTTTTTTTAACTTGAAGCCCAGACAAAATGATAAACCATGAAAATTTGCATGAAGGAAAGTTAGTTTAAGTATTTAAGAAAAGAAGCCCGCAAAGAAGGCCACTAGAGTATCTACAAACCACGGGATCTTTCACTATTATAAATCCAAACAGTATGAAACCATGAAGGAATAACTTCAGTTTAGCTATAGTGACATTCAGTACACACTGAAATAACGTGCTCCCCATGCAAAAAGCTGCTAGCAACAGAACTGAAAGTGAAACTCCACTATACAATGTCCCTGCTGCTTGCAAATTAAAAAAACTTGACTTTTTGAAAGCACAGTTGTTTAAAAAAAATCCCTCAGTGGCCGTTTTGGATTTTGACATGCAGTGGTTTATTTCCTTTAATAGATACTGTTCTATCCACTGTGTAAACAGTGAAAATTTCACTCTTTAAACTTTCAGTAAATCCAAGGTTTACACACTTTTTTCCCCATGCCACAATCTTTTCTCTATTTCTACAGCACCTCAGTTCCAGCTGAGACGAACCTCTGGTTCAGAGAGCTGTGCTCTCCAGACCCTGCAAGGATGGAGCTTCTCCCACCGAGAGGAAAGGGAGACAGAGCCAGATGCTGTGTGGGTGCACAACTCCAGGCAAAGACCTGCTCTTATGCTCCAGAAACACAGGTTCCCAGGTGTACTCCTGCAGAAGCACAGGCTCTTCAGCTGTGAATTACAAAGCCCACCAATGCATATTTTTAATATTCCTTGTGCACTGACACAGGTGGCATCCTGGCACTTTCACTGCAACACCTGCAGTACTTTAACACTTCTGAGAAGCACAATCTTATTCCGTCATTCCCTGGTATTAGGTGAGTGAACCTGGGTCTTGCTTTCCTTGCATTTTCGCTGTTATTATTTGTTATTCTCCTGAATAGCCTACTGACAAGTGGGAACCCAACCAGTTCTCATTCACTAGGAAGCTTCCACATGCCATGGTCCACTCTACCTCCCATTGTCCCCTTACCAAAAGCCACTCCCTTGGCCCTTCAGCAGCTCCCCTTTCTCACTTGCTCATCTAGTTCCCCAACTCTTCTCCCCTCTTTAGTTCAACAACTGAGTAATTTCAGAAAAGAAACCAAAACACCTTTAGCTCAGTAAGATGATGTTTCTCCCTTGCTTCTCTCCATTCCCACCTCCATCTCACCCCACCACATACAGAGAAATACTTACAATGATGCAATTAAGACTGGATTGCCAAGTCTTGTCCCCAAAAGCTCAACTTTCCTAAGTTTGGGACTGCCGCTATGACTAAGTGAGGTGCACCATGGTGTGCAAAATGCCCCATGTGTTGCAATGTGATTTTCTTGACAACATGATCATCTGTATAGTCTACAGTATGTCACAACACCTAAAATATTTCAGTTCAGAAAAGCTAGCCAAGCAAACACATTTCTCATTTTGCACAGACATGCTTCTTCAGTTTGCTAACTAAAGAGAATGTCTGGCAGTATCTCAGATTTGTAATTTTTTTTTTTTAAGAATACATTAAAACTGGGCTTTTTTCACTTGCCATTTGCAAAATGAATCTCTCTCTTAAACCCAGTATTTCCTTTTTCTCAGTAACTTCAACATCTACATATGCCTAGTCCAGTATATTGCTGTTCATTAGCGTATTTTCAAGTCATACAGAGTGCAGACCTGAACCCAGACCAAGTAAATCTGAAACACAAGCCCAGAATAATTAGCTCCTTTCAGTCAGCAAGAAAAAATTGGCAAAGCCTATGTAGTCAATCGTACCTTCTCTTCCTCACCCTTTCCTTTTCTTAGAGGAAGACATTTGCCCACTGGCTCTAACCTCACAGGCAGCAATAGCAGCTTGGCGACAAACACACAACGGAAGACATGAGATGGCTCATTCTGATTTGAAGGAGTTGGCATCTCCAGCTCATCTCTACACTAACTTCTCTCGTTTAGACTCACCGAGTGACCTGGGTTGGAAGGGCCTTTGAAGATCCACTAGTTCCAACCCCTCTGCCATGGGCAGGGACACCACCTTCCACTAAACTGGGTTGCTCAAAGCCCCATCCAACCTGGCGTTGAACACCTCAAATGGTGATTTCAGCTTCAACGTCAAAAATATCTTGTTATGGAGCTGAAAACACAAGTCCCCACCTTTCCTCTAGCAGAAATAGTTTGCTCTTTCTTTCATCGTACTAAGCTACAGACAGTACAAGTGCTCTGTCCAGAAAGCTTTAACACCTTGCAGCTCTCATGCCTGGTAAGAGAACCAGCTGATAGTCAGAGATTCACACACACATTACAGGCTGAAGGTAAGGGACACTTTCTACTTGAATTGTTATTTCTCTATCTGTGGCTAATGTAATCTCTCACTTCTCTCATCATTTCACTCCCAGAAGCCAATACAACCTAGAATAAAAGCCAGCATATCTAAGGACTGACAGTGATGCGGTGTTGGAGCTGCTTTGGAGCCACCACAAAGCTGAGAGGTGGTCTGAGTGTTCTGTATTATACAAGCAACAGCTAAATACATTTCACATAACAGTTTCTAAAAATCTAGCTACACTTGCTAGAAACAATGAGGAGTCAAAAACTGAAAACAGTTTTAATATTCTGCCAGAAAAACAGCAAACATATGAAGTCCCCTTGATGCTACCACATGACTGAGTTTTAGCAACTACCCATTTACTGGTGACACCCTAGAAAATCAGAATAAACTAGAAAAGAGCAATAGGTCTAAGGGTGTATTCCTTCCCATCTTCTCCCTTAGAGTTTGCATACCTTACTTATATGGCTACTATTCTAACCACTTGAAGTGATACTCAGAAGACATGAAAAACTCTAATGATAATTTCTTCAAATAACAGCAATATCACACTACCATCTCATATATTTCCTTCTTCCATTTTTGTATTCTGAGACTTCTCTACACCTTTGCTGCAGTCATCTCTTCATCCTTCCAAGTTTAAGTAACTTAGTGACTCCTCTCCAGATTCTATGGAGGCATTTATCTTACAAGCAATCCTGCAGTATGAAATTCAGTTTGTACTGGCACAATGGCTTCACACAAAAACAATCCTAATTTTAGCAGGACCTTATTCTGTAAATCCTTGACTGATTTTGTAGTAATCCATGCAGTTTATTCGGTTCCACAAAGAACTACAGGTCATCTGATATAATTCTTTTCATTAGTATCTGTGTTTGGCATCCTAAACTGTCATACTCAATTTTTGAAGCATGCTCACAATCCTTAACAAATGACTCTGTATACCTGCTCAGCCATACACAGTTCTACCTTCTGATGTGATGATCTGTGGACTTTAAAACAAGGAAACAAAAAAATCACCCCACCCTAAGACTCAAGCACTTCCCTTTCTCAGTCTTTCTTCTGCAAATACCAAGATGACTTTTTTGCATTTTATTGACCACCCCTTTAGCTTACCGTTTCTGTACACAAGTTGCCAACAACAGGAGTCCCCATGGGATTCTGAGATTCTCCAGCACTGCCATTTTCCACTGTGTCCTTTCTGCATATGAACTTTCTCTCTTTCTACAGTTTCCCAATTCCAACCCCAGGTAATGTGTCCTACCAACGCTCTCATAGCTTCTGCCAATCCACAGCCATTGCATGTGGCAAGTCAAAAGCAAGCTGCCCTCACCTGCTAGAACTAGCTACTGAAAAACACTACAGACGAATCTTTCCTTAACAGCCATGGAGACAAACATCTTTGTAACATTCAGGATGTTAGGTATTATTTACAGAAGCATCAGGCAAAGCATTTCCCCTTAGTTAAACTGGCTTCATCAAAACAGTAGCACTGCTGGGCCCATGCACAGAAGGCTTCTGTGGTCTCCAATTTGCTCTTAAGATGTACAGCCCACGGATTTAGCTGTCTGATCTGTGACACACTGACCAGAGGTTTCAGCAGTCACTGCCTGCCTACACTACCAATGCCTCTGGATATTGAGGACCTGATCCCTACAAGCATTTGTGCAGCAGCCACCTGCCTGCATCCCACCTCCTACTTTCACTGTAAAATCCTTCTTCAGTCCCAGAGGAAGGTAGACTCAGGTTCATCCTGCCTGAAATAACATAGCCACTTAAGGCCACCTCAGGCCACTCACAACAAACACCTTTAGAATCACCAAGCAAAGCATAGTTAAGGAATACTATTTTGTATAAAACATGAAAGATATCTTGGGGGAAAAGAGTCCAACAGCTTGAGACACAAAGTCTCATCCAGATCTAAAACAGCAGCACAGACTTCCATGTTTATATTCTTTCAAAGTACATAATTTTTTTCAACCTAATACACTATACCTTCTTAAAAACTGTGCCTTGCTACCTCCTCGTGACAATGAAGCAACTAGAACTATAGCCAGCAGAGAAACACACATGGCTTTTCTGCAGGAAAATTCAAGATCTCATCTCTACTCTGGATTAAGAATGCTGGGGATATAAGGCTGTCACATTCCTAACTTTGGGAAGAGCTAGAGGTGCTTTCCTGCCTCCAACCCCAGGTCTGCTCCTGCGCAGTCACAGCTGTTTTGGGGGATCAACTGGGAAAATAACACAAGTTAAGAATAAATCAGTAAAACCAAAGAATTTAGGGCAATTTCTTGATCCAAATCAGTCCGCTGACAGCAGAAGCTGTCTGAGCAACAGAGGAATGGGCACCACAGGAGATGGTTGGTGGCAACGGGGACCACATAAGCTGACACTAAGAGAAACACAAATAAAATCACAGCCAGCATCACCTCAGTGAGAGGGACTGAACCGAGACCTGTTCCTCATTGCGTGCACAAAGCAATCTCTATCTATCCTTCATACAACTCAGCACTCACAGCATGTATGCAACCCTCTGCTGTACGTTTTTTCTCCCATAATGATGACTCTTTCCACATCCTCCCAGCATGAATCTAACACCAGCTTCAGGATAATCTAACACCAAGCTCCAGCAATAAAGGAGCTTTCTTTTTGAAAAATTTAACAAGCTCAGCAAAATCAAATTATGATCAGCAGTCTTTAAAAGTAAGGACACATGAAAATTTCTATACAATAAAAACAAATTATCTGGTAAATGTAAATTACTTAGGTTTATCATACAATCTCTTACATAAACACAACAAACAGCACTCAAACCACCCTCCACAGAGTTTAAAAAAATTAACAAGACATGAATGATGATTTACAGTGTCTAAACTTCACCAAGAAGAAACCATTCCAGGCCATGGTCCATCTGTAAGGCACTAGCAATGTGACTTTCAGGAGCATCAATTCATTAACTCTGGTGGGAGCCGAGTTGTTTAACACAGGTGAAACTGAAGCCAGGGATCACAGTGCAGTATCCCTTTTCCAGCAAAACTCAGATTCTCTCCAGTCCTCCAGCATCCAGAATTGGCTATTATACCAAGAAACACAGAAACCCAGAATTATTATAAAAAAAATTTCATGGACGTGAAGTGACTTTCAACATGGACTGAACCCTTCAGAGATATTAATTTAAAAGCCTGAATCAACAGTTTAGGATTTTCTCTAAGCTGCAGCTTTCTCCAGTCAATATTTGTAAATCATGTTTCATGTTTCCAAGGAAACCAAGTGGATAATGCCTCTTGCAAACAGGCTCCTTCAGTACATTTTTCATGACTACAAGGCTCACAAAAGTTATTTGTAGTCTAACGAAGGAAAGAAGTTACACTTATGCTTACGTACTTCAAAAAAATCAGCAGCATTGCAGAGGCAACTGAAGTAACGTATGTAGTAGGAATCTACAAAAATCGCTGCAAACCTTACCACCTGAAGCACACATCTAATAACTCTCGTATTATTCACCTTTTCTATGTAATTTTCCCACGGTAGATCTAAAATTGTCCAGAGTGAACAGCATTACATTCAATTCACACATGCAAAAATGAGGCACCTGCTAAATGACTTCCAAATTATGAGCCAATACACCACCTATGGTGTATATCACACCATAAATGTACTATGCATCTCACAGTAAAGTTCAAATATTAAGATAGAGACCAAATCCAGGAACATAGTAGTATGTTATAACAGAATGCTTCTTACTTGATTGCTTTCTACTATTCTTATTTGACAGATATTTAAATCAACTTAAGGCATGACTGCTTACTGCAGCGAGGAGCGCAAAATACACTTGAAGTAATTTTGTTGATGGGATCTTGGGAAGAAGCAAGATTATCAGCAAAGTAGTAATGATATAACATTTCTACATGAAGAAGAAATGAAGAAAAAGTAAAGTCTTAAGTAGAAATAACAACTTTATGAATTCCACTTTGATAAATGTGAGGACTTAAAACTTTAAAATAAAATGCCTGTAACAGCATTTTCGTGTTCTTGCACACTGAAGACAGATCAAAGCAACACAGAAATCCATTTTCCTGTCTGTTAGAAGCTCTGTAAGACTTGTTTCCAAAAAAAAAACCAGGTAATGTGTTTTTAAATGATATGCTTAAAGAGCATTAAGTGTCCAAACACTCTTGCTGAAAAACAAAGATTCGGAAGTTTCATGAGAAGAATCCAGACTAGAAAAATACACATCACACCCTAACATCTGCTCACATCTACCTACAAGACACCCTCATTAACTGCTTAATACACAAAATAAACACAAAACTCCTCAAGATGATGCTGCATTTTGCTTACTCAGAGAAACTCAACACTGGGTAAGACATGGGTGCTCTTTGGTGGCTCAGGGTGACAAGAGAAACATCAGCCCTTCGGGAAGCACCTCAATCACTTCCTAAGGTAATACACATGGAGCAGAACTTGAGGACTTTGGCTATAAAAATTTACTGAATCCAGCATGAATATGCAACTTTAGAAGACCCATATTTAAGAACAGTACATGAATTAAATCTGAAGCGTTGAAGGAGCAGCCAGGAGACTTTTGACATTACCACAGAGGATTGTTCTAACAACAAAAATGAATCCATTGCAATAGAATCACTTTACACAATGTACCAGGGATCACAGCAGCTACATAAACTTCCTTGGCAAGCAGTGAAAACCAATTTCTGCCTTGCAATATGTCTCAAAGTTGATGCAGAATAAGAAAGGTCATTCCAGAGCTGCTGACTGAGATATCAGTAATGGACAGGATCTTCACTGGATAATAACCTGTGCACCAATAAGAGAAATACATGTTGCATGGAAAGTATATTCAGCAGCAAGTAGTTTTCACAAGACCTCAAGTCAACTCTGAGCAACAACAGGCTTGTTTTTTTCTGCCACCATTTACTCTTGAAACATACACTTTTACTCTTCTTGGACCATTTGTGTCCTGCATCACATCCCTTAATTTAGTAGTTTCTCTGCCCTGCATCCTGCCTTCATCCCAGAGAAGGGCAACTCAACAGCACAACTGGGAAACAGACAGGAAAGAACAGAGAGATCCTCCCAGGATCCTGGAGGCAGAACAAACACAAGGACACAAAAAGGCAGCCTGCACCCAGAGCACAAGGAGAGGAAAAGACACCAGGGACCCTCCTGCTAGATTGCAAGTGAAGTAAGTCTTGGTCACCTCAGATCTCAGATGTCCCAGTTACGGAAGAGCAGGACACAAAAGGCATCTGACAGCCTGACCTAAATGGAAGAAGTGGAGTCCACTTCCATGTGGCAACTTGTGAAATACCACAAGCTATTCCAAAGGTAATACAAGACACCAGCACCAAGACACCACACACAGCTCCATCTGCCTATGGCACTGACCCAGAAACCAAGGGGTTACTGCTTCACCACACTGTTTTAAGGAACTGCTGCAATAAATCTCAGCAGAAATTAAAGGCTTCAGGGACCTATAACATGCTATATCATCTGGAACACAAAAACATAAATTAAGTGATGACTAGTTTTTATATTTACAATTGTGTGCAATGGAAACTAATTTTACATAAAAAAAATAAAAACTTCAAAGTAAAAGAAGATAAAAAGGCTAACAGTCATTGCACAGAGAAAGCAGGAACAACATTACTGGTGAAGAACAGAAAACAACACCTAAAAATTCCACTTGAGTAAAGAAGTGAAATCAGTATTTGCAGAGAAAAGATTTTAAGCTAATGACCACAAATGCTTTACGCTCAATCAAGACACTGCAACATGCACTGGAGAACAGTCTGTCAGGAAGAGGAACCAGAGCAAATGCTGGGACTAACAGGCAACCAAAAGGCAACTGGATCTTATACAGGTGCTACTTTTCCCCACAGGCCAATCAGTTTTGCAATAGCAGGGCCCAAGGTGTGTGTAAAATTAGCTTTTTCCTTTTTTTAGAACCCAGGTAAGTAAACACCCATCTGGACTTATCTACAGCATAAAGAGACTCTTTCAGAGAGTCTCCATCACGTCTGGATATATTTCTAGTGCTCTTTACCTGGTTCACTTTGCTCTCAGGCAGCTTGAAACATTAATAAAATCTTTCCTCTGACCACTACTTTTCAATTTTCTGACATGCTGCACAATGGTCCTTGTTCCCAGTCCTGATCCTTCTCACAGGATCTACGCTAGTTACGTCAATTTGAAAAAAAAAAAAAAAACCAACGCAGCCAACAAAGTTCCTTCTCCCTCTCTTAGGAGGAAGCGAATTACATTTTCAATTGTAGTATTTTTTGGTAACTTTGTGTCCTACACCACTTAGCCTATTCCATGACAAACACCAGTAGAAATGGAGTTAGCACACTGAATAAACCCACACAATGAAAAAGCTGGCAAACAAAAACAAAAAAATCTTGCTTTGGTCTTTTGTAGCTATTTCAAGAAGTTAGCAAGAAGGCAGAGAAAAAAAAAAAAAAAGGATAAAGTCCCATCTTTAGTTTGGTTTCCCTATAAAATAAGGTTACTTATGATCACAGCTTTAAAGTCAGAAGATGCAGAAATTAAGTTTTATTTACATAATTAGATCTCCTTGAAAAGACTGAGAAAAGAGAGCAGTACATACCTAAGCACCAAAAAAAAGTCTCCAAAAAGGATGAAATAACTACAGTGAAGAGCTCTAGTTTAAGTACCAGAAGGATTTCAGTGGCAAGATTACTGTGAAAGAGTAAAAATTCCTGAAGTTGAGCAGAGCTCAGTAAAATCTCCTGGTACTCTTACTCACTCTTTTAAAACTGGTATGATTAATGAGCAGCAGTTGAGGGCAAGGGGGAATGGAGTACACACAAACCAGCATTATTAAATTTTAAATGATCCTGAGTGAAAAATAAAAATGGCAAGAGACTGGAAGGTCTGAGAAGTGCAGCACAAGGTAAGCACACCAAACACTGAGCCTGGGTGCTCCAGCTCAGCTGATACCTCTAGCCAATGAGTATCATATCTCATACTTTAGATAATACACATGTCCGAAAAGGCACCTGAGAATTGGGGTGTCAGTGTCATCAGCTGAGATTAAGTGAAATATTTGAAAATTTATCTTCATAGGCAGTTTCACAAAACAAGACTAGTTGGCTACTCCTATCTTTTGTCCATGTTTAATACTCCTAGAAGAAGCAGGCTAACCAATGCTGCTCCAAAACCTGTCTGATGAAGAACAGGCTTTTTTCTATAACATTATTACGCGTTCCAATGAAAAATTCTGACTCTTACTTAAATTATTCAACAAAATTACATTTGAAATTATGAAACCGATTTACATTCCTTCTTTCATCAATGTTCAAGCAGTACTCATTTGCTGAAGTTTCAAAGCAACTACTAACCCAATAAAAACCAGACTAAACAGAACTGAAACAAAAACTAATCAATAAGCAGGTATAGAATAGAATATCTTCTTTCTCACAGATTATTTAACCCCCCACAGTCTAGCTTGTTCAGAAGCTGGAAAATCTGCCATGAGCAAAAGAAACCAGGCAAGCGTGTTTTCCTCTTCCAGTCTTTTACTACAAACAGTATGCTGAAAGGTGATACCTACTAGCTCTAAACTCTCAAGGATATTTTTAACAGAAATTATGAGTTTCTTTTAATAACTACGTATTATTTTTTCTTTATTCAAAATAAGTTAGTTTTAAACACTAATATATTTTACTAAGATTTTTAAAGTAACTTGGCACACCAAAAAGGAAAAAACATCATTTTAATGTTTTCCATGAGTTCCAATTTCTAAGTATAGTTGACAAAGTCAATTGTAAAATTGACCACATAGTAACTAAGAAACACAGTCATACCATAATACTAAACATCCAAAAATTCAAACACAGTAAATGAGTATTAACTCCACAACTTTTTAAAATATACAGGTATGCATACAATCCGTTCCCTCTGATACAAATTCGCGTATACCCTGCAAAAAGACAATTTCGCCTATTGTGCATCAGCACACTAAACATCAATGACCCCACAGATGGCACTGGGAATGGCAAGTAAATAAGAACTGCAGAAACCAAGCAAGACTTAAACTGATTGTTTAAATCAAGTTTTCCTGCCCACTACTTTAAAGGCAAAACTATTTTAATCAATTCCCCATCTTTAACAGCCTCAAATGAAAACACTGTTCAATTATGCATATTCTGAAAATGAAGACGGAGAAGGAATTGACAGGAGACTGGTTGACCACTCATTTAAGAGACAGAAGTATAACAAGGTTAAGTGGCTGGAAGCCAAATATATGGATAAATTCAAGGAAGAAATAATGCAGAGAGATTAGAGTAATTATAACCATTGGAACAGCTTACCAAAGATGACAGTTGATTCCCTACCACATGAAGTTCTTTATGTTACAACCATCTACTCACAAAATGTTCCAGCTCAGAGATCATGCAAGGTTCATGCAAGCCAAGGTAATACTCTACTGATGGCATTATTTATATTGAATTAGATTATCATAATGGTTTTCTCTGATCTACAAATCAACGAAACCACAATTTGATCCCATGCTGAGATGTTACAATATATATCATATTTCTTCTCACTTCGCTAAGTCCTGCCTCCAGTGAGTGTAACTTCACTCAGCTTGTACATTCCTTCTGCCGTCCGCTGAAGTGTCAACTGGTACACCACCAACTAAGACTTTGAACATCTGTGGTTAAATTCAAACTTGTTCATCCAGGCAGAAATCGTTAAAAGTCTTTGCAACTTACACGTTGGTTAAATGTGGCTTTGTGGCTTTGCTTCTTCTATGGCACTTGCAGCACTGTCAAGATGTTTTTAGGACACAATTCCTGTACTTGACACGGTTGCCAAACCTCAAGCTTCAAAAGAGCTGCGGTCTAGCCATTCAACTTTTAAACTGAAAACACTACAATGTCAGACAAACACTGACTGGAATTACTGTTTTAGATCATATCAAATGATGGTCACAACATGTGTCTCATTTCTGTTCCCTCCTATAAAATTACTACTACAGACTCTTTGAGATAAGATTAGAATGTTTGAGTTTGCTGAATCAGTTTTAACATAGTATAACAGAGAGAAAATATTTCCACTGATTATTTTCGTATTTCCAATAAATAATCAATATGAAGAGACTTCTCATGCTAGCCTCATGTTTCTATTTTTGATGTCACAGTAATATTCAAGGAGTCAGCTGGGATATGGGAGTGACCCTGGCATGTTTTGGGTCTGCTGAAAGACACTACAGCAACCCCGACTAAATGCAGGGGAGCATCCTCACACCCCTGCTCTCTGCCAGGTAGAAACAACCATGGAAAAGCCATGCTGTCAGAAGGGTTCAGAGGGCTTGCCAGTTAGGTGCTGAACAACTGAGAAAATACCCCTTATGCAAAGCTAGTAGCAATTTTAGCATATATATAAATATGTATTCTATAAAGAGTTTTTCAGTCAGATGGGCTGAAAACACAACTGTACAAATAGAAATGTTAAGAAAAACCAGGGGTGGGGAGTAGTTAGTTTTTACACTTTTCATAAAAAGAAGGCACATTTTAAATAATCCAGGATCCAGAAAGTGTGGCTGAAAATAAAAATTAAAGAAGCTTTTTAATGACAAAGTTATCAACAAAGTTATAGCAAGAAGAAGAGAACAGCACTTCTTGCCCAAAGAGGGGCAGGGCAGCACTGCTGGCAAGAGGCAGAAGGCAACGCAGTAGCTAAATACACAGGGATGAGAACCACTGGATGGGAACATGCAACATCAGCTGTAGTCAAAATTCATCACAAGAAGAAACTTCCTTCTTTTACTCTAATTCCTCTCTCTTTTTTTTTTGTTTTTTTTTGGTTTTTTTTTAATTTTGTTGTTGTTTTGGGGGTTGGTTTGTTTGTTTGTTTGGGGGGGGGGGTTGTTTGGGTTGGGTTTTTTTGTTGTTGTTTATGGCAAGGAAAAAAGATGTGTCCATGAAAGCAACACACAGGTGGAACTTCAGTACTATTTGGGGAGGAATCTGAAGGTACAGGTATCTTCCATTTGTGCCAATGGACTTCAGGGTATGCCCACAAGAGGACTTGGGTACCAAACCACTAAGCCCCTGGTGCTGTCCCTAATATAGGAAATCACAGCTCGTCTACTGTAGCCTCGCTAGGTCTACCTGCTCCCACAGTACATGGGCTAAGTGGAACATCAAATAATGAAAGCCACAAGAAGAACCCACAGAAACTACTATTCCTTCCTCACCATATCAAATCCTGCAGGGCCACCAGTGTTTCTCCCAGTATTTCAGCACCGCAGGTATCCTCTCACCTATTTTTTAATAAGTACAGTGCATGCATGAGCCACACATCTGAGACTTCCTCTACTGTCAGCCAATGGAGAGGTTTTCTGACGGCCTTTTGACCATGGGAATGATTCTGGTATCATGATTTTAATATACACTTCTGAGGCAAGGATGAGATAAGCTCTGCTTTTTGGAAAAGGAATGTATTTTATTCAAGCTATCCACCAGAACTGACTTAGGCAAATGTCTTGTGATTGCTATGCAGAGTCAAGCCTCCCATCCCTGCTTATCCCACATACTTCTTCTGCATGGCAATGCAAAAGAAATATTGTCTTCCTAAATCCAGCACCAAGTGAAACCTAAAGGAGAGCACATCTCCAGCAAGCACAAAATAAATCCATCTTGGATAGTGGCTGGAATGCAAAGCAGAGAAAGTGTACTAAATCTCATGGTATTTTTCAATTTCTGCTATGTTTGTATTTAGTTGTTGATGTGACTATTGTAAACTTTACCCCAGTAAAGTGACAATAGAAAATTACAAATCTATCAGCTTTTCAAAACAAAAGGTCCAGAATTATTAACATATATTCTTTAGATAAATGTCAAAGACATTTTAGTCAAATGTTGATTTAGCTGAATATAGATCTCAAAAGTAAAAGTGAAAATAGCAATGCTTTCTGAAACAGCAGCCTCCAAATCTGCCTCCTAACTAGACCAACTTTGCACGCTCTCATTTTCAAAAGGGGAAAAATAACCCAGTTAGCTCATTTTTTCGTTTTAAAATTTTGTAGGGTACTATGACACAAAAGAATTCCTTGGTTAGAAGGAACAAGTAGAAAATTAAGTTGCCTTGTACCTGTTATCAATTTATAGAAAGTGGAAAGGCATGTTTTTTCTCCTTCTTTTTTTTTTTTCTTAAGAGAAATCTTTTCATTTCCCACTTGTAATTTTCTTGAAACTGAAAGATTTGCTGAAAAAGGAACTGGAAGACCTCCAATTACTGTCCAACACTTTAAAAGATTTTAAAGTGTCATCAATCACAACTCTTTACATGCTCTTCTAGAGCACTGCCAACCCATACTTGAAGACTAACTCAAAACTGTTTCTTGCCAGCATTACACACTCAAAAACAGATTTAAAAAAATAAATTCTATATCATTCTGATTTTAAGTCAAGTCCTGCTCAGATTCCTGTCAAATGTTACTACATAATAGTCACAGCCACTATCTTTTTTCTAGAAAGATTGGCAACTGATACCATTAATCCTGACTATCTCAGTGACTACCTCAGATGACGTGTTATTGCATCTGCTACAAAAGGCCTCCTCAATTTTTAGCAGACCATCTGAAAATGCTGGCACCATGGGCGGGGAGGGGGGGAGTAACATCCATGGTAAATAAGAGTCACAGTTATTCTTTAAAGTTCATTTTACAAATGTCTAATATTGCATTATTCCAGTTAACAAACTTCAATCATTTCAACTGAAATGTTCAGTGACTGCTTCTGCAAAGTTTGATTTGAAAGCTTCTGAGAACACACTGGTCACTTCTGACAATTTTGGTAGTAGAAAAAAAAAGAAAAAAAAAATCAGAGTATTTTTTTTGAAAGATTCTCCTTCAGGGACCCACAGGCAGAAACTGCTGGGGATAGCTAGCTGCCTTTACCCATGTCCATGGCAGCCTGGCAAGAGTTGAACAAAGCATATGAGAACAACAGTTCCCCCGTGCTTAGGAAGGCTTCCAGAGCTCACTGGTAGCATCACCAACTCCACTAACAAATCTGAACTTATTTCCAGCTGGCCTAAGCATTCTGCACACATCCCCACAAGGCCTGCCAGCATCACTGCGCTTCCCATGTTACTGTCAGGGTCCTGTAAGGCTCCGGAAAAGATATGCAATACCACCACCAGAAAAGCCCTTCTTAGCCAAGGCAGAGAAAAAGAAATTCTTTAGGACCAGCATTAGCATGCATAACCTTGTGCTCTCTGCTGCTCTGACCACTGGACAACACCCTACATTAACAAGGAATTAGGGTCACTGCTTACCACCTTACAGAGCAGGCATCGAAGTGCTCATCCCAGGTGACATATCACAAAACTGAGACTAGAACTCGGGTCTCCCGACATGATACATCATCTGATTAATTATCCCCTTTGCAGCACTGATGTCCAAGGTCATGCATTTGATTGTTCTATGTTTAAACAACGAGAACACACTCGCCCCACAGCCAGGCCAGGAACAAAGCTCGGGATTTTTGAGCCCCATCATTACTCTGCTATGTAGCAAATACTGTGCCAGCCATTAGCAAAGAGCATGCCTCATTCCCATCCTGGAGGCTGGTTCACAGAGAGGACAAAAGCTTGCTACTGCTAACCAGACATTCCTTAACTCAAGTGGTGCTGGTCTGCACTGCAACTCCAAAGTCTGTAAACGCCAGCAATGGCAGTCACCCACAAAAAGAAAAACGTCACTGCACACGAGGGCATTGTTTCAAGAAATACAAAAAAGTAGAAAAAAATGAATAAATAAATCGGAATATTTAAAAAAGGCACAGACATTACTAGGATTGCACTCAGAGGGTAAGGAATGTCAGTGTTCAACAGTCTTGGCAGACACTATTTAGTGCCACAGAATATACTGAGTTAGAAGGGACCCATCAGGAT
This sequence comes from Grallaria varia, assembly GCA_013396735.1. Taxonomy (NCBI): domain Eukaryota; kingdom Metazoa; phylum Chordata; class Aves; order Passeriformes; family Formicariidae; genus Grallaria; species Grallaria varia. Next base: position 264,335 of record VWZG01013159.1, read on the forward strand.
CATTGAGCCCAGTCCCTGGCCCTGCACAGGACCATTCCCACGAGTCACATCATGTGCCCAAGAATACTGTCCAAACACTTGAACTCTGACAGGCTTGGTGCTGTGACCACTTCCCTGGGAAGCCTGCCCCAGTGCTCAACCACCCCCTTTTCCTAATATCCAACCTAAACCTCCCCACACAACTTCAGGACATTCCTTCAGGTCTTGTCACTGGTCACCACAGAGAAGAGATCAGTGCCTGCCCCTCCTGTCCCACTCACCAGGAAGTTGTAACTGCAGTGAGGTCTCCCCTCAGCCTCCTCTTTTTGAAGCTGAACACACCAAGTACCCTCAGCTGCTCCTCATGCGGCTGCCCCTCAAGGCCCTTCATCTTCTTCGTTGCCCTCCACTGGACACTCTCTAACAGTCTTTCTTAATGTCTGTCTTATATTGTGGTGTCCAAAACTGCACACAATATTCAAGGTGAGGCTGCAACAGTGCAAAGCAGAGATGGACAATCCCCTTGCTCGACCAGCTGCAGGGCCCCCAAGTCACTTTCTGTGGCACTGCTGACAAGCATCTCATACAAATGAACATCGAGGGTTGCCCCAACCCAGGTACAGAATCCGGCACTTTCCCTTGCCAAACTTCGTATCACTGGTGATTGCCCAGTGCTCTGATTTGTCAAGGTGTCTCTGCAGTATCATTGCATATGTACTTTTAATAATACTCTTTAATCCTGGCATCTCCCTTGATTCTGACATACACAGTTTAAGTTCTAATATACCATTGCTTTTGCATCCTTGTGATTTTACTGAATTTAAAAAATAAATAAATTTTTAAAAAAAATCAGCAAGCCAAGACCTAGGTAAGTCCTACCCTTGTACCTGTGGCTCAAGGGACTCTTCTGACACAGGAGGTTATGTGTACAGATGCTGAGTGGATGAAGAAACATAGACAGTATGAAGCATACAGTCCCTGAATACATCTCACATGACTCGATATATTCACTCCCAAGTTTCACCATATATTTCAGTGGCTCATGTCGCCATCCTATCCCAAAAATGCGGAAAATGAGGGAAATAGCTATAGGACCAATGCACACCATAATTTAAAGTCGTCTTCTCCAAATCAAAATACATTCTGCAGCAGACATAAATGCAAAAAAAAATTTGTATATTATAATTTGATTTTGGTTTAGTCCAAAGCCTAGATAAGGCTTTCTAATACTAAGACTACACAAGACTCAAGAGAGTCCACAAAAGCTCAGTGGTCCACAAAAGCTCAGTGTTACATGCAATGTAGATACCTATTTGGCAAAGCCATGTTCACTTTCCCTCTTCTTTCTCTCTCTCAGTATTATTTTAAGAGTTCTCTGCCGCCAAAAGGTAAATAGTAAACAGAACTAATTAAAGAATAGTTTACCTCTTCTGTATTAGTTATTCCTTGGGAGCAAATGAGAGCACAGTCTTGGAATAAACTTTAAACCTACCAGTCACACAAGTTTTGCAGAAGTATGAGAAAGTTCATATATTTCAGGACATCAAATCTAAGTAAACCTTCTGCACAGAAAAAAACTATTTCAAATGCAAACATGACATCATTTGCACAGGGTTTTACGTGGGTATATATATATATATATA
>VWZG01013160.1:9475-19703 GCA_013396735.1 Grallaria varia
TCTGTTTTTTCTGGGGGGGGGGGGGGGGCTCTGCTTTGTATTTGTGGACAAGATGTGGAGGGAATTCCATAGGGGAAACAGGGACTGGGCAAAGAGACATCATAATATTGGTCTCAGTCCATTCCCAGAGAAATCAGTCGCTTTGGTGACTTTCTTCAGGGGAAAAAAAAGCCTGTAGTGGAGAGGTGAGGAGGCTGTAACATTCCCTGTGCAAAATCCCATCCTTATCTGGCTGAAGGGGCAGAAGGAAAACGCTGCTCCTGGATCCCAACAAACACAGTTTCTTGTGTAAGGTGCAGCATTTTCCACGGATACGGATATAACAAGGCGGCACCAGGAGCTGGTGTAGCCTTTTGTCTCTGGTTTTTTTAAGGAGCTGATATTCCCAGAACAGGGACCGGGTCTCTTAGTTCTCCCACTGGAATTCTCACCTTTTGCTGGGTCGCCCAGCGTGGAAATGGAGCTGCTGTTGACACGGAGGCCTGTCTGACCCACCTTCCTTGCCTTAAAATGGGAGAAACAGCCTCTTTTACCCTCTGGTTTTCCAAAATTAGGGACACAGACAATGACATCTGTCACATGGCAGCTGGAAAAACACTTGCAACAGGCTGGAAGTCAATTATGGAAATTATGGACAGCTACAGTCCCAAAAAACCAGAGGGATGAGGAAAACTGAATGCAATGCCCACAGGAAGGACCAACAGGGAGAAAAGTGGAGCTGAAGGCAAAGTGAAGAGAATTAAACTGCACTCAGGCCTCTGACCCTGCCCAAACCCACCTGTGGCAGCAATAAATCAAGTTACGAGTGAATTCCTCCACAAAATCCAAAGCATCCTTGTGAAACATGGGCAGGGATCATTTCCCCAGGGGCTGCGTGAGGCTCTCTCTCCGCTCAGCTGGGAAAACCGAGGGAATTTGCTCCCAAAGCCCCGGACAAACTCCTGTCTCCTGGCACAAAGGTGCTTTCCAAAGTGCACATCACAGGTTTCACCTTCGTGGACCCGCCAGAGGGTGGGTTAGGTGGGATATTGGGAAGGAATTGCTGGATGGGAGGGTGGGGAGGGGCTGGGATGGAATTCCCAGAGAAGCTGTGGCTGCCCCTGGATCCCTGGAAGTGTCCAAGGCCAGGCTGGATGGGGCTTGGAGCAACCTGGGCTAGTTGAAGGTGTCCCTGCCCATGGAACTGGACGGGCTTTGATGTCCAAACATAATTGGCTGGGGCGACGGAAAAGGAGATCCCATCCTGGAAAACTCCTTCGGGACTATTCCCAGCAGGACACAGAGCCAGGACCCCCAGCCACGAACTCTGCCAGGCTTTGGTGGGCCGGAGGACACATGGAGTCCACGTGGGAATGAGCAAACATTGCAGGTTACCTCTTCTTCCGTGTCAAACAGGAGAAAGGCAAAGGTCTCCTCCAGCTCCTCCCGGCTGTACCCGGCAGCTTCCTTGGCTCGGGCGAAAGCTCGAAGCTGGGAAAGACACAGGAAAACCTTGTTCTGGTCCATTCCGAGTGGCACATGGCTATGGAGTGAGGCCAGCGTGTCCTAAACGCCCCCAGCATTCCCAGGATGAGGTGCTGGCACAGCCAGCCGGTGCCGGATTAGCTCCCGTGCCAGCAGTTCCAGGGAGAACGCTGGGAGGGCAAACCTGGCCCATGGATTTGGGTCCCTGTGTCTGGGAAGCTGTGGGAGGATGGGATGTTTAAGAGGCTCGGGAGGGAAGAAAACAACAACCTCGGCAGTGCTTTTGCTTAGTTTGGGTTTAGGACTCCCAGGAAGGTCAACAAAGGAACTGACAGCCCATTTTTCCATCCAGCTCCACAGTTAACTATCCCAGATTTCGGCAGTTTCCTCTTCTCCAGGCTGTTACAAGGATGGGAAGAGACTCTTCACGGGGACATGGAGTGATAGGACAAAAGGGAATGGCCTTAAGGTGAAGGAGGGCTGGGTTAGGTGGGATACTGGGAAGGAATTCCTGGCGGGGAGGGTGGGGAGGGACTGGAATGGACTTCCCAGAGAATCTGTGGCTGTCCCTGGATCCTTGGAAGTGTCCAAGGCCAGGCTGGAGCAATCTGGGATAGTGGGAGGTGTCCCTGTTGTAGTGGGGTTGGAACTGGGTGATCCTGAAGGCCCCTTCCCACCCAAACCATTCAATGACCCTAAAACGTCTAAGCACTCTTCCATACAGGACCACGAGGGGATCCCCAGCTCCCAGAGCAGGCAGCCTGTTTTCCATGCTGAGGACAGCGGGAAATGTGCAGGGATGAAGGGATTGTAGAAGTGAGTCTGCTGGAAAAAAGGGTCACAAACCGAAAGAATTCCCACATGGAAATGTGCCTTTAATGCAACCCCCTGCTCCAAAGGCCTTGTCCAGGGAATGCTGTGGAATGCTGACACCACTGGCCGAATGGACCTTTTGTTCCTGCTCAGCCTGGCATGGAATGGGAAGAAAGGGAACAAAGGAACTGGAAAAGGGGCTCCATGAGGCAGCTCAGCTGCGAAGGGAAGGCGGACCTACCCAAAAATCGGGATTTACAGAGGTCTGCAGCTCCCAAAAATCCCTTTCCTGAGCTGCTCCTCCTACAGCCTTACCTCGCTGAGGAAAACGTCGTTTTCCACCAGGATCGCTTGGCTGTACTGGAAACCTCCCTGGGATGCGGGGTCCAGGTAGGAGCCCTGCAGCACCGACACCGCCCGCTGCAACAGGGAACGCGAATCCTCGGCCTCCGCGGGAAAACCTGGAGCAAGGAAGAGGGAAAAGGGGGGAAAAGATTCCCTCTGGGCATCTCTCAGCAGGGCTGGGAAGCGCTTGGGAGCCTCGCCAAATCCAACATCCAAACCCCAGAGCTCTGCAGGTGAAATGGCCCTTTGGCAGGAGGGATCTGAACTCCCCAGAAGTTTTTCCTTTGGAACAGAAAAGGGGGTAAAAAAAAAAAAAAAAAAGGAAAAATCAGTGGCAAGTGCCAAAGTGTGGTGGGGAAATTAAACCGAGCAGGTCAGAGATTCCTCTTGGGTTTGAAGTCATTCGGATCCACAGAATGTTGGTTTTAGGGGCTGAGAGTTGGTGGCCACACGTAGGACAGTTCCCGGCGTGTGCTCGGTTGTTTGGGATTATCTGTTTCCCTGCAAAGGTCTGAGGGGGAATGCAGGGTCTGATGCCACACACTTTCCTCCCACAGGCAAAGCTTTCTCAGATCCCAAGCCCTCTCCAGAGATTTCCAAAATAAAACATCCTGGGAAAATGCTTCCCATCAAAAAGAGATCCCGGAGGGGCTAACAAATTAAATGTGGACACAGGACCAAAAGAAAGCCCTGGAATATTTAATATTCAATAAAACAGCCACCTGGAAACCCAGGAATTCCAGGACTGGATTCAAAATCTTTATTACTGATGGGGGTTCCCAAGCAAGGAGATTCCAGATCCCAAACTGAAGGTTTGACTCCCATTTTTAAAAGGGAAGTTTTAATCATTTCTGTCTTTTCCTCCCCTCAATTCAAAAGGAGAAAAGGTGGAATCATTCCCTGTGTTGTTCCTCTTAAGTGAATCAAGGATAGAAATATAAGGAACAGGAAAAATAAGTTAAAATCGGGTGTTTTAAACTTCTTTATGTGCACGGCTTTGAGCCAGTTCACACTGTGGGGTTGAAGAGGGGAAAGGGAAAATCAGGAAATAAGAACGAGGGAAAATGAAAGGAAAAGACAAATCCAGACAGGGCAAGACGAGGAGGGATCTAAAAATAGTCCAGGAAAAACAAGTATGGTGGGAATGGAAACCTGGAGCACAAAGTACTTCTGTCCGTTTGGAAGCTTGTCCTTTGTGCCCTTTTAGGTTCAATTCCTACACTTCCCACCTTCAGGTGAAGCCTCTGGAATCACCAGGAGCAGGAAAAAGAGCAGGTGAACACAAATGGAATCTCAAGAGACGGAAAACGAAGAGGTTTTACTGTTTCATCTCTTTGTTCCTAATGAGGGAGGGAGGCTCAGTTTGCCCCCTTTTCTCCTCCTTTCCCCTTGTTTCCTGCATCCTGTAAATCCCAAGGAATCAGCCAGGGATTCCCTGGGATTCTAATACCAGACTCCTCCGTGGAAACCAGATCATGGAATTAAAAGGCTTCGACCAAACAGCAAACCCCTTTTTTCCTTCTTGTTGGAGCACCACACTGAGGTCTGGAAAGCAACAGGTATTTTCAGGGGTAAAAGCTTAAAAAAAAAACCCCAAAAAATGTCTGGGAAGCTCCTGGAAACGCAACAATCCCAGGAATTCCACAGGTGCGTTTTTTTCCTCCCTGCAAAAATGAAAGTCCAGAAAAGGGGGGAAAACAAAAGTTGTTGTGCAACAGACAGATAAATAAATAAATAAATAGATAGATGAGAGGGAACAATTCCAGAAGGTGGCACCAAGCCCAGGTTCCTGCACCCCTCACTTCCCTCTGGGATTTAGGGGGATCCTTTGGAAGGAGAAGGTACAAAATCCTGGCACATCCAGGTTTGCTCTGGAGGAGCAGATAGGTCCTCGATCCCAACTGGCTGTGAGGAGGTGAAAGTGAAAGTGCCCCAGCCAGAAGTAAAAGTGAAAGTGTCCATCCCATCTCCAGCAGCCTGGAAAGGCCACTGCAACCATGGAGCATTCCCGGGGAACGGGATCCACTTCCCACAGGGATCAGACAGCAGAGACACGCCAGGACTGAGGGCTGGAGAAACCCAGCTGAGCCCCCAGTGGGGCTTATCCAGGGAATCCACTGCCTGACGCTACCATTCCCTACTCTGAAAACCAGGAATTAAACCAGGCACCTTTGGAGCTCCCAACTCCAAGGAAGGCTGATTTTCCCCTCTGTGTGGCTGTACAGGAATCGCCCTCCAAGACCCTTGTGTTCCTTGGAAGTCTGTTAAGTTTCTCCTTCCTCCTCCTTGTCTAGACTTGAACGCAGCTCCTTTGACCTTCCCTTCTCCCGGTGCCCTGCAATTCCCTGCTCTGGGCAGATATCCATAGCCCACACATCCCTGTGCTCCCAAACTTCCCAGTTCCGGACTGGATAACTGTCAGGGGGGTCACCTGAGGTCAGGGAACACAAACTTCCCAACCCAGGATCTTCTTTAGGCTCATCCCTTTTTACGTGACCTCTGGAAGGTGATACCACGCGCCCGCTTCCAACATCATTCCAGGAGGACACCCCATAGGTTTTCAGCCACTTGGGTGGAGTCTGCTTTGCCTCCCAGTCTTTTTTTTTTTTTTTTTTTGAGGAAAAACCCTTAAAATTCGAGGAGCATTTGTATCCTGTTAAACCCTCAAAACGCCCAAGCCAAACACTCACCTCCGGGGCTTTCCGCCTGCCCCAGGCACAGCTGCTCCTGTGCCACAGCCCTTCTCCTCTCCAGCCTGGCTTTCCTCTGGTCTACCAGCTTGATCCCATCATTAGGATGAGCTGGAATGACGGACATGGACAGCAGTGTCAGTTCTGGCCCCAGCACACCCTGCTCCGTGCCCTCAGCTGAGCCTCTTTGGGATCCTCCTCCCACCTTAGCCCTGCTGGAGTCCATCTCCCATCCTGATTTCCATCTTTCCCTGCATGGGAATTCCCAGACATCCCAGGAACCCCCATGCTGGCTGACTCCAGACCTGGGACAGGGATCAGCTCTGGAGTGATCCCTTCTCCAGCCGGCCCCGCTCCCAGGAGCCGTTTGCTGAGTGTCACACTGGCAACATCTCCCACACGACAGGATATCCGGGAAAACCTCTTCCCCAAAAAGCTGCTCCAGCCCTGGAAGATGTTGCCCAGGGCAGTGGTAGAGTCACTGCAGCCAGATTTAAAAGCCACGGGGATGTGACACTTGGGGACAGTTTTGTGGTGGCCTTGGCAGTTGGACTTTATGACCTTTGAGGGCTTTTCCAGCCTAAATTATCCCACTTTCCCAACTTTTCCCTCCCGTTTTTTCCACCCTAAAACACACACAACCGTCTTAAACTTGTGTTTGTCAAGGAGAGTTGGCTGGACCTGCTGCAGGATAACGGATCTGATCCAAACCTCCACCAACAGGGCCAACCCAGCCAGGATTTTCCATGGAAGATGTTGGGAATGGGATGGATGGGAACCAGAGCACGCTCATCCTCGTGGCCCAGCCAAAACAAGACCTCTGGTTTAAACTGGGATGATGGAGACCAGGAGCGAGTCTGTTAGCCAAAGAAAGGGGAAAAGGCTTCCCACTGGGAATGGGAAAGACCCGGGAAGGACTCTCATAACAAGTGGTGTTACCTGGACGTTTCTCCACAGGTGAGATCAAAAATCAGCTTTGTGAGGACTAAACCAATAATCTATTCCATGCCAAGATTCCACCTTTTCCTCAGGAAGCCCCAGAGCCACAAACCTGCCCAGGTGACACACGTTTCCAGGAGAAAGAAGTGGATGCGGCTCCTAAATTAATAACCCCTGGCCTTAAGTCAGGGATTTACGTCCCTGTCTTTAAACCACTCTTCCATTTGCTGCTAAGCAAACCCAAGTGCCTGACTGTACTTTAAATTCCCTATAGGAATTCCTGGGAATGCTGAGCTTCTGTGATGCTTTTCATGCCGGTATCAGGGACCGACGGTGTTTATTGGGATGGTTTTTAGGAGAGGCAGGGAATTCCTGGTGCCCTCTCAGGACAGCTCCACTCTGCCAGCACAGACTTAATCCCAATTAATTTCCAAATGCATCCAGTTGATTGGGAATAAAACATTATTTGTTTCCTCATGGATAGGGAAGGCGATGTCAAAAAAACATCCACCTTGTACCATCAAAAGTCTCAGCAAACCTGGTTGTTTCAAACTCTGCCCCAGTTCCCACCCACTGAAGGCATCCCCAACAAGACCGCACAGAATTCCTTAGGGAATGGGCTGGTTAAATCCAGAGAAAAAGCTGGGGAGATCCAGCTGTAGCCCACGGAAACTCACAGAGGTGATGGAGCCTTTCTTCTGGCACTGAGAGATGGAAAAAACAAGAGGAAACACCTCAAGTTGCCCCTTGGAAGGATCAGACCAGGCAAGAGGTCTGTGAGAAACCTCCTCAGAGTAGGAATCCCACACCAAAAAACCCTTTAAAATAACATTTCTCTGATTTTCTCACCTTCCTCCTGCTCCTCCCAGCTGCGCACGGAGCTGAGAAACGTGGTTTTTGCAGGTTTCCCCCCCACACCCCGGCCTTTCATCTCGGCAGACACTTCTCAAAACCCTGCCCTGCTGCTGTCTCCTTGATTTTATCAGCTCGCCCAGGGTCGTCCCCTGCTGTGGACTGGAAACAACCTCCCCAGGGCAAAGTGTTCCATTCGGGAAAAGGGGGAAACAAAAAACCGCCACCGCGCGCGCTCCCCTGCGGAGCAATTGTGGAAATCACCATGACGCACTGATAAAAACAACCCAAACAACGGCTAAAATCCACGCGCTCATTCCAAACGTTCCGGCAGAACACGCGGGGCTTCCTCACCACCAGAAAAAAATTCCCAAACTCGGCAAAACCAGCTTTTATGGGGGGAAAAAAAAAATAAAATGAACATTTCGCTTTCTTGCCCCGAAGTAACTCTGCCCAAGAATAACCAATTGGTCCCTTTGGCAGGTGCCTAACACGTAATTCATGGAATAAAACCAGCCCGTTCCAGCCAAACTGTGATCCCAAAAGGATTTTAGTGGGGGGTGACCTATGGAAATCCTTTTCCCAAAACTCCTTCTCTTCCCCTCCTGGGGCCTCGATGAAGAAAACCCAGGAAAACGCAGCAGAAAATACGGCAAAACGGGTTATTTTGAATCCAGAGGGGTTCAGTAATTATTACTCCGTGGATTCACGGAGTCGTGCCAACACAGCTCCGAGTCGGGATGTGGATTCTGGGTGGATTTCTGGGAACGGGGAACGTTCTGCCACTGCCAAGAGCTGCAGGTTTAAGCGGAGCACTAAAAATAGGTCAAAATGGCACATAAAACCAGCTCCAGAGCCACGTAACACCCCTGGGCTGAGGAGAGCACTCAGAGCTTTTATCAGAACGGGCCAGAAATGCTCTGACGAAGTGAATTTTGGGGAGGAAAGCGTGAAAACAGACATTTCCCGGACAAAACAAACTCATTCTGGTGCAGGGCAGTGATTTCCAGGCTCCACCACTGAGGAGCCTCCCGTTTGCCTCCCTGTCTCTTACAAGCACTGTAACAAATACCAAGCAGCGCTAAAAAACATGAATTTTGGCCAAGCACTTGGGGTAAATTCACGAGGTTTGTGTCCTGACTTGAATATCCCAAAAGGCAGAGCTTCCCCCAGCATCTCTCCCATCCACAATGAGCACCAAAACCAAGGGTCTGTAGATCATCCCAGGCTTTTTAGTACAATTTTTTTAAAAAAACCGTTTTCCTCATGGAGTAAAGACCATTTTTTTCCAACTATTTTTGTGCCATCCACCCTCCTGCTTCCTTCCTCTATCCCAGATCATCCACCCTTAAGGAATGCAGACTTCCAGCTGGGCAAGCTCTGCTCCTATGCAAGCCTGTGCAGGACAGTTTGGGATCAGAACTGTGCAGGACAAGAGTGAAAATATATTTTCCCCCCTTTTAAGGCCAAATTTCAGCCCTGCAGCTGCTCCAAAGGGGGAGCAAAGAGCCTTCAGGCCCGTGGGAAGGGATCAGGATGCACCCAGGCTGTTGTATTCCCATATCCCACTCCTGCATTGCCCGGCACGGCTTCCCAAGGGCAGAAGGAAGGCGGGTGCACAGCCACGAATCCCAAAAGGATCCAGCCACACAGGCCTTGGGATCAGCTACCAGCTTGGAAAAGCCAACGTGTTAAAATGAAAATAAAAGTTAAAATGAAAGAAATAATTTTAAAAAGAGCTGTTTTCTATGCTGGCAACCACCTTCTCCCCAGGGAAAGGTAGGATGGAGCTGGTAATCTTCTCCTCCCTAAGGAAAAGGGGGATGGAGCTGGTAACTCTCTTCTTCCCAGGAAGGATGGGATGAAGCCAGTAATCCTCTCCCCCTTAAGGAAGGGTGGGATGGAGCTGGTAATCCCCTCCTCCCCAAGGAAGGGTGGGATGGAGCAGGTAATCCTCTCCTCCCCAAGGAAAACGGTGATGGAGCTGGTAATCCTCTCTCACCAAGGAAGAGGGGGATGGCGCTGGTAACTCTTTTCTCCCCAGGGAAAAGTGGGATGAAGCCGGGAACTCTCCCCTCTCCCAGAGAAGAGTGGAATGGAGCCAGTCCCCCTTCCTCCTCCCAGGGAAAAGTGGGATGGAGCTGGTAGCTCTCCCCTCTCTCGGGGGTGGTCGGGATGGAATCCCTAACTCCCCTCTCCCAGGGAAGAGCGGGATGGAGCCGGTCCCCTTCCCCTCTCCAGTGGAAGATCGGGATAGAGACGGGAACTCTCCCGGGGACGGCCGAGATGGAGCCGGGGAACTCTCTCCTCTCCCAGGGAAGGTCGGGATGGAGTCGGGAACTCTCCCCTCGTCCAAGGAAGAGCAGGATGGAGCCGGGCCCTCTCCCTTCTCCCAGGGAAGAGCGGGATGGAGCCGGGCCCCCTCTCTTCTCCCGGGGAAGGTCGGTTGGAGCCGGGCCCCCTCCCTTCTCCAGGGAAGAGCGGGATGGAGCCGGGCCCTCTCCCTTCTCCCAGGGAAGAGCGGGATGGAGCCGGGCCCCCTCTCTTCTCCCGGGGAAGGTCGGTTGGAGCCGGGCCCCCTCCCTTCTCCAGGGAAGAGCGGGATGGAGCCGGGCCCTCTCCCTTCTCCCAGGGAAGAGCGGGATGGCGCCGGGCCCCCTCCCCTCTCCCGTGGAGGGTCGGCGAGCAGCCTTCCCTCCCTCCGTCCCTCGGTCCCCGCGCTCACCCGTGTGGGGCCCGCGGCCATGGCGGGTGCGGCGGCCTTCCATGTCCCTGCTGGCTCCGTCGGTGCCTCGGTGGCGGTTCCCTCGGTGCCTCAGTCCCTCGGAGCCCTCAGTGCCTCAGTCGTGGCTCCGTCGGTGCCTCAGGCCGCCCGCATGGCCGTCCCGCCCGCCCCGGCGCCGCTGCCGCCCCGGGCCGGCGGGACGAGGCGCTGCGGGGCAGCCGCCGCCATCCGCCCCGGCCCCAGGAAGTGGAACGACGGGAAATGGAGGAGGGAAGAGCCGGGAATGGCAGCGAGGGAGGGAGGGACGTGCAGCGAGCGGCGGAGGGGGGAGGAAAAAAAAAAAAAAAAAAAAGGAAAAAAAAAAAAAAAAAAAAAAGGAAAAAAAAAACGGAAAAAGAGA
>VWZG01013160.1:27085-89415 GCA_013396735.1 Grallaria varia
GGTTGGGCAGGGTGGGTTGGAGGGTGATAGGATGCTTTTGGGGGTGATAGGACGCTTTTGGGGTGGGCGGGACGGTTTTGGGGGTTCCCAGATAGTGTTGGGTGTGGGCAGGACGGTTTTGGGTGTGGGCAGGACAGTTTGGGGGGTTGCAGGATGGTTTTGGGGGTGACAGGGTGATTTTAGGGGTTGCAGGACGGTTTGGGGGGGGCAGGACCGTTCCGGGAGCCTCTCCCAAGGCAAGGGATAAGAGGATGCTCTTGGGAGAGCTGGACAGGGGGAATTATCCTTGTTCCTCCATAAATTAGTGTGTGTGATATGTGTTGGGGAGGGGAGAGGGGATGGTTCCCACCTTGGAGGGTGGGAAGATCCCAAAATGCTGCCTGCGCCAGCGGCTGCCTCCGGGTCACCTCTGCAGGGCTGGAGGTGACAGAGCTGCTGAGGACTCTGTCCTTGTGCTGCGGCTGAATCCCGGGGGAGGGATGCTCCCTGGTGGCAGATTCCCGGGATAGGGATGCTCTATCCCTGCTTCCCTGCCTTGTCCTTCAGCTGAGCAACAAGCCTGGAGCTGCAGATTTAGGAATTCTGGCCCCAGCTGCAGCTTCTGTGCTGCTCCGTAATCCCAGGGCTGGATGGGATGTGAGAGCCCATCCCCGAGGACTGCTGGTGGTATCTCTCACGTGAGCCTCCACACAGGGAATCTTGCAGTAGGAGAGGGAAATTTGAAGAGCCTGCAGTTTGTAAGGTGGACTTTTTGGGGCTATTTAAAGCTTTTAATGAAATTTTACTGGAGCTTGTTCTTCCCTGTGCTCTGGTGACAAAATAATGCTGCTTGGAGGCTGCCAGGAATCCTGGGATGGTTTGGGTTGGAAGGGACATTAAAGATCATCCAGTCCCACCTCCTGCCATGGGCAGGGACACCTTCCACTGTCCCAGGTTGCTACAAGATCCAGCCTAGCCTTGGGCACTTCCAGGGATCCAGGGGCAGCCACAGCTTCTCTGCCCAACCTGTGCCAGGGCCTGCCCACCCTCCCAGCCAGCAATCCTTCCCAATATCTCATCTAAACCTCCTCTCTATCACTTTGAAGTCATTCACCCTTGTCCTGTCACCACATACCCTTGTAAAAAGTCCCTTTCCATGTTTTTTTTGTGGGCTCCCTGTGTCTGTTCTGCTGGGGGATTCCTGGGCAAGCCTGGGGCTCACAGAATCATGGAATGGTTTGGGTTGGAAAGACTTGAAAGCTCATCCAGTTCCACCCTCCAGGGACACCTCCCACTATCCCAGGTTGCTCCAAGATCCAACCTGGCCTTGGACAATTACAGGGATCCAGGGGCAGCCACAGCTTCTCTGGGAACCGTGGCCATCCAACCTGGCCTTGGACACTTGCAGGGATGGATCCAGGGGCAGCCACAGCTTCTCTGGGAAGTGTGTCCATCCAGCCTGGCCTTGGACGTTTGCAGGGATCCAGGGGCAGCCACAGCTTGTCTGCCCAACCCGTGCCAGGCCCTGCCCACCCTCAGAGGGAAGAACTCCTTCCCAATATCCCATCTGTGGGACCCCGAATCCCCGTTTCCTCCGCGCCCATGGTTTTATTTCTTTCCTCATTCCCTGATTCCTTCCTCTCCAGGCTTCTGGGCCGACCGCACCCCGGTGCACGAGGCTGCCAGGAGGGGGGAGACCCTGCAGCTGCAGCAGCTCATCGAGAGCGGGGCGTGTGTCAACGCCGTCACCTACGACTCCATCACCCCCCTGCACGAGGCCAGCCTGCGGGGACAGACCCAGTGCGTCAAACTGCTGCTGGATGCGGGCGCTCAGGTGGGTGCACTGGGGGCTGGGAGCTTTATCCCACCTCCCCGTTATTGCTGGGATGTGGGATGAGACCCTCAGGGTCAAAGCTCTACGGCTGGAGTCTCTGCATGGAGCTTGTGCGGGTGGCCAAGTGGTTGTCCCCCATCGTGCTGCGAGTTGGGGAGGTCCCTCCTGGAATCCTGGGGGCAGTTCTGGGAGGGACCCGGAGGGGCTGGAGCATGTGCAGGGAAGGGAATGGAGCTGGGAAGGGGCTGGAGCAGCGGGAGAGGCTGAGGGAGCTGGGGGGCTTAGCCTGGAGAAAAGGAGGCTCAGGGGGCACCTTCTGGCTCTGCAAGTCCCTGATGGATCCAGGTGGGATTGGGCTCTGCTCCCAGGGAACAGGGACAGGAGGAGAGGGAACGGCCTCAGGCTGGGCAGGGGCAGGTGGGGCAGGTGGGATAGTGGGGAAATTCCATCATGGAAAGGGCTGACAAGCATTGGAAGGGGCTGCCCAGGGCAGGGGTGGCATCACCATCCCTGCGGGTGCCCAAAAAATGTGCAGATGTGGCACTTGGGGACAGGGGTCGGTCTTGGCAGTGCTGGATTAATGATTGGTCTCCATGACCTTGGAGGTCTTTCCCAACCTTTAATGATCCCATTGTTCTGATATTTGGGGGAATTTGGTGGCCTTGGCAACTGGTCCGTGTCTGGCTGGAGACGTTCAGAAGTTGTCCCTTTGTGTTCAGCGGACTCGGTGAGTGTGGATGTGGCACTCGGGGACACGGAGTGGCAGCCTCGACAGCGCAGGTTCAGCTGCTCTCTGTGCCCTCCGGGTTCTTTTCCAAGGCGAACAATTCCCCGATGGTGTGATTTTTTCCCCCCACCCTGCAGGTGGATGCCAGGAATATTGACGGCAGCACCCCGCTCTGCGACGCCTGCGCCTCGGGGAGCATCGAGTGTGTCAAAGTGCTGCTGTCCCACGGCGCCAAGGTGAACCCTCCCCTGTACACGGCCTCTCCTCTCCACGAAGCCTGCATGAATGGTAAATCCATGGCAGGCCGGCTTTCCAGGGAGAACTCGGGAGTGGGGGATGAAAAGGGGCAGCACCGAGGATCCAGTGGGTCAGTGGGTGGGAAGGACATCCAGGGATTGTTGGGAATGCTGCTGCCTGTGCTGCTCCTGCTCCTTATCCCAGCGTTTTCCTGCTGGTGGGGCTCTCTGGGGAATAAGAGAAAAGAGCAGAGGCCAAAATGATGTCCCATCTGGTCTCTGCTTCCCCCATCCTCAATCCTTTTTGGGATATTTGTGTCACAGGAGTATTTAGTCATGGAATCCTGGAATTCCAGAGTGATTTGGGCTGGAAGGGACCTTAAAGCCCATCCAGTTCCAACCCCCAACACCTCCCACTATCCCAGGTTGCTCCAACCTGCTCTTGGACACTTCCAGGGATCCAGGGGCAGCCACAGTTTCTCTGGGAATTCCATCCCAGCCCCTCCCCACCCTCGCAGGGAGGAATTTATTAATTACCTTTACTAATTTCAGTATAATGAATCCCTCCAACTTCCACTTGCACAAAGGGGGCAGGAAAATGTGGATGTGGGAGCAGCGATGTCCCCGTTAGATAATTGGGACCAAATCTCTTGCTCATGAACCTTTTTGTGCCTCAGTAATTCTTCCTGTTTCCTCCCCTCTGTTATTTTTGTCATCGGCTGTCCTGGCCGGAGTTTTTCTTCATTTCTGGAGTATTTTTGACAATTAGGCTGTTGTTAATTCCATAACTGGGAGCTTTTCCTCATTAAGCCTTTTTTCCTGAGGCTTGATGGTAATTCCCTGCTTTTTTTTTGGTAAAGCTGTATTGTGACCATGTGAAAACTAAATCTGGAATGGTCTTAAGGGGGATCTAATCCACGCAGGGCAGGATCAGCAGTGCAGCAGCTCCGCAAACAACAGCTGATTCAGTGCAAATCCTTGGATTTGGGGTTCTCTGACCCGATTCCCCGTTGGCTCCAGCTCGGTGACTCTGTTCCTGGTGTCCTGCTCTTGAGTTGGCTCACAAGCCTTTCCAGCTCGCAGCCATGCCCTCGAACACCAACCAGGCTGATCCCAACATCCCGCTGGAGCTGGATTCCTGCGTTTCACTGGGCTCTTCCCTTCCCTTCCCAAAGGCAGCCCGGAGTGCGTGCAGCTCCTCATCGACGTCGGTGCCAACCTGGAGGCTCACGACTGCCACTTCGGGACCCCCCTGCACGTGGCCTGTGCCAGGGAGCACCTGGATTGTGCCAAGCTGCTCCTCAAGGCAGGTATGGCACCCGTGGGGCTCGCTTTATGTGGGAAGTGTTTCCCCACCCCGGTGCTCCGCCGCGGAATTCCAGTCAGGATGGACATGGTGAAGGGGAAATTCTTGCCCTTTATGGAGCAAAAGTTGGAGGTTCGAACTTGTTATGATGTTGGCATATTCCATAAGTATCCAGCTTGTGATGTTCCCAGTGACATCCCTGTTGTGGCTGCTCCATCCCTGGGAGTGCTCAGGGCCAGGTTGGGCAGTTGGAGCAACCTGGGATAGCGGAATGGGGGTTGGAATGGGATGATCCTTAAGGTCCCTTCCAACCCAAACTGTTCCATGGTTCCCATTCTCTAAATTCGCTCAAATTCAGAACTCCTTCAAAACACAGATCCTGGTGTTGTGCCCAGATGGCTTCGCTGGATGTTCAAGCCAACATTTGGCTCCAGGTTCCACATCCCAGTTTTCTTCTCATTTTGGGAGGAATTTGGGTTGAACTTCCTGCCTTTCCCTGTGCTTCCAGGAGGAGATTTAGCCCAGGGGTGGGGATTTATTTAATGAAATAATCGTTACCAAAAAATGACACATCTAAGCCAGTTTGGTTCCAGCCACTCCACTTCCCAGTTCACTGATTCCCAAGAAATTCCAGTTTCTTCTCATTAATTCTGATTAAGTTCGATGTGGCCACATATTCCCAAAAGGGAATTGTGTGAGTTCACTGAGATCTCTCTCACCTCTCAGTTGATCAAACTCCAGCTGTTCTGGGGGAAGAGAAGGACTTTTTGATGCAAATTTATAAAAACCCAAACTACCGTAGCAAAATTACCTGTAACTGAAACTCGATGGTGGAGTTGGAACGTCTCGTGGATCTGGGATATTCCTGTTCAAATGATTCCCAAAGTCCTCACTGTCCTGAGTGGGAATGTTCCATGGAGGTGACTGGGAATGGCTCTTTGGTGATTTGGGATTAGGAAGCCCTTCTGAATGTCACACTCAGCCCCTTAATTCCCAAAATCATGTGGACTGGAATCCCTTCCCTGCAAAACAGAAAATCCAGTTGTTCTGCCAGCACTGAGAACTCACTCAGCAGTTTGTTTTCCTGTTGGTGGACGATCCTTGGGATCTCATTCCAGCTGCTCCCATTTTTTCAAACTGCTTTTCTCGCTCCGGCCCAACCATTCCTGATTTTCGGGCCGAGTTTCCCGGGTGGATTTGGGTTCCTCTGTGTCCCCCAGGGGCCAACGTGAACGCGGCCAAGCTGCACGAGACGGCCCTTCACCACGCGGCCAAGGTGAAGAACGTGGACCTGGTGGAGATGCTCGTGGAGTTTGGGGGCAACATCTACGCCCGCGACAACCGTGGCAAGAAGCCCTCGGATTACACCTGGAGCAGCAGCCCCACAGCAAAGTGCTTTGAGTTCTATGAGAGTAAGCGAGGGGCAGATCCTGGGAATTCCGTGCTGTCGGTGTCTGAGGGTCATGGAATGGTTTGGGCGGGATGGGACCTTCAGGACCAGCCACTTGCAGTCCCATGGGCAGGGACACCTTCCACTGTCCCAGGTTGCTCCAGCCTGGCCTTGGACACTTCCCAGGGATCCAGCTTCTCTGAGAAACCTGTGCCAGGGCCTGCCCACCCTCCCAGAAATGAAAATTCCTCCTTATGGAAAGAAATAGCTCTTCCTTATAGAGGAATAAGTGGTTGCCTGGCTGTACACCCGTGAGTACTCCAGGTATCTTCTGGAGTTTGCTTTTGATTTCTGCCATTATATTCAGGATTAGATCCAGGATGGATGTAGATCGCGGAGGTGGGTGGTTGGCTTTGTTCCCATACACGGTGGGGCTGAGGGTTAATACAGCAGCATTCCAGGGAAATCTGAATGGCTGGGATAGTCCTGAGGCTCAGCCTGGAGAAAAGGAGGCTCTGGGGGGACCTTCTGCCTCTGCAAGTCCCTGCCAGGACAGGGGAGCCAGCGGGGGGGGTGGTCAGGCTCTGCTCCAGGGAGCAGGGACAGGAGGAGACGGAAGGGCCTCAGGCTGGGCCAGGGGAGGGGGCAGGTGGGATTGTGGGGAAATTCCTCATGGAAAGGGAGGTCAGGCATTGGAACAGACTGGAATCCCCATCCCTGGAGGGATTTAAACAGCTTGTGGATGTGGCATTTGGGGACATGGGCAGTGGTGGCCTTGGCAGTGCTGGGGAACAGTTGGACTCCGTGGTCTTAAAGGTCTTTTCCAATCTTAATAATTCCATGATTCAGTGATTCCTTCCAACACTTTTCTCTGCCTGGAAGGTGGATATCAGGAATATCAATGGCAGCACCCCCCTCTCCGAGTTTGCCCTGATGGCCTCGGAGTGCCTTTCCCAACCTAAATAATTCCCTGGTTCTGATAATTCCACCCAGGCCGGGAAGGGAGCCAGGAGAACCCTCCCAGTGGCATTTCCATCCCATGAATTTCCATGCCATCGGGATGAGCTGACCCGTGGACAGTCACACCACCCTTGTCCCGGCAGCGAGGACAATTCCAGGTGTCCTCCCACCTGGAATGTGTGCAGTGCAGCCCCCCCAGCCCTCGCTGATGCCGTTCTGGATCCCGTTCTGTCGTTCCAGAGACGCCGCTGAGCCTGTCCCAGCTGTGCAGGGTGACGGTGCGGAAGGCGGCCGGGCAGCGAGCCCTGGAGAAGATCTCCAAGCTCGACATTCCCCCTCGGCTAATCCAGTACCTCTCCTACAACTGACAGGGATGGCCGGGAAGGACAAGCCCCGCAGCCCCCACACCGTGAAGGATCTTCTCTCCTCTTCTACCTCCCCCTGATTTAATTTAAGCAAACTGGTGGAAATAATGTTTATGAGGCAGCCCTTCCTCTCCTCTGTGGGCGGAGCTCGGGAAGTCTCCTGGAGAGATTTTTAGGCTCGTGGAATGGCGTTGGTGTTCCCTGATTTTCCCTGCCATCTCTGTGATCCAGCCAGGCTCCCTTTGCAGCCGGTGGAGAGAAACAGATAATCCTGGGACATGATTCATCCGTCCCCTTTTAGATTCCCATGCTGGGATGACGTGGAATGACACGGGACACCTGTCCCTGCTGGCTGCAGAGGGATGGGGAGGGAATAACCTTGGACGTGGTTCCACAGTGGATCCCATCCCATTAGTAACTCAAGTGACAACAGAGCAACACCAAGGGACAAAGCCCCCAAATTAACTAATTAGAGGCTCTGCCTGACTTTCCAGGAGGATCCAGAGGCTTTGGCTCCACACCAGGAGTGAGGAGAAGCTGCTGCCAGGGCAGGGTTGGCTTTGGCTCCATCCTCCCTGAAGGTGACCCCGAGCCCAGTGTCTCTGGAGGGTGTCCCCATTTCCAGGGTCCCTTCCAAGCCTCCACATCGAGGGATGCTTCCCTACTCCCAGAACATTTCCCCTCTCCCCCAAACCACTGTGGCCCCTTGGTGTGCAAAAATAGGGCCACATCCCATGTGTGGAGGCTCATCCCTGTGGGATACAACAGGGAGGGTGGGCTCTGCCTGGAATGTTGGCTTTTTTAGGTTGATTTTTCCCCGCTTTGAGGTGTCTCTCCAGAGGTTGGCAGCCCCAATTCCTGTGCTGGAATCCTGGAGCTTTGTCCTTGGGGTGACATCGGAGCAGAGCCAGGATTGCCACCCGCCTTCCAGAGGGGACATTCCATGTTGTTCACGGTCGGGATTCCCCAGGATCCTGAGGAGATGGAGCTCCCTGAGGCCCCCACGGCACATCTTAGCACTGTGATGAGAACAAATTCCCTCAGACAGGATGAAACCCACTGGCCAAGGTGTCATCCCAGCATTCTTCCCACTGGGAATTCGTCCCAGGAGGGAACAGAATAATCCAGGCTTGGAGAGCTGAGGTGGACCCAAAAGCACTTTATGGCGGCCAGAAAACCACTTCGTTTTGCATTTTTAATTAATTTGTTCCCCCAGCCCCCTCTTTTTGTGCTGTATCATGAGCTGGACGGACAAATTCCGAGATCCTGCTCTTGTAATTCTGATTTTGGTGTTTAAAGTCCCAGAAATGTGAAGCTCAGGGAAGCCCTGGAGGTGTTGGTTGTGGGATTCATCCCCGTGATCGATGGGATAAAGGTCGTAGGGAATAGTTGGGGTTGGACAGGACCTTTCGAGGTCATTTAATCCAACCCTTGTGGGAAAAGCTTCCCCTGTCCTGACAGATAAATAGGGATGAGGAAAGTGCATCTGGGGTGAAAACCTCCCCTTTTGGCTCAAACTCAGCTCACGAGGCTGATTTTTTAACGGGGGTGGGAATAAGGAAACAATAAACCCCAACTTTCCAGTGTCAAAGCAAGAGATTCCTCGGCCAAGCCGTAATAAAACCACGGGATCCTGTGGATGTCGTCTGTGTTTTGTCCCTGCCTTGGAAGTCTCCTCTCAGGTAGGGCCTAAATTTTGGTTATTTATTTTGAAATGCCTTTATGTTAAATGTGTTTATTTTAAATCTCTTGGTTTTAAATGTCTTATTTTAAATCTCTGCTGGTCAATTAGTGCATCAGAAAGGACTTAAAGGGAGAACAAACACCTCTGGCTTGGTGGTGACATCCAGAACTCACTCAGTAGCATTTTAATTCGGATTTCTAGTGATCAGATCCATGTCTGGAAGGGGAAATAGTCCAGGGAATCCCTTGGAGAGCCAAACAACCCCCAAACGGACCTTGTGCTGTGGTGGCTGGACCATCCCATGGCCCGTGGTGACCAAAGGGGGGTTTATTTGGGAGTTTCTAAACCACAAATAAAACGTCCTTGAGGTTCTTTTCCATCCTTTCTCCAGCCCATCCATCCCTCAGCTCTTTGGGTCCTGCTGGGATTTCTCAGCTGAGCTTTTGGATTTAGAGCTTGGAATGAAGGCAAAGTTGTTCCAAATTAAACCAGTGGGGCATTTTGGCTTCCCTTGATATCCCAGGCTGTGATTTTCATGGACACTGGCAGTTCCTGCAGCTTATCCTGGGTAATTGCTGGAATTACGGTCTGGAAAGTTGGGAATCACTGCGAATTTAGATGGAAATGAGAAGTTTTGGGGGGGGAAATGAGAAGTTTTGTGGGGGAAATGAGAAGTTTTGGAGATAACTTTGCCCTGGAGAGACACTGGAAGTCCAGTTTGGATTGTGGTCCCTCCTGGTCCAGGAATTGCTGGGAATCTCTCCACTTGTTAATAGCAGAGGCTGTGGAATGTCATGGGAGAGCCATTCCCAACACTGCCCTTCAGCCAACCCTGCACATTCCCATGGAAGTGGATGGGCTGGGATGGGATGGGACATCCAGAGGGACCTGGACAGTCTGGAGAGGCAGGTCTGGGACAGCCTCGTGGTCAGTGGAGATGGTTGAGGGGAAGCCTGAGAAGGACCTGGGATGTTGGGGGTGACAAACTGGACACGAGTCCCTTCTGCACCTCAGGAGTCCCCGGCTGGGATTGTGCCCCTCAGCCCCCTCAGGGGAGAGAGATCCCACCTGGAATTCTGCATGCAGCCCTGGGGAACAACAGCAGGAGCACCTGGAGCTGCTGGAGCGAGTCCATGGGAGCCCCTGGGGGTGCTCCCAGGGCTGGGTTCCCTCTGCTCTGGAGCCAGGCTGGGAGAGCTGGGAATGTTCATCCTGGAGAAGGGAAGGCTCCAGGGAAATCTTGGAGCCCCTTGCAGGGCCTGAAGGGGCTCCAGGAGAGCTGGAGAGGGACTGGGGACAAGGGAGGGAGGGACAGGACACAGGGAATGGCTTCCCACTGCCAGAGGGCAGGGCTAGGGGGGAGACTGGGAAGTAATTGGTGGCAGGGAGGGTGGGGAAGGGCTGGGCTGGAATTCCCAGAGAAGCTGTGGCTGCCCCTGGATCCATCCCTGGGAGTGTCCAAGGGCAGGTTGGAACAACCTGGGATAGTGGGAGGGGTTGGAACTGGCTGGTCTTTAAGGTCCCTCCCAACTCAAACCATTCCATGTTTCCCTAAGAACAGGCTTGTTTTCCTGCTCTTCACAGACTTTAGGGACACGCTGGCTGGATTTTGTAGAGGACACTGAAATGATGGAAAACAACCCCAGGGTGTCCCTCCCAAAACCTTTCCCTGTTTCCCAGGGATGCTTCCCACGTCTCCCTGAACCCAGAGAAGGGTTAGGATTGGGAAAAGCTTTTCCATGGGCAGGCAGGGAAGGGGCTGGGGCGGAATCCCAAGTCCTGGAAGAAAACAGAGGCTGGGAACAACATCCCAAAGAAACAGGGAGGAAAATGTTTGGGAACACTGGCACGGTCCCTGTTTTCCCTCAGGGATGCTCCCACAGGAGCGGGTCGGGATGGGGAAAAGCTGCCTATGGGGGTTTTTTTGAGAGGGTGTTATTTTTTTTTAGGGAATTATCACCGATTCGGGATGTGAGGGTGATAAAAGTCCCCAAAGCCGCAGGACTGGGACGCGGGATCCTCCTCCCGCCGCGGTGCCGCTTGGCGGAGCTGCTTCCCCCCGAAAGAGCAGGAAACGCTCCCTTGGGAAGGGGAATATCGAACCGGCCGGCTCGGCGCCAGCCGCGTTTTAGCCAGGAGAAAACCAAATCCTGGGAAAGCTTCGGAAAATCTGCTCCCGAAACAAGCCCCGCGCGGGTTTTTGGGATGCAAAGGCATCGTGAGCCCCCCAGAGCAAAATGTTCTTTTATCCCGGGAAAATTCCTAAATTTGCAAACACGGGCACCGTTTCACCTGGATTTGGGGTGGTTTTTTCCCTCTTATCCTGGTGAAAAGCGACTGGAAACACAAATCACCTCCAGAGGCCCCAATTCCAACCTCCAGGATTCAATTCCCGCAAAAAGGCTTCGAGTTCCCCAGATCTGTCAGGAATGAAATTCCCTCTGATCTCAGCTTTCTTAGGGAAAAAAAGCAGGAATTGAGGGAAAGGCGTGGGAAGGGGGCAGGTTGTGCCTCCCTGGATGAAAAGAAAACGGGGAAAAATAGGGGAAAATGGGGGAAAATGGGGATGGAAGTGCTGCAAGACAGGTATTGCTTCTTTGAGCTTTGCCTGGGCTCGTTTCTGGGGAGGGGTTTCTGCTTTCCAAGGCTGGTTTGGGATCAGCAGGGACCAAAATGGGAAATTAATTCCTCAGAGTGGGAAACCAGCAGGGACCGAAGAGGGAATTTAATTCTCTAAAATGGGAAACCAGCAGGGACCGAAGAGGGAATTTAATTCTCTAAAATGGGAAACCAGCAGGGACCAAAATGGGAATTATTTTTCAATCTATGAAGAGGAGAAGGTGCTGGGATGTAAAGCTGCGGAGCCGGGAATGTTTATGGGAATTGTTCATCCCTTGGGATGATTTATGGCCCTACAGCACCATCCTCCTGCCCGTCCCAGTGGAGAAAAGTGGGAGAAGATCCCGAAAACCTCCCCTGGCTGCGTGTGTGGGGGCTGAGGTCATGGAGCTATTAATTTCCCATTTGTTAAAATTCCTGACAGCTCCAGCCGCTGCAGGGATGGAAAAGGAGGCGGCTCCGGTTGCACTTAACCCCTGCAGGGATCCCTGGATTTTCGGGATGAGGGAATTTATGGTGGCCTCTGTCCCTTGGAGGTTGGTGGTCACCACCTCCGGGTGCTGCTGGTCCTCCTGCAGGATTCAGGACATCCCAAAATCCCTCTTGGAGCCTCCAGAGCCCTCATTCCCATTCAATCCCTGTCCAGCTGGCTGGGCTGGAGCCACATCTGCCCATCCTGGGATGTTGGAACTGCCACTGGTGGCATTTCCCACCCCAGTTCCCCCCGGGAATGAGACCTGGGGGCTCATTTTGGCAACCTGACCTGGGGAAAGCCCCTCGGTGGAAGGGGGAGAGGGACCCTCTGGAATGTGGGGGCACCTGGGGGGTTCCTGATGTTCCCGTGGGGAGCCCTGAGTGTCTCTGCCAGATCCCTTGGGATTCACATGGAGCCTTGGGGGAATGCCGGGGAAAAGGGTGGGGGGCACAGGGATGATGTCACCTCAAAGTTTTGCCTTTGTCCTTGTCCTGCTGGTCCTTTCTCCTGGTTCCACTTGTCCCCATCTCCTGGTTCTCCTGGTCCCATCCTCTTGTCCCACTTGTCTCCTGCTCCCACTTGTCCCCACCCCAGAGCCTTGTCCTCCTCTCCTGGTCCTACTTGTCCTTGACCCACTGGTCCTTTCTCTTGGTCCAGCTTGTTCCTCTTGGTCCCACTTGTCCCCTGGTCCCTTCTCCTGGTCCCACTTGTCCCCATCTCCTGTATTTTTGGTCCCACTTGTCTCCTGTTCCCACTTGTCCCCAACCCAACGTCTTGTTCTTGTCCCCTGGTCCCTTCTGATCCAACTGGTCTCCCTCTCTTGCTCCTGCTTTTCCTGGTCTCCTGGTCCCACTTGTCCCATTTGTCCATTCTTCTGGTCCAGCTTGTCTCCATCTCTTGGTCCCTTGTCCTTGTCTCCTGGTCACTTCTATTTATCCTACTTGTCCCCCTCTGTTTTTTCTGACCCTTTTCCTTGTCCCACTTGTCTCCTGCTCCCACTTATCCCCAGCCCAAAGACCTGTCCTTGTCTGCTGGTCCCGCTTGTCCCACTGGTCCCTTCTCCTGATCCAACTGGTCTCTATCTCCTGATCCCAGTTTTCCTTGTCTTCTGGTCCCAATTGTCCCATTTGTCCCTTCTCCTGGTCCAACCCACCTCCATCTCTTGCTTCCACCACTTTTCCTTGTCTCCTGATCCAGTTGGTCCCTTCTCCTGATCTAAGTGGTCTCCATCTCCTAATGGATCTCCTTTTTCTTCACCCCTGGTTCCACTTGTCCTTGTCCCACTTGTCCCCTCTTCCCACTGATCCTTCTCCTGATCCCCCTTGTCCTTGTCCCCTGGGTCCCACCAGTCCCCTTTTCCTCATTCCACTTGCTCCCATCTCCTGGTCCCATTTGTTCCATCTTTTAGTCCCATTTCCCCCCTCTCCTGGCTCTTATTCCCCCCTCCTGCTCCCATTTATTTCCCTCTCCTCATCCCGTTGATCTCCAGGCCCATTTGTCCCCTCTCCTTCTCATCCCTGTCCTTGTCCCTGGAGTTCCCACATGGAACAGAGGGACTAAAACTCCCAAAAAACCAAACCAGGGGGCAAACCCAACCCTTCCATTCCCCAAACCAGGAATTTTGTCCCATCTGGTGCCACCTCAGACTCAGCCTTGGAATTGGCACCGAATTTCTCCTTTTGGCATCATTTTGGCCACCCTCGCCACCGTTTCCCACATTTCCCTGTGTCCCGAGCCTGGATTTGGTGGGATTGGTGTGTTTTTACCAATCTCCCCCTTCCCACTAAGTAATTCCTCCTTTCCCACATAACCTGCGAGTGGAAAATCGGTGGGAAAAAAAACACCCCCACTTTAAAACAGGTTAAAAAACACCCCCCGAGAAATGAAACCATTGGAAAAACATCATTGCAAAGGATTTTTGGGGGGCTGTTTTATCCAATCCTTTATCCCCCTGTGTGAAACCTGGATTGGTATCCCGACTGAGCTCTTCCCCAACCCCTCACCCCTCCAAAACCTGGATCTGTCCCGCTCCCAAATCCCTCATTCCGCAGTTTTTTATGGCATTTGGGTGTCGAGGGGCCTCCCCTTCCCGACATTTCCCAGCCGCTACGTCATGTTTGCTTAAGGGAAGAGTCGGTGCCGGGGAGGGGGGAAGGGAGCCCTGGATCCAGAGGGATGGGGAAGGGGGAAAAATGGGGAAAACGGGGCGGAAAAAATCCCACCTTTCCTTAGGGAGAGCTTGGAAAAGCTCCTCGGGCCCTCTTGGGAGGGCTTGGTGTTGTTTCTCTGCCGTTTAATTGATGTGTTTTTAAAGCCTCGTTGTTGGGATGGGATTAAAATATCCCAGTGCTGCTAAAATTAAAGGGAATGGGGAGAATTTGGGATGGATTCCACAGAGCTGGAGCGGGAACAGCTCTGGTTCCTCGGGATGGGGGATGCCAGGGAGAGAAGGGAGTCAAGAGCTGCTTTGCTCCAGAAAAGTTCCCTTTGAGAGGAAAAACTGTGTCCAGGGAAGCAGATCCTGGAAAGGGGGGAAATTTGGGAGGTGCTGGAGCCCTCGGGGGCTTTTCTGTTGGAATGGCTGGAGGAAAAGACATGGAAAAGTGGGGAAGGTGCTCAGTGGTGGAGATGGGAGCAGCCTGGATCCAGGAGAACCCCCAGGTGCCATCCCGAGGGATCCCCCAGGTCCAAGCACTTGGAGCATCCCCCATTCCCATGTGATTCCCAGTGTGTCATCCCGGGTGAGCCCCTCCCAGATCCCATCCTAGCTCATCCCTCAGGTCTGATTCCAAAGGATCTCCCAGGGCCTGGTTTAGAGGATCCCCCAGGACCCATTCCAGGCGATCCCTACCCCAGATCCCACATTGGATGACCCCCAGTTCCCATCCCAATTGATCCCTACCCCAGATCCCACATTGGATGATCCCCCAGATCCCATCCTAGCTCATCCCTCAGGTCTGATTCCAAAGGATCTCCCAGGGTCTGGTTTAGATGATCCCCCAGGACCCATTCCAGGCGATCCCTACCCCAGATCCCACATTGGATGATCCCCCAGATCCCATCCTAGCTCATCCCTCAGGTCTGATTCCAAAGGATCTCCCAGGGTCTGGTTTAGATGATCCCCCAGGACCCATTCCAGGTGATCCCTACCCCAGATCCCACACTGGATATTCCCCCAGGACCCTTCCCAGCTGACCCTATCCCAGATCCCACACCGGATGATCCCCCAGGATCATCCCATGTAATCCCTGCTCCCACTCCCATCCTTCACCCCCATCCAGGTGCAAGGACCGTCCTGACCATGCTGGGGATGGAAAACTGGGACCTGGATGGGATCAAGGAGAGCCCGGGGATCCCCCAAACCTCCCGGGCTCTGAGTGCATCTCCCATCCCACTTGGATCTGCCCCATTCCCGGCTGGATCCTGCTCACCCCATCAACTCCTTGTGCTCCAGGGGGGCAGTTTGAGCCCAACAACCTGGATTTGGGAAGGAAAATTCCCTCCCTGGCCACTGTCAGAACAAACAGGACCATCCTGTTGGTCCATCCATCCCTATCCATCCATTCCCATCCATCCCTATCCATCCATCCCTATCCATCCATCCATCCATCCGTCCATCCATCCATCCATCCATCCCTATCCATCCATTCCCATCCATCCATCCATCCACCCACCCACTCATCCCTATCCATCCATCCATCCATCCCAAGTGATGCCAGTGGAAATATTCCTGAGCATCAAACTGGAGGGAAAAATGGGAAAAACAGGAAACCGCCTCCCATGGATAAACTTTCTTCTCCAGGCCGATCTCCCGATGGAGGTGCCGGGCTGGTGTTTCCGCCCAGGATCCAGATGATCCTCCGGAAAAACCATCCCGGCAATGAAACAATCCCAAAACAGACAGAGAAAAGGCCAAGCCTAAAAAATACCGGGATTGGGGTCGAGCCGAGACTTTGGCATTAGGAAATAATCCTGGTTTTTGGGAAGGTCGAATTTCGGCTTCTCCACTACAAGAGCCCGGCAGGACCCCCTTTTCCTGCCTGGATCGGGGGACTTTTTACTGGATTGTAGGACTTTTTCCTGGATTGTAGGACTTTTTGCTGGATTGGGGGATTTTTTCTGGATTGGGGGATTTTTTTCTGAATTTAGGGGTTTTCTTTGCCGGATTTGGGTCTTTTTTTGCTGGATTTGGGGGGATTTTTTTGTTTTGTTTTGGTTTTGGGTTTTTTTCCCCCGGATTTGGGTTTTTTTATGGATTTGGGGGTTTTTTGGGCTGGATTTGGGGATTGCGCTGCTGGATTTGGTGTTCTTTTTTGCTGGATTAGGTGGGGGTTCTTTTCTGGATTTGGGTTTTTTTTTCTCCTGGATTTGGTGGGGGGTGTTTTNGGGTTTGGGCTGGATTTGGGAGATTTTTTGCTGGATTTGGTGTTATTTTTGCTGGATTTGGGAGGAATTTTTAGATGGATTGGAGGGGGGTTTTGCTGTATTTCTTTATTGTTTGTTTGTTTGGTTTTTTTTTCTGGTTTTGGGGGATTTTTTTGCTGGGTTTGGGGGGGGTTTTTTTTTTTTTATTTGGGTTTTTTTTGCCCGGTTTGNGATCCAGATGATCCTCCGGAAAAACCATCCCGGCAATGAAACAATCCCAGAACAGACAGAGAAAAGGCCAAGCCTAAAAAATACCGGGATTGGGGTCGAGCCGAGACTTTGGCATTAGGAAATAATCCTGGTTTTTGGGAAGGTCGAATTTCGGCTTCTCCACTACAAGAGCCCGGCAGGACCCCCTTTTCCTGCCTGGATCGGGGGACTTTTTACTGGATTGTAGGACTTTTTCCTGGATTGTAGGACTTTTTCCTGGATTGTAGGACTTTTTGCTGGATTGGGGGATTTTTTCTGGATTGGGGGATTTTTTGCTGAATTTAGGGGTTTTCTTTGCCGGATTTGGGTCTTTTTTTGCTGGATTTGGGGGGATTTTTTTGTTTTGTTTTGGTTTTGGGTTTTTTTCCCCCGGATTTGGGTTTTTTTATGGATTTGGGGGTTTTTTGGGCTGGATTTGGGGATTGCGCTGCTGGATTTGGTGTTCTTTTTTGCTGGATTAGGTGGGGGTTCTTTTCTGGATTTGGGTTTTTTTTTCTCCTGGATTTGGTGGGGGGTGTTTTTTCTGGATTTGGGGAGGGGGTTTTGCTGGATTTGGGTGGGGGNTTTGTGCTGGATTTCGGGGGGATTTTTTGCTGTATTTGGGGTTTTTTTTTGCTGGATTTTTTTTTTCCCTGGATTTGGGGGTTTTTTTCCTGGATTTGGGGTTTTTTTCTGGATTTGGGGTTTTTTTTGCCCCCTCCCACCCGAGGCGAGGCCGTGCCCGGGGCGTGGACGTGCTGAGCGTGCAGGTGCCCGCCTGGTGTTCCCAATGCCGGGAAAACCCCCGGGACTGGTGACACTCCCAGCGCCAGGGAAGGGCTGGGATGGGGGGGTGGCTGCCCCAAGGTCCCCCCTGGAACGGCTCAGCCCCGGGGGCTCGTTAGGGGCTGACAATTAATGAGAGCCATTAAATGAATCTTCCTTCGAATTCCACGGTGCTGGGAATTCTCCCCGACTGGGATTGGGAGGGCGGATTTCACTGTCTTTGTCGGGAAACTGAGTCCTGGGGAAGGTGAATCCTGCTCTGCTCCTCTCTGGGATGGGGTTTGGGATAAATCCCCATCGCCTGGGAGGAAGGAGGGAAAAATGTCCCTGAGATCCTGGGATTGCAGACAGCCCACCCCAAAACGATGGGATTTGGGATCGGGATGGACACAACCCGGGCGGCTGCAGCTCCAGCGCCCGCCACGGGATCATTCCGGCCTGGAGGGAAAAAGGATGGAGAAGGAAAAGGATGGAGATGGGGAGAAGGAAGAGGGTGGAGATGGGAAGAAGGAAGAGGATGGAGATGGGAAGAAGGAAGAGGATGGAGATGCTTTGGGAGGGACCTTTGCAGCGGGAGAAGCCGAAGGAAGCACCGGCAGCCACCAGGACATGGCGGGGGACATTCCTTTATTGGATCAGGGACGTTGGGGGACAGCTGGTGGCCTTTGGAATCCCTATGGACACGGGGTGGTCCAACGCCCACCACTCTGCAACGCTCCAATTAGGACAAAAGAGGAGTTTTTCCAGCCTGGGAATGGCATGGAGGAGGTTTTTCCAGCCTGGGAATGGCACGAAGATTTTTCCAGCCTGGAATGGTGTGAGGCAGATTTTTCCAGCCTGGAATGGCACGGGGCAGATTTTTCCAGCCTGGGACAGTGCAAGGGAGATTTTTCCAGCCTGGAACGGCGCAGGAGAGTTTTTTCCAGCCTGGAATGGCACGGAGAAGGTGGTAGGGGATGGAAGGGGTGGGGTGCCACCACAACCTCTGTTCCCTACGACAAAAACAAGGGGAAAAATGAAAAAATACAAATCAAAGAAACAAAAAAAAAGCGCTGCGAGCACCGATCCGTCCAACCTCCAACGTGAGGCGGTTGGGATGGGGGCACCATCCCGCCTGGAACAGGTTGAGATGGGACATCCCGGGAGGAATCCTGTCCCAGTTACCTTCGGGCCGGAGCCGGCGGTGGTGGTGACTTCACTTCTCCATCATCATCCTCATGAGCTCCTCGTCGTTGAGCTGCCTGTCCAAGAGGCAAAAGGCCTCCCTGAACTCGGCCATCTTCTCCTCCAACAGCTGCTCGGCCACGGCGCTCCCACGGCTCCCGAAGGAAGAGGAGGAGGAGGCAGGAACGGGGAGAGGCTGGGCTGGTGGTGATGGGGCAAACTTGGGGTGCTGGAGGAGGAGGTGGTGATGGGGCAAACTTGGGGTGCTGGAGGAGGAGGAGGAGGATCACCCAACAGCCCTGGGGATGCTCTGCTGGTGTCGCCTCGCGGAGTTGGATCCCAGTGAACCTCCTAATTAATGAAGGGGTTGGGTGGAGGTTTTGGGGACAGGCTGAGCGCCGTCGGCAGAGGGGCGAGGACGGGGGTGGGGGGGCTGGTTTTAAGGGGGTTTTGGGGAGGTTTTGGAGCGGGACAGGGGGCTCCAGACTGCAGTGGGGGAGCCAGAGGGGCCCTCCAGCCCCAGAGACATTCCAGCGGTGCCGAGGGAGGGTCCCTGGGGCAGGTCCAGGCACTGGGGCAGGTCCCGGCAGAGCCCACCTGGAGCTGAGGGAGCTGACAGAGCCCTGAGTCACCGGGGGGCCCCTGCGGGGCTCTGCGAGGACGGGCGGTGGCCCCAGAGGGTGACGTGGGGCTGTGTCAGG
The DNA here is from genome assembly GCA_013396735.1 of Grallaria varia. Lineage (NCBI taxonomy): Eukaryota > Metazoa > Chordata > Aves > Passeriformes > Formicariidae > Grallaria > Grallaria varia. The sequence goes on from VWZG01013160.1 coordinate 45,926, forward strand.
TGGGGGGTGCCCAGTCCTGCCCTGGTTACTCAGAGGGGACCTGAGGGTTCCCCACCTTGGAACACCCTGGCTGTGGCTTTACTCATCTCTTACAACTGGGAGGACAGGAGGGGGCGGGGACAAGGNGAGGAGGAGGATCACCCAACAGCCCTGGGGATGCTCTGCTGGTGTCGCCTCGCGGAGTTGGATCCCAGTGAACCTCCTAATTAATGAAGGGGTTGGGTGGAGGTTTTGGGGACAGGCTGAGCGCCGTCGGCAGAGGGGCGAGGACGGGGGTGGGGGGGCTGGTTTTAAGGGGGTTTTGCGGAGGTTTTGGAGCGGGACAGGGGGCTCCAGACTGCAGTGGGGGAGCCAGAGGGGCCCTCCAGCCCCAGTGACATTCCAGCGGTGCCGAGGGAGGGTGCCTGGGGCAGGTCCAGGCAGTGGGGCAGGTCCCGGCAGAGCCCACCTGGAGCTGAGGGAGCTGACAGAGCCCTGAGTCACCGGGGGGCCCCTGCGGGGCTCTGCGAGGACGGGCGGTGGCCCCAGAGGGTGACGTGGGGCTGTGTCAGGTGGGGGGTGCCCAGTCCTGCCCTGGTTACTCAGAGGGGACCTGAGGGTTCCCCACCTTGGAACACCCTGGCTGTGGCTTTACTCATCTCTTACAACTGGGAGGACAGGAGGGGGCGGGGACAAGGGATGGGCTGTTCTTCATCCATCCACCCATCCATCCATCCATTCATCCACTCAAACACATTGTCATCCCTCCATCCCTCCACCCATCCACTCAAACACATTGTCATCCATCCCTCCATCCCTCCACTCAAATATATTATCATCCCTCCATGCACTCAAACACATTGTCATCCCTCCTTCCATCCATCCATCCATCCACTCAAACACATTGTCATCCATCCCTCCATCCATCCATCCATCCATCCATCCATCCATCCATCCATCCATCCATCCATCCATCCGTCCATCCATCCATCCATCCATTCATCCAAACACATTGTCATCCATCCATCCATCCATCCCTCCCTCCATCCATCCATCCCTCCCACCCTTTCCCATGTGCCCGTAACAGTCGTAACCTTCCCGAGCCCGGCCAAGGAGCTGCAGGACCAGATAACCCAGTTCCACAGCACGAGAGAAGTATGCCCAGTTTATCCCAGTTTAACCCACTGTGGAATTATAGCTGTGGGATTTGAGGGGAAGGCCACAAGAAGCCAAGCTGTGGGACAATGGATGAACACTCAGAGTCTCCGGGTGGGATAAATCCAGGAGGGGATCACCATCTGGAGGAAAAGCTCCTCTGGGAGAAGCTCTGGGCACGCAGAGTGCTGGAATTCCCAGGAGGAGCACTGGAATTCCCAGGAGGAATTGTGCTAGGAACCTGTCCGGTGAGAGGCACAGCCCTGGGAGGGGAGGCCCCGGCAGCTGCTCTTGTGCAAGGAGCTGCTCCCTTAATTGTCTCTCTAATTGCCCGCACTTGCTGTGCCGCTCCAGCTTTAATTCCAGCCCATCCAAATTGCCCTGGAAGAGCCCAGGGCAGGGGGGAGCCAATCCCAATCCGGCCGGGAGAAGTGGGTTTGGAGCCTGGGAGGATGAAGGTGTTTGTTCAGGCTCTGTGGGAGCTCCAAACTGAGGGGTGCGTGGGTGGGTGAGGGATGCCCGGGTGTCCTTGCCAAGGGTGGAGGGGCTGCTCTGGCCTGGTGTCCCTCTCTTAGTGTCCCTCATCCCATCCCATTCCCATGACCAGCACCCATTGCCTCTCATCCCACTCCATCCCATCTCATTCCCATGACCGGCACCCATTGCCTCTCATCTCACTCCATCCCATCCCATTCCTATGACCAGCACCCATTGCCTCTCATCCCACTCCATCTCCTCCCATTCCATTCCCATGACCCACTGCCAGCACCCATCACCTCTCCATCACCTCCCTGTGACCAGCACCCATCATCTCCCTGTCACCTCTCATCCCATTCCATGTCACATCCCTGTGACCAGCACCCATTGCCAGCACCCATCCCATTCCCATAATAACCAGTACCCATCCCATTCCCATGACCAGCACCCACCCCATTTGCACAACCAGGACCCATCACCTCCTCCTCCCATCCCATTCCCATGACCAGCATCCATCCCATCCCATTCCCAGCACCCATCTCCTGCCCCTCCCACCCCATTCCCAGCACCCACTGCCTCCCATATTCCCACCAGTCTTCAGGAGACGGTAAAGGCTGGCCCTTGCCTTTGTTCTTAACTGCGCCTTGTTAGCATGGCAGGATAATTATCCCAACAAACCTTCCCACCGGGAAGGGGGACCACCACGGTGGGAGGCAGGAGCTCGGAGCCGCTGGCTGGTGGGAACTTTGGCAGCTGCTTTTCCTGGGATGCCTCCAGCCGGAGCCGAGGGGAAGGACGGTGTTTTCCGGGTGACGTCACTCGGTGTCTGGTTTTTAGGGGTCTGATCCAGGTGACAGCCAAGCAATGCCCCAATCCCGAAGGTTAAAAGCTCCCGGTTGGATTATCCAGATGTGCGCAGATGTGCGGAGACGTCTGGGTTTGCGGCCAAGGGGGAGGCTGATGGATTCATGGAAAAAGGGAATGTGGGAGGGAGAGAGGGAACCTCCGTGCGGCCCCACACGCAGAGCCCAGACGTGGCAGCCCTGAGCGGGGCGGGAGGAACCTCCGCAAAGCCTGGCCTGATCCTATGGGGGGGGTCCGGGAGAGGCTGAGCCGGAGCGTGACCCCACAGCGGCTGTGGGGCACAAAATCTGGGATGGGGCGGCTGCTTTTGGACATCGTCTGAACCAAGGTCCCCAATGCTGAGAGAGAACTGTGGGGCAGCTCCTTAAGCCAGGCTGTTCCATCCCCAAAGCCAAGGCAGAAGTGCAGGGCAGCTCCTTAAGCCAGACTTTTGTGTCCACAAAGCCAAGGTAGAAGTGTGGGGCAGCTCCTTAAGCCAGGCTGTTCCATCCCTAAAGCCAAGGGAGAGCTGCCCTTGGGAATTTCACCCCACTGTATCCCAGAGTCTCCCTCTCCATGGGACTGGGGTCCAGGCTCTGCTGTTGTGCAGCACAGGCTCTGAGAGGGCCAGGCAGGACCCCCTGGAATTCAGCCTGGGAGGGAAGCGGGAAAGCCCAGCTTGTTTAGTCTAGCCCAGCCCGGGCCAGCTGCGGTGTCTGCACATTCCTCAGGGATAGGAACCACCAGGAGTTGGGGGGGAGGCTTCACTTCCAAAGGGAAATGAACTTTTTGGCTAATTTGCAGCTGGCTGTGGGATGAGACGAAGGCTGAGCCCAGCCTGGCTCAGGGAGGACCAGCAGGATTTCCTCTCCCTTGGGATGGAGCCCTGGTGGCAGCAGAACAACCAATCCCTTTTTTTATGCAGGAGGAGCCATTTTTCCAGCTTCTTCCCTCTGGATCGGAGCTCAGCTGTACATGCTGTCCCTAAGAACTGAGCTGCTCCTTCCCTGGGGATCCAGGGCATGGCTGCTCTTCCCAGGAGTTACAGCCATGCCCAGGCCATGGGTTTTTGGGAAGGGCTGTGGAGACCTGATAGATTTGTCCTGGTGAAACAACCGGATGTACCCTGGAAGCCGCTCCCTGGCAAAGGGGAGTTGACTTGGAGGAATCTCCCTTCTCCCGGTTCCTGGAGCACAGGATTCCTAAATATTTGCTGAACGGGACCTTTTCCACAGCAGGAGGGTTTCGGTGCCCAGGAGGGTGTGGAAAATCCCACTGCTCCCTTTTCCTCCCCAACCTGCCTGGATACAGCGGGACAACCCCAGGAGGAGCTGGGATCCTCCAGGAGCCGCGGCAGGTCCGTGTTATCCCCCCGCCCCGGATATGTTATCCCACAGATCCCTCCTGGCAGGGACAGGACGAGGCAGGAGAGAGGCCGTCAGGAATTTAATGGACTTGGCACTGAACCTGTACAAGACATTTACAGAGAACCACCCACCGTGTCCGTGTGTTCCCCCCCTCCCCCCGGCTCCAGGCCACGGCACACGGATTCTGGGGGACAGGGATCATGGGATGCTGCTCCCCAGGCCGGGATTTCAGCATTGGATCCCCCCCCGGATCTTTGGCTCGCTGGATGTCGGCAGTGCTGCCGTTATGAGTATTTACAACCACTCCCTCTCCTCTCCGACCCCTCCGACTCTTCCTCTTCCTCTTCCCTACCTTTCTACCACATGCAAGAAATCCCTTGGCTGCCTCCAGTCCTGCCTTCCCGTGGGAAGGCGTCTCATTCCCAAAAGGCACCGGTGACCCGAAAATCTACCTTCGCTCGCCGCTACTCTGCCCTCTACTCGCTGCTCCTCCACCCTCCCCGCACCCTTTACAACGTGCCTATGACCTTCCTACCCCCCGGAGTAATCCCGTTGTCCCTCCTCCGCGCCGTCTCCTCCCGGCCTCCGCGGCGGGGACTCGAAAGGAAACGCCGAGCATTGACGACAAAAAATACAAAAGTAAAAAAAAAAAACCCAAAACAAGATAAAAACGAAGAAACTGAAACAAAAAGACAAAACCCCTCCCCCCAAAAAAACCAACCCCCAAACCTGAAACGAACAAAACAAAAAAACTAATAAAAAAAATTAAATAGATGGCGGGTTCTAAGAGTGAAAGTGAGGAATGTACAAAGGACACAAGGAAGATGAAAGATTCCAGTAGATAAGTGGAGAACCTGTTGGACTTGGGGACTGGTTTTTTGGGGCTTTTTTGCCTTTTTCCCTGGGAAAATTTGCAAGGATTACCAGAACCACGCCCCAAAGTGATTTCGGGTGCGGAGCCCACCTTAATGGGGCTCTTCTGGTGTTGACTGACACTTCACCCTATTCTAGCCTCAAACAGAAACCCTTCCCGTGGAAACCCCTCAGAACCCCAACCCTGGAATCTACCCCAGGGTTTCTGGAATCCCTCCTGGGGTTCCAAGGTGTAAAAAAAAACCAGCCCCCCCAGTTCAACAGTGACCGAAAACACCAGTAGCTGCCATTCCAACAAAAGCCCGGGAATCCTCTCCCGTTCCACAAATGTACGCGGCGTTATTTATAAATAAACAGTTTTCCCTCCCCACCGGGGCAAAGAGGGAAGGAGCCCCACGGTGGGCTCCTCTTTTTCCCTACACCAGCGTTTCTTTCCGCTTTCCACTGAGCTGCTTCTCCCTGGATTTCCTGCGCCCAGCTGACGTTCTGGAGGCCCTCATGGCTCCGGCTTCCTCGGAGTCCGGGCCGGGGGAGCCGCGCTGGGCCGCGCTGTGCTCTGGCTCCACGTGGGACGCACCAGCTGGGTGCTGGGGGTTGTTCTCCTCGCCCTCCTCGCTCAGCTCTGGCAGCTCCTGGAGCTCCGGGGCGGGCGCGGCGCCGCGGAAGGGGGCGACGGCCGCGCGGATGCAGTTCACCCACTGCTGCTTGTGGAACACGTCGTTGGCCTGCAGCGTGTGGGAATGGCCCGGGCACGGATCCTGGAAGCGCACTCGGAAGATGTTTTTAGCTGGAGGGGCGGCGGAGGGAAAAGCACATCAGTGCCCGGCTCGGTATTTTAGAGGTGAGCGACTCTGCCTTAGGGCAGAAGCGTTTGAGATCCCACCAAAGCCACCCGGAGCCCACAGCCACGCCAGAACAGGCGTGTCCCCCTCCGAGCCCCACAGTGAGGTTGCAGCCGGTGGGGTCCGTACCTTTATCGGAGTTGCTGAAGGCCCCTCGGAAGGATCCTCCCATTTTGACGTCCCCGTCCTGGAGGTCCTCGAGGAGCAGCTCCTGCACGGGGATGGGCTGCCGGTACACCTGGAAGGCCTGGCGCTCGTTGCGCGTCACCGGCCGCGTCAGCACCAGGACGTCTTGGAAGAGGAAGACGTAGAGTTTCTGTGAGGGAAAAAGAGCGTCGGAATGTCAGCAAAGCCCGGCACTCCATGTTCCCCGAGGTCCTCCAGGCACTCCAGGCCACCCTTATCTGCAGTTTCACCCACCTGCAGTTTCACCCATTGCTCTGGGAGCCTCCCCTTACGAGGCCAAGTTCTGGCAACGGAGTGGGATTACATCAACGTGTTTATTATTTTATTGATCCTTAAATTGGGGAATTGAGGTTTGCAGATAGGGAGGGGGGGATGATTAGAGGCAATTCTCTTTCCCAACAATGTGGAATGCCTCGTGTGCAGAACGGAATGGCCAAATTAGACAAAGAAGAAAAAAAAATATTTCCAACGAAACCCAGTCAACAACAACAACAAAACCAAAACACAAACAAACAAACATCCCAAAAAACCACACAAACAAAACCACCAAAAACCCCAAAATAAGAACAAAAACAAACAAAAACACAAAAAAAAACAAAACCAAAAAACCCAAGAAAAACCCAAACCACAGAAAAAGATTTGATGTTTAGCCCAAGCCAGGACAAAAGGCAGCAAGCCCCAGAGCACAGCAGGGTCTCTCAGCAGCGCTGCAGTGGGAGATAAACTTCTGGCAGGTCAGCTCAAAGCCAAACAGGCTCTTGCAGGAACCCTTTTGTTTGGAGGAGAGCCCAATAATGGGCAATGGCAGAGCACCTGAAAGTAAACAGGGCCAGGAAATCCCCCTGCATGGAGAGCACTTTCCATGGTCGCTCGGTGCCAATTCTTTTCCAGCTTCCTAAGGCCGATTGTGAGGCCGCCAGTGGGAAACTTTCCCTCAGCCCCCACGGCAGCTGGGATTTTTGGGGTGTTTCTCCTCTGCTTTTTAAACTTAGCCCGAAGCCCAACCTATGCCTTGGGATGGAGGGCTCTGTAACAGATCTAACGAGCCCCGAGGGAAGGTTTGCAGAGTCGAGCATTAATTACCCGGCCCGGGAGGGGACTTACGTGGCCGTTTTTGTTCTTCAGCTCCCCGTGGCACAGCAGAGCTTTGCTGCCTTCAATCCTTGGGTCCTTCTGCTTCTCGTCCAGGTATTCCAGCTTGTCGATGTAATACTGGCACTCGGACTCGCCCTTCTTCACGTTGATGTCAGACAGCACTCCCTGGATTATGGATATCTGGGAACCCAAACGCGGATGATTAACGGCGACGTTTGCGTGTCCCCCTTCCTCCAAAGCGCCGCTTCAGGATTCCAGATGATGGAATTCCTGCGCATCGGTCCCTCGCATCCTTTCACAGGGTGACTCCTGGATTTGTGTCCGCCAAGAACCCACCCCCCAACACCGAAATTCAAACCCCCCTGGTGACACTGCCAAGGGGTTAAGGAAGTTCCTGTCACTTACGGCCTCCTCCAGGATCTGCCCATCGGGATGGTCTTTGGGAGTGTGCCGCAGGATCTCCTTGAGGAGCAGCGGGTACTTGACGAGCCGGCTCCGGGGGATGTCCAGGAAGCTCCAGAGGTCCAGCTTACGGCTGAAAGGAGACTCCAGGCAGCGCTGCAGGAAGTCCTGCACCCTCCGGTCCTGCTTCTTCTGGTCCAGCAGGGCTTTGGCTGCCAGCTGGTTGCTGCAGTAGCCTTTGTAGGCGTGGAGGCGCGGCAGCTGCAGGGAACAGCGGGATAACCAGGAGTGAGGCACCGTGTGGGGAACAGTGGGATAACCAGGAGTCAGGTGCCAGGATAACCAGGAGTCAGGCACCATGTGGGAACAGCGGGATAACCAGGAGTCAGGTGGTGTGTGAGGAACAGCGGGATAACCAGGAGTCAGGTGCCAGGATAACCAGGAGTCAGGCACCATGTGGGAACAGCGGGATAACCAGGAGTCAGGTGGTGTGTGGGGAACAGCGTGATAACCAGGAGTCAGGTGGTGTGTGGGGAACAGTGGGATAACCAGGAGTGAGGCACCGTGTTGGGAACAGCGGGATAACCAGGAGTCAGGCACCATGTTGGGAACAGCGGGATAACCAGGAGTCAGGCGCCGTGTTGGAAAAGCAAATCCCACTGAGTGACAAGCTGACGGAGCTCTGCGCCCCTCGCTGTGGTGTCTGCCCAACAAAAAAAGCTAAGGACTATCCTTGTGAGTAGCTGCTGTGTGGTGAGGAGGACAGGGACGTCCTGCATGTAGAGCCTTTGGAGCTCTGATGGGTGGGATTAACAGCGGTGACGCCACTGAGACCACGCCGGTGACAAACAGTCCAGGACATTTCCAACCATAAATCAGAATTAACTGCAGTCCCACCACTGGGAGTCTCTGGGGTGAAATCAGGGCCCATCACGGCTCTGAGAGTCCCACTGGTTTTTGGCACAGCCAGGATTTCCCTCTCAGTTTCTGCTCGAGGCCACAAAACCCCCAAGCTTTTGGAGTTCTGGCTTTAAACGCCCTCTAAGCTCAGCTTTAGCTTCAGTTTCAGCTTTAGCTCTAGTTGGGAACTCACCCACTTCACAAGAATGGGCCCGATCTGCTCCACCGTCCCGTCTGGTTTTGTTGCCTCTCCTAAACTCGCCAGCAAGTCTGGAACGGGAACAAGAAAGCAGAAGTTGTGACGCTGCCCCAAGGGGTGAGGGCAGAGCGCGGAGAGGGGCATTCCGGGCCGGCACGTTCCACGCTGCTGGCCCGGCCGCTCTTACCTTCGTGCAGAGGGATGTAGGAGTCCAGGTCACCAAAGATGTGTGTGAGCTCCTCCTCAGACATGATGGAGAGCTTCAGCATGGGATCGTGGTAGGCCTGTCAAAGAAAGGCACTGCTGAAAGGGAGCTGAGCGTCCCGGGGCCAAAAGGTGACAATTTCATTATCAGGGGGTCTGTCGGTGGAGCACAGGAAGCGAAAGCAGCAGGAACGGTGGCTGGGCTGTTAAAAGGCCCCGTGTGAAAGTGCGGAGGACTTTTCTGCCCCACTGTTCCCACGTGGGAGGGGCATTCCCCAGTCAGGAGCGCAGGGCACAACCCTCCCCTGGCTGGGTTTGCTGCACTCACAGCCCCGCTCACGTAAGCTTTTGGGGCCAGCTCCTGAGCTGTGGATTTGGGGTCGGACAAAGCTCCTACGGAACGTCTGTGGGTGTGAAGGAACCTCCCTGTTCTCTGCAGGGGTAAAAAACCCACTCACCTTTCTGGCAAGTTTCAGGTCTTCAATGAGGTCCTGCTCTCCCCGGGACATCTCGTATATGGCCTGTGAGGGAGGGGACGAAGCAACCAGAGTCATTTCTAATCCCAGGCTCTCTCTGAAAGGGCCTTTCAGCTCCCACAATGTACATCCTGCCCTGAATAGGGGCCCGGCCAGCCCGCGGCACCTGGGCATGACAGCCCCGAGTAAATCTGCCGCTTTCCTAGCGCCGAGAAAGCAGCTCCCCTCACAAGTGGGTGAAAGCCCTGCTGCCCCTGCGCAAGCCAAATTAAATACCAGGGCCTTTTAAATCACCGCTCTGACACGGGCCAGAATGGAAAGCGCAGCCCCCCGAAAACCGCAGAGGTCAAATCCCAGGCGGCCACTGCGCCGTCTCCAGAAGGATCTGTCCAAGAACTCCAGGAAAAAGGCAAGCCAAGGCCTTGCTGGCTGGCTTGCAACCAACTGTCAAGAGCTTTAGGAGAAAGACAAGCTGGTTTTACGAGGAACCTGCCTTTGGGTTTCGCTGCAAAGCAACCGGCGGGGCTGGGGCCGGGATTCCAGAAACGCTGCAAAGGGTTTGGCATCTCCCAAGGGTCAGGCCGGGGAGATGAATTCCCCAGTGACTTGGGAGAGAGGAGTCTACCTTTTCCCATGCCTAATCCAGACATAAATCTTAGGCCTGGGAGCGAAGGTGCAGAGGAGGACACAGCCTCCCAGGGGTGCCAGTGGCTCCTTTCCCTGGCCTTTCCCCAGCCTGTCCTACCTCCTGGCGCTTGATTTCTTTGGTGCTCAGGGACTCTTTCATGTTGACATCCAACATCTCGGACCAGAGGACGCTGTTTCTTCTCTTGGGGGGAGTAGGGGCAGCGGACCTGCTGCATGACTTCTGGGCACACCCAGGGGATTTACTGTCACCACGGAGGGCGAACGACTACGGGGATTTAAAAATAAATACATTAAAAAAAAACATTAAAATGAATATGTAGGGCCAACTTTGCGGAGGTGTTGCAGTGTTATCCATGCCCCTCCCAACCCTTCATCCTCCGCTGTTGCACCGGGCAGGAAAACACGCCCAGACACTTTTCCTCAGATAAAGGAACACTTTAATCAAGCTGCTGAGAAGGCCCTGAGATTGGCAGGTTTTTCCATGCCCCTCTCCCTGCACTGAGCTAGCAGGGAGGAGGACGGGAAGGCAAAGCTTGGCTTTATTCCTCAGGTATGAGGAAGTAAATAAACCAGGCTCATAATTCTGCCTCTGCAGGAGGGCAACCAGGAGGTGCTTGAACTTCGCTCCGGTGAGTCGCAACGTTACCGCAGCCCAGATGTGCTGTTATCTGCATGTGTGGGGCACACAGAGTTCCTGAGGCAGCTCAGGGTGAACTCCCACTGCACACCCTCCCACATGTGTGGCACGGCCTGGGACGCTTTATCAGCTCCTGCATTTGAATCAGCTCATTTTGATTTACTGCTTAAACCCTCAGTAACTTGTTTATCCACCCTGCGACGGGGCTCTTCTTCATCCCTAAAGTCCAAGCGAGCTTCCAGTCCTTCCATGAAAAACTTCCAAGGGAAGCCCCAAAATCCCTGTTTTACCACCCCCAGCCCCTCAACAGCCAGTCCCCTCCCCAAATGTGGAGATCTGGCACTGGAAGGCCCCGGTTTTTACCTGGATTGTCTGCCCGAAGCGCCGAACTGCACCATTTCTGACCGGAGAGATCAAGTTTGCCAGGGACGTGACCCGAGCCAGGGGCCGGACCCGCTTATTGCTTGGCTCCTGTAAATAAAGCACAGAACAAATTGTCCTGGCTGTGACTCCTCCAGCTGCCCGGGCAGGTTTCAAGAAGCACCAGCCCACTTAAGGAGCTGGGAAACACAGCAAGGAGAGCCTTTTGAAGTAGCCATTCATCTTAAAAGGAAAGCAAGAGGCTGTAAATATTTGCCTGAACTTTAAGGCTCGCAATTAAGACCGTGGAGGTTTCGCCCGGCGTAAAAGAGGAGACGGAACATCAGCCAGAATTTGAAATAGGGCTCCAACGGGGACGACTGTTACGCTTTGAACAGAAACAGAGGCATCTAAAGATGGGGCAGTGATGGACCTCTCTGTTTTATCATCTTTCCCTCTGCAGGAAGAATGTGCCTGCCCGTTTCATTTTGGAGAGAAAAGCAGCAGCGGGAGCCCAGCAGAGGCTCGGCAGCTCTTCGGACAAACACGCTGAATGTTCCTGCACTTAAAACCTTCACTTTACAAAGTTTCCTCTCCCTCCTGCTCTCCCCCACCCCCATGAATCACCGTCATTTTTCTTACGTGTTGTTTTAAGGTCTGAAAGATGCAGCTTCTGCTTTTCCACACCACTAATCCCCCGCCGGGAGCCCGAGTCTGGCCTGCCCAAAACGCTGCCAAGACAGAGGAAACGCCCCCACCAGCCCCGTGCGAATCTTCTGCTGCTTCAGCCCAGCTCAGTTTTGAAGTTACGCTGCAAAGTTGGCGTATTTTACTCCAAAAAGAGCTGGACTCAGAGTTAAGGCTTGGAGAGAGGCTGGAGGGGCGTCCCGGCACTCCCAAACGGCTTGGACGTGACTCACTGTCACAAGGACATTTCTTAACACGAAGCTCAGCGAGTCGATGGAAGCGGCTGCTTTTTGGGTTAAACCCGGCTAAAATTGGTCGATTGCCACTGGATTTCTCCTCTTATGTTTCGAAAGGCAAAGCCTGAGGAGGCCGTTTGGGACAAGTCTCTATTCCCAGCCCTGTTTGGTGCCCAAAGCTTTGCTCTGTGAGGAAACAGAAGCAACAAACACTGAAAACGAAAAAAACAACGTGAAAAGAAAAAAAAAAGGGGAATAGGAACACCCAGGGCTGGATTCCAGTCATGAGACTGAGGAAGCAAAAGAGCTACGTCCGTGTAAGATCCGATTTCAGCAACGCGACCCGAGGAGTGGCTCATCCCACCCGTTGAGCAAGGCAGGAGGTGAGCTCAGCCCAACTCAGCCCTCGGAGCTGCAGGAGGGGAACACGGAAAGAAACAATTCAGGAGCAAGGAAGGACTCAAAGGCCTCTTGGCACGGCACAAAGCCGAGCTGGAAACGGCTGGGTAACCTCAGGGGAAAAGATCTCGGCGGCTTCTCCAACCCTGGGATGCTCAGCTGGGTTGAGGCACCACACCAGGAACACTGCTCGTTGTTCCTTCTTTTCCTCCTGCCACTGGGCTCCAGACAGGGACAATTAGGCCAGGCTTGGGAGACACGAGGAAGCTTTAACAAATTCAAGATGTTTCTGAGTGGAAGCAAAGGAGAGGTATTTACTCCTAGAAAATCAGACACAAGTGCAGTACAATAAAGGGCTGCGAGCCAAGAGAAGCTTCAGCTGCTGAACTGAGGCAGGAAAGGCCCAAGACACGGAGCCACACACGGCTCTGGCAAGGCCGGGGCTATAAATAGCCCTGAAAAGAAAAATGTGACACGGGGAATGGGCAGCAAGAAAGCTCAGGCCATCAGGAGGCTGGCGCAGCACTTTGCAGGTCACCCTTCGAGGAGCAGCTTCGCCGAGCTGGGCTCCAGTGCCAGGCTCCCGGTGCCCAGGGACATGTGGCAGTGCCCGCCCGGCACATCTGTGCCAGGCTCAAGGGACACAAGGTCTGGCAGGAGGAATTCCTGCCTCTCTTATACACGGATTTTGGGAAGGGCTGATGCACAAAAAGCACTGCCCTCTTGGACAAGAGGGAGGGAGGAAGCCCACGGTTTCTGTACATGGGGTGATGAGCCAACAGAAAAGCCTCTGCACCTATAAATTCAGTTTAGCAAAAGGTCATTTCCCCTTGTCTTACAGAAAAAAAAAACAACCCAATTTTCTGTCCTGCGAGCGCTCCTCAGACGTGGCTCAGCTGCCAAAAAAATCCATCTCTTTCTTCTCCTTCCAGCGACACCGTTTGATGTGAGGCAGGAGGAGGAAAATAAACGGAGGAAAATAAACCCCCTCTCCTTGGAAACTTCACCCTCTCCGGGCTCTGTGTTTCAGCTCAGGGTCACGCACTCCCCCGAAAGGCCAGCTCAGCCTGGTGTAAGCCGAGACCCCGCGCACTTCATACTGCGGATAACTCCGGCCCAGGAGGGGTGTTTTTTTTAGTTCTACGCCCACAAACAATGAGTCTCCTGTCCCCACGCCGTGTTCCTTACGGGAACCCAGATCAGAACCAGGGCTGGGAGGTTTCTGTGACAAGCTCTCGGTGTTACAGCACCCGCGGATGAGTAAAACCCCAGCGGGTTCAACAGTTCCACGGGGAACTTTTTTAATTAAAGTAAGTGAATTATGTACCACGAGCACGGGCACTAAAGGTGAATTTGTGCCTCGGTGCCTCGGCCAGGTGAGATTTCACCCTGCTGGAATCCCTTCGAGTGCTTCCGAGTGCAGGTTAATTTGGGAAAAGTTTGCACCCCGCTGCTCAGGAGACACCCAAGCCCTGTTTTTGAGCTCTGACCGTTCTCCAGGAGCGGCAGCAGCAGCATCACGCCCAACAACCTTTCCCCCCGCGCTGGGTAATAATTAGTGGTTCTTCCAAGGATCCCTTACTAGGGTGCAATGTCCTACGTGCCGGTCCCGGCACGAACGCACGGTGACCCATGGAATAAACCACGCACGGCAAAACTCCCGGCGAGCCAATTCAGCAAAACCAGGGATTTTAGTCAGCAGCCGGAATAACTCCTGCCGCAATCACCGGCACCTGACCGCATCTCAAGGTCCACGTGTCGCTTGGAGACCGAGGATGTTCTAACCCAGCCTGCAGTCGAAGGGCTCGACGCATCCCACGGGGATCTCACCCCGCCGTTCGTTCCCAAATTCCCGACCGAGGGACCGAGCTCGTGGTCCTGGTAACTCAGTTGGCTCCCCACGGCAGCCCGAGGAGTCCTGGCCCAGGCAATAAAGAATTAGAGGCGATTTACCCTCCTTCGAGAGATCTGCTCTGTGTTCTCTCTCTCCCAACATCTGGTTTGCCTTTTGCACAATGGGATTGCCCAAGTTTGGCTGTTCCAAAGCCGGGATTTTCGGAGGCTGAGCCCTCAAGCCCCACAGACGTCTGGAAACGCCTTTTTTTCGCTTTTACTATTTATTCCTTTTACACCTCATCTCGGCGCTAATCTGAGCAATAAACCCAGCCCAAGGCGGCCGGTCCTACCCGGCTGCTGAACTTTTGCTCCTGTCGCAGGAGGAGACAGGGCAACACCTATCCGAGGCGCAATTATCTCCGTCCACATTAACAACACGCGATAAAAATAACAACACGTCAAGAAAACAAACCAGCCCTCAAAAACCCCACGAACCCCATAAGGAGTTTTTTCGTTGGGTTTTTTTTTTTCCCCTTTCAAGCAGCAAACGAGCACCTAATTAGGAAAAAAACCCAACAGCGGAAAGAGGCCAGAGAACCACGGGGCGATTTAAAAATGAAACCCGGCGATCTTTTAATGAAAAGAGGCGATTTTTAAATGAAACCCCCCTCTGGGAGGAGCGGGGTCAGGCGAGGCGCTGAGATCGGTTTTGCCTCGCCGGTCCCACTCCTCGGGGGCTATGAACTTAAACAGATATAGAATAGATGTATATACACACACANCCCTCAGCCCGCGCTCATCGCGCTCTGGGCGCGGCAGGGGAAGCGTCCCGAGCTCACCGCAGGGGGCGGGGCCAGCCGCAGGCCACGCCCACACCCAAGCAATCCACGCCCTCTTTGCCACAGACCACGCCCATAGCGCTAGCAATCCGCATTCTCGGCGCTGCAGGCCACGCCCACACGGTCAACAAACCACGCCCACACCGGCACGTTTGGACACATTTCCCAGAGAAGCTGTGGNAAGCAGCAAACGAGCACCTAATTAGGAAAAAAACCCAACAGCGGAAAGAGGCCAGAGAACCACGGGGCGATTTAAAAATGAAACCCGGCGATCTTTTAATGAAAAGAGGCGATTTTTAAATGAAACCCCCCTCTGGGAGGAGCGGGGTCAGGCGAGGCGCTGAGATCGGTTTTGCCTCGCCGGTCCCACTCCTCGGGGGCTATGAACTTAAACAGATATAGAATAGATGTATATACACACACACACATATATATATGGACTTAAACAACTATATTACACCGCTGGCTGCCCCTGGCTCGGCCCGGCTCGCCGCCTGCCCTCAGGCGCGGGCAGCGGGAAGCAGAGGGAGCTCCCCCGCTCCAACAAATCCCTTTTTCCCCCCTTTCTCCCGCTCACCTCCTGCTCCCTGTAGTGCTGGTTCTGCGCGTCGATGACCCGGATAGTCCTTTTGATGGGCAGCAGCCCCCCGAGCTCGTCGTGCGCCACCATGGCCGCAGGAGAGCCGCCCCCCCCCACCCCGCACACCCCGACCCTCCCCCAGCCCGCGCTCATCGCGCTCTGGGCGCGGCAGGGGAAGCGTCCCGAGCTCACCGCAGGGGGCGGGGCCAGCCGCAGGCCACGCCCACACCCCAAGCAATCCACGCCCTCTTTGCCACAGACCACGCCCATAGCGCTAGCAATCCGCATTCTCGGCGCTGCAGGCCACGCCCACACGGTCAACAAACCACGCCCACACCGGCACGTTTGGACACATTTCCCAGAGAAGCTGTGGCTGCCCCTGGATCCATCCCTGGAAGTGTCCAAGGCCAGGTTGGATGGACACGTTTCCCAGAGAAGCTGTGGCTGCCCCTGGATCCCTGCAAGTGTCTGAGGCCAGGTTGGATGGGGCTTGGAGCAACCTGGGATAATGGG
Source organism: Grallaria varia (assembly GCA_013396735.1). Lineage (NCBI taxonomy): Eukaryota > Metazoa > Chordata > Aves > Passeriformes > Formicariidae > Grallaria > Grallaria varia. The sequence continues at coordinate 61,659 of VWZG01013160.1, forward strand.
AGGTGTCCCTGCCTGTGGAACTGGATGGTCTTTAAGGTCCCTTCCAACCCCTCAACATTCTACGATTGTCAACCATTGCGCTGCTTGTGCTGAAAAGATGCCAGAGCTGAGCGCGTGTTTTGGGGTTTCCCCCATTTTTGAGGCGTTTTTGCTGGGATTTGGAACCCGGCCCCGCGCCGAGCCACCTCCCATGAGCGGTGGCGGGCCTTGCTCCTCCTGGGTGGCACTCGCTGCCACTTCTGGAGTCCGAAACGGTCCCTGCTGCCCATTGTTTTCCTTTACCTGGCTTTAAACCCCCTCTGCCCAGGATTCCGGTGCTTTTCACTCCGAGCAGCTTTGAAGGCCGTGCTGAGCCTCTCGCCCATCTCCTGGGGCAGCCCGTCCCCGCAAGCCCGGCTGCAGATGCAAAAGGCCTCATGTTTTAATGTTTGTTTTTTATTGCCGGCGTCATCACGAACCTCCCAAACGAAAAGGTTTTTTCTCGTGTCAGTCAAAATAAACGGGATCGATTCGGCGACGGGAGGGGCCGTTCCTACCTGTCGGGAGGAGGAGAATTTGGGGTGTATTCCGGGTTGGCCCTGGGACAGCAAACTGCGTTTTCCAGAGGAACGAGGGGGAGGAAAGTCCTCCTGTCCCCTCCCCTGCCTTCTGCTTTTTCTTTTTTGGGCTTCGTTTGCCTCTCTTGGCCAATCTGCACCCGCTTAACCTCTGCCAGGAGAGAGCGGGACGTTTGGGATCGTCCGCTGTGGGATTCCCAGAAACTTGGGACATGAGGACTTTCCGTCATCTCAGTGAAAGGACAGACTGTGACTCTTCCAGACACAAACCCCCTTTTCTGGATCACTCAGAATCACCGAAATCAACCATTTTTACCACCAAAGAGATGATGACTCTGGGGAGCAGCAGGAAAACCCTGCACTGAGTGGGATCAGCTTTCAGGGGGAGCATCAGACCCATTTCTCCTACAATCCAAGCTCAAAGCTTAGTTAAACTTGGTCTGAAGGTTCAGAAGCTCTTCTCAAGCCCTTCTCAGGGAGATGTATCCCAACTAAAAATAGGGATGAGCAGCCAGGACCTGGGAGGGAAGGTGTGAAACAGAGTCACACTCATAAAGGGGACACTGAAATGCTTCTTGTTGGGACCAGAATGTGATGTCCTGGTGATACCTGGTGATGTCCTAGTGATGTCCTGGTGATGTCCTAGTGACGTCCTGGTGACGCCCAGTGATGCCTGGTGATGTCCTGGTGATGCCTAGTGATGTCCTGCTAATACGTGGTGATGTCCCACATCCCAGAGCACCTCACGCTGCTCTCTGAAGTGTTTTCTGTGATGTAGGTGTTTAATTGTCCCTCTTCCTGAGTCTTAGGGGGAAGGGCCCACGTGATTCACCCCCAGGAGATCCCTGACTTTGTGGTGACACTCCAGGAGTTAATAATTCCTGGTGATGCAAGGCCCGGTGATGTCATGGTGTGGAAACATGAGTGGCCTGATGCAACAGAGCTCCCTGGCTGCCTTTGGCACGGGAACAGGGATTGGGGCCCTGGAAAAGTGCCCTTCCTTCAGGGAAAGGGTGGCAAAGGCCTTAAAGGAACAAAAAAGCCCTAAAAGAAGCTGCCCCAGTGGGGAACGGGATGGTGTTTGTACAGCAGCTGTACCTGGAGAGATCACCAAGCACCATGTTGAGGTAAAGTCCACCCTGAGGGGTGGAGATGAGAACCAGGAATCCATCCTGAGGGATGGAGATGAGCTCCATCAATCCATCCAAAGGGATGGAGATGAGCTCCATAAATCCATCCTGAGGGATGGAGATGAGCTCTGTAAATCCATCCTGAGGGATGGGATGAGCTTCATGAATCCATCCTGAGGGATGGGGATGAGCACCACGAATCCATGTAGAGGGATGGAGATGAGCTCCATAAATCCATCCTGAGGGATGGGGATGAGAACCAGGAATCCATCCCAAGGGATGGAGATGAGAACCAGGAATCCATCCTGAGGGATGGGGATGAGCACCATGAATCCATGTAAAGGGATGGGGATGAGCACCATGAATCCATGTAGAGGGATGGGGATAAGAACCATGAATCCATGTAGAGGGATGGGGATAAGCACCATGAATCCATGTAAAGGGATGGGGATGAACTCCATGAATCCATGTAGAGGGATGGAGGTGAGCTCCATCAATCCATCCTGAGGGATGGAGATGAATCCACATCCCGAGAGATGGGGATGAGCCCCATGCGATGGGTCCTTGCTGCCCACCATGCAGAGCCCAGAGGGAAGGCAATGGATGTGGAGAAGGATGAAGACACCAAGGGTGGAACGGGACCATGGCCAGGCAAAAGAGCCTTTTCCCAGGACCGCAGTGGCCCCTGCACTGTGAGAGGAGCCTAGAATGGCCCTGGAGCAGCTCAGGGCTCGACACCTGTGCGTCCCTCCCCTGCCTCTGCTCTGCTCCTCAGAGCAGGAACGTGAACCTCACCTTGCTGGGGGTCACAGTGAGGTGAACACGAGGCTCAGATGACTCCCAACCCAGCGGAATAAGAAAGGAGAATTGTTCCCCGGGCAGCAGAAGCAACAAACCAGATTTAGGATTTCCATAATCCAAATTTCCTCTGGCTCAGGACATTGCCTTCTCCCTCTGCCTTCCCAGTGCTCCCTGACCCCCCTGCCCCAGCTCCAACCTGGATTTTGCCTTTCCCTGGCTTTCCCCTGCCGGGCAGGGATCCGGAGCCATGGGAATGCTGCCACGGAGAACAGACCAGTTCTTCCTGCTCTCCTGCCGGGGTGGGGGGGGATTAATGACATTCCTCCTCTATCCTCACATGGAGATCCTCACTCCAAGGAGCTGACCACCTTGGTAGCTCCTGCCATAAATCAGGGAGCAGGGAAGGGCTCGAGGGACAGAGGAGCCACCAGCCCTCCTTGTTCCACCCTTCTTTTCCAGGCTGGGTTTTCATTCCCTCCGCTGACACCCTCGTACCTGTGACATTCCTTGTCCCTCCAAGTTATTCTGGGAAGGGCTGCCACTAAATAAGAATTCCCTGGGGGTGACTGACGTGCCACATTGTTATTTCAACCCCCCAAAGCATCCATTTAAGATGAATAAGCAATGGATTCCATAGGAAACACGCATCCAAATCTCAGGGCACCATTGCAGACCCAGGGGGGTTTTCCCCCAGGTAAAAATGCTCGGCTGTTGAAGGGACACTTGGCATCCAGGGAGTGTTGGGATGCAGGAATTCTGCTCTGGCACCTGTGTCCAGGTGGACACACACACACAACCTCATCCTGCCTTTTCTCTTGGCAAAACTCAAGGGAATAACATGTTGGAACAGCAGGAAGACACAGTCAGTATAAAATCCTAGGCCTGGCTGAAGATCCCAGGCCCCAATCCAGGCTTGGATTGGGATTTTCAGCCTAAACCAGTGGAAAATGGTCATTGCAGGACCTTCAGTATCCTCATGGTTCAGGTCTGGCTGCGTTCCTGGTCCCGGGGATCACCCAGGATGCTTCAGAATTCCCTGATTTTGTACCCAGGACCCCTCCATTTATTCCCAACTCTGCCAGAGGGACGTTTGCTGCTGCTGCGCCAAGGACAGAGTCGCTCATCCTACGCTGGCCGGAGAGGACAAGGCTCGAGCCGGGCACTGGCAGAGCCCGGAGGGAGGTGGCTATTCCTCAGTTTTCCCAGTTTTCCCAGCTCGACCATCACTGACATCTGGGTTTCATTGCTTCAAAGAAAGAACCTGTGACATTTTAATCCCTTTGGCGACTCCGAGTCTCGGGGAGAAGGAAAAGCTGCCATTTCATGCCCAGCATATTCCCTTTCACCGTTGTACTTCCAGGGTTTGAAATGCCATTTAGTGGGAAGTGAAATCCACCTAAACCCTTCCTTTCCATCTAGTTTTCCATGGGGTATTTACAGAGCAACACGCAGAATGCTCCAGGACCGGGATAAATAATGTCTCCACTCCCCGCAAAGCGGCTTCTCTCCCTTCTCCCACCCGTGTCCACTCGGATCCGGATGCAGTTTATTTACCGGCCGTGAGAGCCATGTTGAACATTCTGCTCCTGGATATTTATACTCAGAGCCAAATTGGGAGCGGGATTCTGGAAAAGGAGCAAAAGTGGGCTACGACCCAGCAAGAGACTGTGGGGTCGTCGGCAAGGTTCCTGGAATCCGTCGTTTCTTTGGGATGCTGGGAGGGGACTATAATTAGCTGCCGTTATACCAAAAATACTCCCCAAAAAATTCAGCTCTCGGATGAATTTTTAGCGAGCTCCAACCTCTGAGATCTTGTAGAAAAAGAGCACTCTCAGGCCAGAAAAGCTGTTTCCACCTCAGGAATATGAATGGAAACCCAGGAAAAAAACATGGATTGTCGGGATATTATCCCTTTATCGTGGGTTAATGGAGCGAGAAGCTCCAGGTGAGTTCAGCTCCCCCAGCCAGGGGTGGTTTTTCCTTTGGATCAAAGGCTGTTTCCAAACACAAATTTGTAATGTATGCAAGGGCACGTTCCCGCAGGAATCAGACTCACCCATAAAATTCCCATAAAAGTCCTCTGGAGGGGGGAGGGAACGACTGAGTTTGTTGTTGTGTTAAGTTTGCGGGGATATTCTGATAGAAGGAGTTGTTTTCTTGCATTATTTAGGAATGGTCCTGTGTTATCCCTCTTTGAGAAAGCCATTCATGGGCTTCCAAGAGATTTGGAGCAGCAAGATTCCTGACCCACAGGGATTCTCTCTCCTCCTCCTGTTTTCTCCTGAGTAATTCTGACATTAAAAAAATACAAATTCAATGTTTTCTGCCTTCCCTGGAGACATTGTCACCACCAGCTTTATCATCACAAAAAAGACACCACAGAAGAAGACCGTTAATCCCCTGCCCATGGAATGGCGTTGGAATTCGATGGTCTCAAAGGTCCTTTCAGACCCAAACCATTCCACGATTCTGCTGACGAAACTCGGCCAACTTTGGGGCAAGCAAATCCCACAGGAATCCCAGAGTCAGACCCCGAAAGGTGAAGAACACGGGAGAGGGCACAGCCTGGAGGTCCATGAGGAAGATCCCCCATCCCTCCCTGAAATCCCTGTCCCCAAAGGAGAGGGAAGCTCCTCCAGGTGAATCAGCCCAGCCCTGGCCCCTCCTGCTGCCCTGCAGGCACCAGGCTCGATTTATTCTATTTATTCAGTTGCTAACACAGACACACACCTTCAAAAAACACACTCCTGCTTCCTCCGTGAGTCATCCCTCCCCTTACATAACCGGGGGAGGGGGGGAGCTTTGGGAGCACTTCGCAAACAGTCAGGCCTGAAAGGCAGAAATAACTTGCTTTTTTAAAGCACCAAGAGCCTCAGTTTCCAAGGGCTCTCACACGGCGAGTCATGAACTGCTCGGGTTTTGGTGACTTAATTAGGAGGTTAACAGACCCCATGGGTCTGGTTGGCTTTGGAGGAGGACTTGGGGTGGCGAAGGAGATAAATAATAAACCAAAGAAACGATTAAAATGGATAACAATCACAATCAATAATAAAGCAATAATAAAGCCATTGCGGTCCCTCTGGGCCATTTCACATCCCCCGTTTTCCCCGGCCTGTGGAATTTCCCAGAGTTTTAAAAACACAGAACGCCGAACCTTTTGAGCAAAACAGGCACGTCCAAATTAAATTAACTTCAAATGGAGCAATTTCTTCCCCTCTATCTTCATTTTAAAACCTATCTTGGACACGGCGCCAGCGGGATCCCGGATCCGAGATCCACGTGGCAGTTCTGTCAGCACGGTTCCCTTCAGGAGGGGCGTGAAGGAAGAGCTGTGACCAAACTCCTCCGGTTGTGACAAGCAGGGGTGACAAAACAACAGGGCTGACAAAACAACAGCGTGGTGACAAGCAGGGTGACAAAACAACAGCGTGTCAGCTGAGCCGCCTTTCGCTGCGGGACATAATGGAGCTGAAATCACATTCACGCCGTGGAGTAATAAAGACAAACCCTGAAAAATCATTTATAAACAATGCAACTCTGACCTTAACGTGCTTAAATTACCTCGGTCTCCTCTTGTGGCCTTTTTTCGGCCGGGAAAGGGGGAGATGTGGGTCTGAGGGAGCCAAATTTTAGGCTGTGGGTTCACCCCGATCAGACGCAGACGAAGTAGGGTCTGTGCTGCTGGAGGGCCGGGGGGTGTTTGGGGAACCCAACATAAACAGGCAACTGTGGTGCTTGGGAAACTTGGAATGACTGGAGAGTTGGGATCAAAAAGCCTGGAAATGACACTGCACTCAGAACCGTCAACGGATTTTAACAAGTCTGTTGGCCTCTCAAGAAGTTATTTTAAAAGAACAAGTTAAAAAGTCAGTTCAAACAAAAGCTGCAGCCTGAACTTTGGCTTTATTAGCCCAGGGATTTCCCTTTTTCCTTGGAATATTTCTGGTGAAACCCTTAAAAGGCAAGTCCACAAATTACTGTTGATATTTTAGTTTCATCTCCAAGGGGTTGTTTGGTGGGAGAAACCCTAATTCGGGCAATTTTCTCTCACACATGCAAAGGCTGTGGAATCACAAAGGGAAGGGAAAGAAAATCTTCCTTCCCCGAGGGCAGATTTCCTCCTCCTGCCGCTCCCATCTGCATCAGAAAACCAGGAATACCTCAGGAGAAAGAGGGCAGGTCATCTCCTGTGCTCTGCCTCCATTTCCCAAAATGGCAGGGATGGTTTCTCCTGGAACAGGAGGTCAAACCCGGAGAGGTCAAAGCACCGACCGAGTCTGCTGGACAGGCCAGTTGTGAGGAACACCCCGAGCAGCCAGGTGAAACGAGCTCACAAATAATGCATACATGCAAATGAAGTGACAAACCACCAGGATGCCCTGGTCATTAGGTCAAACAGGAAATGCCTCACTAGCAAAATTGCTTTTAATCTCGGCCTAATAAACCTTAAACCCCACTTAAGTTATCTCTCAGCTCAAAAGCTACTTCATAGGGAAACTGCCTCTTTCTCTCCCTTCCCTTCTCCAGAGCAGGGAGATTTTCAGGGGACGGATGGACACTGGGAAGCTGTTTGTCTTTCGGAACACCTGGATAAAGACACCCACCCTCGGTTTCTGTCAATCACTTTTAATCCAAGCTTTAAGCCCAGTTTGCCACCCAGCCAGTCCAGCTGGTTTTTCACTGCAACCCAGTGCAGCCAAGTCAACTGAAAATGAAAACAACCCCAGGTGATTCAAGAGGCTTTGCCCGGGTTTTGCTTCCTCGGTGCTCGGCGAGGTTTATGTTCTTGCTGGGCACGTTTATTTCTCAATAAAAACGTGGCAGATTTTTAGCGTGGCGAGGATTAAACCGGCCCTTGTGGGGACGCCCAGAGCAAACACAGCTGGACTGGGCCCTAAAAGCGGGGCTGGGCAAATGCAAACGCAAAAGGGGATGATCCCCTGGGCAGAAGGAGTTGACAGAACGGGCCATCACCCAACCTTTCGTTACCTTAAGGTCCAGGCTGTTCAGACTGACGACGTCATCGTCCTTCTCTCGCCGCTTCCTCTTCTGCAAGACACGAAATGCAGGTCATGGGTTTGCTCAGAAACGCAGCTCTGGTTTTTAATAAAAGCAATTTAGAGACACCGCCTTCCTTTGCACCTTTCAGCTGACTGGAAGGGCTCCAAAAAAACCCCCAAACATTAGACACAAATGCAACATTTGTGCCCTTTCATGAGGTTTGTCACCTGACACCTGTCAACTACACATCTCTAAGTTCGGTTCTTGCACTCCTGTAACTGTGGCAAAACCAGGAAAACTCAGGGGCAGATACCACTGTGACATCATTAGAGCTCCTTTCAGTTTATAAAGTCATGGAATCACAGGATGGCTTGGATGGGAAGGGACCTTAAACCCCATCCAGTTCCAACCCCAGCACCTTCCACTATCCCACATTGCTCCAGCCTGGCCTTGGACACTTCCAGGGATCCAGGGGCAGCTGCAGCTTCTCTGGGCAACCTTTGCCTCCACAGTAAAGGACTCTTCTCTAATTATCTAACTCTTCATTACCTCATTCCTAATTATCTAATCTGACCCTGCCCTCCCTCCAGCCTAAAGCAGTTTTGCACTCTCCAAGACCCAGATATATTTTATTGAGGAGATTGATCCCTGTCTGTGAGGGCTGTTGATGACCTCTTTAACTGATGGCTTTGCCCATGGCTGCAGCATTCCTGCAAGGAATGCCATGGGCTAAAGGAACGAGCCTTTTTGTGGCAAGATGAAGCCTTTTGCCCAGGGAACTCTTCCCAAGGAGAGCATGAGCCAGAGGACCAAGGATCGAAGATACTTCCCGCTATTCCTGCGCTATCTGGGCTCCTACGTTATTTTTCCATAATGGAAAACCAGTTGTGGACTCATCCCATCAGCCAGTGCCAGCCTGTGGATTCCCTGGGCTGGAAAAACCCCAAGGATCACGAGCTGGACTCGTTTGGTCGCTCCTGAAACGAGCAGTTGGGATTTCTCCCGCGCTTGACTCTTTGTCCTTCGGCACTTCCGAAGGAGCCAAGTTCATCCTCTGCCACTGCAGAGGTTTGATCTCGGGCGCCGCGTTATCGGCCGAGCAGAGGTGAGGGACACACTGCCACACCCTCCCCGGAGCTGCTCTGAGCAAAGATGCGATTCCTGTTTTCCTGGAATTTAACAACGCGTCCGAACGGTTGAAACACACCCCTGGTGGTGACAAACCTCCACCAAAGCTGCAACTCCACTCCAGTGATTTTTAAACGCCGACCAGCCCTGTATCCTGTGGAAATCTGACGGTGCCGAGGGGATGCCCAAGTGCCCTGGAGGGTTCTTGGGAGACTTTTTGGATGGTGTGTCCTTAGGCTCTGAGGTGTATTTTTGCCGTGTCACCATTAATTAGATCCATGGGGTGGTGACAACAACCACCAAGCTGGAAGGGACCCATAAGGACCATCACAAGTGCACTCACTAACTTCTGGTATCTTTAATTTTTTCACAGTTTGGGCGCTGTGGTTTTTTCTCACTTCTTCCAACTCGCTTCCAACAGAATCCCCCAATTAATTCAGTTTTCCTGGTTTTCCGCTGTCTTTGCAGAGACAAGACACCAGCTCCCATCCCGTGAATCCCCTTGCTAAAAACAGAGGAAAAACTCTCCTTCTTCCCACATTTCTGGCACTGCCACTGGCCCGGCACCCTCCACGCTTTCCCAACTGCCCTTTGGCACCCTCGGGAACGTTTTGCAAACACGGACATTTGTTTTTTTGGTTTTTTCTCCACTTTAGCAAAACAACCAGGGTTTTATTTATCAAAGCCCGCAATAAAAGGCTGCTCCAACCACACCTTTTTTCGGCCTTGTGGATTATTTTTCCCATATGGAAGGCGAGGATATTGGGAGCGTATTTGAGGGACTTGTGCTGAAGGCAGAGACGCCACCACGCCTTTCTTGGATTTATTGGTTCCTCCTGGAGCGGGCTCTTTAACATCTTTAACATCCAGCCCAAAGCCCAGACACGAAAGGAAAAGGCAGAGTTTTGTTTTTAAAACTGGCGAGACTTGTGCAGTAAGTCTCACGTTGGCCGGGCCCCGTTTCCTTTGCCCAATATAGTTTTGTCCAAAAAGCTTAGACATTTCACTCCGGAGCCAGCTGTGTCATTCCCAGGCCGTGCCAGGAGTGGATTCCAAGAAAAAAAAAAGGCCTCTCCAGACGGCTCAAATCCGCGTGTTTTGAAGCCACATGGTAGGAAAGCGACAGCCCCGGTGCCGTTTTCTCACATTTCGGGAGGGGAGATTTGATACTTTCACCTTCTCACCGAACACGAGCCATGTGGAAAAAGTTAGTTCTCCGAAAGTTATTAAACTGTACAGACTGCGAGACCAGATTTAGGCTCCCTGCAAAAAATAATATGCTGATCTCGAGGGGTGGAAATCTAAATATTTGGGGACTTTATTTTAGAAACACCCCAACAACACCAGGAGGGCCAACGTTAATTGCATTTCAAGGATTCTGATTAAAGCTCCGGGAGCGATTTTTTAAAAAGAAAATACTAGTTTTCAATGGGAAAACGATGCCAGCCATCCAGTTTTTCTCTCTCTCCTGTTAAAAGCTCTTTCCCTCAGGCCGGGACGTTCTGTCCTTTAGGGCTCGCTCTGGTTTTCCTTGGTGTCGCCCACCTGAAATCCCAAAAGCCCGGGCGAGGGACACGAGGCAGCGCCTTAAACCAAAGAAGAGCAAGTGCCTGTTTCCCCAAAAATGAACCCTCCAAAAGGGAAAGAAAAGGAAGCAAAACAGACCCGGAGTGACGGGAGGATGTTTGGACCCAAACCACGGGGCATTTTTTTATTTAGAATGGTGCAGAACTGGTCATTGCCTTTAAACCTGGCCCACCTTAGGCTTGGCTTGGTCACCCATGTCCTCTGAGCTCGGGCCAGGCACAAACTCTGCCACCAAGAGATGTTATTTGGGACTGGCACACTAATATTTGGCGGTTGTTGGGGGGAAAAAACCCCCGCCCTCTGGTGACACGCCTGAGATGTGACACCGAGAAAAGCCGAGTTCTTGGTTTGCCTGAAGGCTCCTGCCAAAATCCGGGGCTCTGGCCAATGTATGGCAGCAAAATTCCCTTGGCAGAGCCTCCTGTGTTTGCTTCCCTGCCAAGATCAACCTTTAATTAGTGCCAGGAAAGCTCAGGGGTGCCCACCACGAGCAGCTCTAAATGGGGTTACTTGAGCTCGAAGGGAGAGGTGGAGGTAGATGAGGGATGTGATAGAGAAATAATTAAAAGCCTTGAAAGCCACTTAAATCCTTGAAACCCAATTAAATCCTTCAAAAACAGTTTCTTCATTTATTTCCATCTGTCATGACCTGCAATATGTTCTAACTGTGACTGGGGTTGAACAGACCATGTGTATAACCAAATAAAAGTAGATTAAAACCATGCAGGGAACAGGAATAACTTGAAACTCAATCAAAATCCTTTTAATTTGTGATGGTGGAGCAGGGCATGTTCAGATTTGAAAGAATGTAATTTCTAGGGCTTTGTGATATTCAAATGCCTCTTTATGTTATTCAAATGTAGTCACCAGATGAAAGTTCCTAAAACAAAGGAAAAGAGGTTCTGGTTTTGTTTAATTAATGCATCCAAAGTCTTTGGGCTGGCTTTTTTGGGAAGGCGAGTTTTCCAGTTTGCTGGCTGAGGGTGGGATCTCCACTTCCAGGGGCAACAGGGAACAGAACAGCTCAGGATGAGGATGGGACAAGATGTGTATTGTCCACAGCACTGGGAACTCCTGGATAATCCCCTTCCAGCCCCTGGTGCCTGAAGGACAGACTCCAAGGAGCAGGAATTCTGAACAGAACTCCTCTCTGGAGTGTGGTTCAGCTCCAGAGGCTGGATGGCAAAGGATGGAGGGAAGAGAGTACCAGGGAGCTTCCCTACACCAAACAAAACCCAGATTTTTGTATTTCAGGAACAAAACCCGATGCTCCTGATTTCAACACCGTGTTCTGCACCTTGCCCATTGTGTGTCCAGCTTGGCAGGGTGGAGAAAACACCCCAGAAAAAGGAATTTAGAAAGGAAAACACAGCATCCCCAATATCCAGCCTTCCCTTAGTCCCTGGTGCTTTTTGCACCCTCTGGCCAAGCTCAGGAGTCTCGGTGGCTCAGGAAGTGCCTGGCCAGGTCGAGGGGATTTATCCTGATTTTCCTTCTCCCCCAGGCAGAGGAACCTTCCCCTCTGTATTCCTAAAAGAGCTCCGGCTCGTTTACTCACCAGGGTGAAGTCCCAGTGTGGTCCTGGGGTCAGGAATGTGAAGGAGCTGCCTCGTCTCAGGGGGTACCTGGGAGAAAAAAAGGGATTTAGGTAAATAAAGAAAGAAAGAAAGAAAGAAGTAAATAAATTCAAGCTTCAGTGGTACCAAACCCCAGCAGCTCCCAGCAGGGCACTGGGAATGCTGCAGCACGGGATTTGGGAAGGAGGAACTAAAAGGATTTGCTGGCATTCCCATCTGCAGGTGTTGGGTTGAAAATCCTGGTTTCCTACAATAAAGGGCTCCGCGTAAAAAAAAACCTCCCAGGCTGGGCTGGAGGAAAACGGGACCCAAAATGGGACCAAAATGGGACCCAAAATGGGACCAAAAGGAAGGATCCAACAACAACAATGAAATTAAATGAAATAAATACTCTTACTGTGGCCTCCTTTCCCATTCACTGCCCCAGCCCCCAGCTAAGCCAACAGAGCCCACTCCAGCTTTCACTGTCTGCTGCATTCCAGGTATGTTTCCAGCAACAATTTCATTAAAGCTTATTTTAACTTCTCCTTGGGTTTTCACAGGTAGATTTTGAGCCCCAAATGGGCCAGACGCTATTTTATCATCAGCTTTTTTTGGTGATTTTCCCCTTTGTTGTCACAAACTCCTCCCCAGCTGCTCCTTCCCCCTAAAATCCCGCAGGGGACGATACAGGAACGCAAACAATCCCGGCTTTTGCGCTCTGGCATTCCCAAAAATTCACCTCACGGAGTTATTGAACTTGCATATGAGAAGACCCATTTGCCTGGGTAAGGTTTGGGCAGGGTGGGGTGTTCTGGGTTGGGATTTGGGAAACACAAACCAAGCACCCAGAATACACTTTTTTATTTCTTCCATTTTAAAAATATTTATTTTATTTTCCAGCCAACAGAACAACCAGATAACTATTTGATGAAAGAATGGGAGATGTTTTTGGGGACGGGGCAAACATTTTCGGTGGCCAATGAGGAGAGCACAGGGGAGTTTCTCTACATTTCCCCCCCCCTCCAAAAATCCATTTCTGTGCTGACTTTGCTTTGCACCTCTCTGTCAACACACGTATTTGGCTTTAAATTCAAAGCTGAGAAGAATTTGAACCAAGTGCTGAATGCCTGAGATCCTTTGGGAAGGACCTAAGTCCAGGCAGCAGATTTGGGGGGTTCCACCTGCTCCAAGGGCTCAGGAAGAGCTGCCAGAGGAGCAGGGAAAAGGCTGAGCAAGGAGGATCTGCAGTGGGAAACCAGGAATGTTGTCATGGGCTCCAGAGGGGTTAGAATAGCAAATATATGATCTATGGTTTTTAAATATGTATATTTACATACGTACATTGACCTAAATATCTGAATACACAGGTATCTAAAATATATATGTATCTAAATATATAGCTATCTGAAATGCCTAATATCTATATAATATATACCAAATATGTGAATACACATAATACATAAATATATATATATTTAAAATATGTAATATTACGTAAATATAAATAAAATACCTACAAACTAAGCCTGTCCAAAGTACCAAAAGCCCAAATTCCAGCTCCTTTAAGATCAGAGGGAGCTGCTCCTCAGCCCATGTTCAGGTACTCCGGGACCAGCCCAACCCTCCTATCACCGTGTCCGTGATGCTGCTCCAGAAAGGGAAGGGGCATCTCCAAGAGCTGCATTCCACTGCTGACTGGAAAGCTCTGGAAGGGAACATTCTGTGGGATTTCTAAGAGTACATACTGCTTGGGAAGAAAACCTGGGAATGAGCATCGGATTTCTTTGACATTTAAAATGGAACCTTTTTTTTTTTTTTCCTGAGAAAGCAAAATCCTCGCTGTTTAATCCCAGCTTTAACCTGCCCTGGCCGAGCAAAATTTAGGAGGTTGGTTAAACCTTCCTTAGATATGCATGGAAAAGCAAAGAGGGGATGAATGGTCTGCAGACTGAGCCACGAGAATGGACTGAGCTCAGACTCCCAGACAGGCTCGTGTTTTGGGTAACAGGAGCACCATTCTTGATTCCCGACACCAGAGGCAGCCAGACCGTGGCCTGGAAGCCACACAAGGCTGGAGAACTGCTCAGAGAACCTCCCAGTCGTCAGTATCAGGGTTATCCAGCCACTACTCCTTCATGGAAAGGGGAAAGGATCGGCTACGAGAGGAATTAACTCGGAAACCTCAGTTTAAAATGCGTTGTAGGACTGGGGGGCTGTGATGGGACTGAGGCTCAGAACTCAGGCAGCTTCGTGTTTCCAGTTGTCCACAAGAGCTGGAGAGGAATTTCGCCAACTCAGACTCCATCATGTAAACTTTCTCCCATGGTCACTCAGCTGAAGGGAATGGCTTCCCACTGCCAAAGGGCAGGGATAGATGGGATACTGGGAAGGAATTGCTGGCTGGGAGGGTGGGCAGGCCCTGGCACAGGCAGAGAGGCTGTGGCTGCCCCTGGATCCATCCCTGGAAGTGTCCAAGGCCAGGCTGGAGCAACCTGGCCTAGTGGGAGGTGTCCCTGTCCGTGGCAGAGGATGGAATGGGATGAGCTTTAAGGTCTCTTCCCACCCAACCCACTCTGGGATCTTGAGATTCCATGGAGTTGGAGGTAGAGATTGTTCCAGGCTGGGTTTTGGTTTCTCAGTAGACAATTCCTGTGGGATGCGGCTCTGAGGGATTAAAGGAAAAAAACTGAACTCCAGGGAGAGCTGAGAGCCCCTTGCAGGGCCTGAAGGGGCTCCAGGAGAGCTGGAGAGGGACTGGGGACAAGGGAGGGAGGGACAGGACACAGGGAATGGCTTCCCACTGCCGGAGGGCAGGGATAGGGGGGAGATTGGGAAGGAATTGGTGTGTGGGAGGGTGGGAAGGAGATGGGATGGAATTCCCAGAGGAGCTGTGGCTGCCCCTGGACCCAAGGCCAGGCTGGATGGTTCTTGGAACAGCCTGGGATAGTGGGAGGTGTCCCTGCCCGTGGCAGGGGGATGGAAAGGGATAAGCTTTAAGGTCCCTTCCATTCCATGATTCCCCCTTCAATGGTCCAGTCAGAGGAGTCGAACAAGAGAAGAGGGCAAAGCAGAAATCAGAAACGGCTCCTTCTCGCATCCCACCCACATCCAGAGCGATCCTCCTCCCTTTTCATGGCCAAAGACATGGAGCTGAGATTGCCAGGAATCTCCAAGAATGAGAACGGACAGATATTGAGGGAAGCACATCCTTGTGCTAAGTAGAAAAAGGCCTCTGCCATCCCAAAGCTTTGTCTCATCTCATCCCGGTGTCCCCTCTCCGGTCACCGCTCCCTGAGCCTGGATGAGGCTTCACATAAGGGCCTTCTCCGCACAATTCCCGGATTGTTTCCCTCTGCCAGAGCCTGGAAAGCTCTTCCAAGAGCCCAGTTCAGTCACCTCCAGGACTCCCATGTGTGCAGGGATGACTCAGGACCGTGGTGCTGGGACGGGCACCCCAGGCACCATCTGGCACAGGCCAGGGAGGAGCGATCTGGGATGTTTTCCCTGCCCAGCTCAACGTGAGGAGAAGCAGAGCCGCGTGCCGAGGCCCTGCGCAGCTGCTCCCTGCTCCAAACACGGGATGATGAATGGAAAGGAGCCTGGCAGGACTGTTGGAGCACCTGGAGGAGAGCAAAAATAAAGTGTCCTGCTGGTGCCAGAGCTTGGATGTCGTTAATTGCCTTCTTGACTCTGAAGCTGCCCTGAGATCCAGGGCATCCTGAGATATCCCTGCTGTGTCACCCAAACAAGGAGGCCGAAGTTTAGTCACTTCCCTGAAAAAGATCTTTCCCAATAGTCTTGTCTCCGACATAATTTCCTCATTTGAGACAGGATGAGAAGATTCAGCCTCCCTCCTTATCTTACCAGGCCCAGGATAAGCAGAGAGCGAGCGTTAATTAGACTCGGCCGATTCATTATTTCAAAGTGATGAAGAGTTTCAGGGTTACGTGAAGGCACAAAAATAATTCAGGAGGATGTCAAAAAAAGCTGCAGCAACAGGTTGGCAAAGTAAATCCCTGCCAAGCCGGAGCCGGGAAGGGCAATCTTGAGGCTGCACAGAGAGAACAAACATTTCTGTTTTGGTACCCTCTGTTTGCTTGGAGAAATGAATGTTCCAGGCTTCTTCCCAGCAAATGCCGGTGCTTGCCAAGAGTCAATCCTTCCAGAGCCTGTTAAAATATAGATTGCCGTGCTGATGGACCACGGAGAGATTAACCAGGGAATGTTTGGAACCTTCAGAAAAGAGAGAATGGCAGCTGGGTTTTTCTGCAAACATTTAGAAAAGCAGCTCCCGGCAGTGAGAGAAGGGAAGTCCTGGACACGAAACCCGTCGGACAACATAGCAGGAGAGGAGATGTGGCCCCAATAATCTTAATAGAGGAAGTTTGGGTAATTTAGGAGATAAAGGATTGATAAAAGCAAGTGGGCAATTGTTTCACGGTGAAACCAAACTGAGGAAACACTCATTGTTCCCCACCTTCCTTGGATAAACAGCAGGATCCTACGGATGGATGGAGGAACAGCATTGAGCACTCGGCCAAATCTGGCCTCAGAATTTCACTGCGAGTCGATGATTTATCTCATTTCAGAGCTGGACATGTTGTGAAGTTCAGAAGGGAAAGATAAACAGCAGTGAGAAAACACACCTCATCTTAAGGCAATTTATCAAAAAGCAAATGTTTCTGTCAAACACTTCTTAAGCATCTTTCTGTTGCTTGTCTTCACCAGATACACTTTCTATTTTATTCTGGGTGTGTTGACTTTTGCTGTTTTGGTTTGGAAGGAAGGGATAAAAAAAGCCATAAATATGATTTTGGGGTCAAGAAGAATCCAAAAGACACTCCCAAAGGGCGTGCTGGAATAGCTTCCCATTAGTCAAACCAGAGGCTAAAGCATAGACGAGCTTTCCTCGCCAGGTTAGAGCAAATTCCCATTAATGTCCTTTGAACCATTTTCCTCCCTTTTTACTGTAAATCCACACTGCCTGATCAGCATCATTCACAGTCTGCACCCTTTTTTTTCCCCCCCTTATTTTTGATGACTTCTCCAGGAAACTGGAGAAATGCTTTGATCTGGTAGCTCTCTTGAGCTTTTTTCAAGTTCCAAAATACGTTCTTCAGACAGACTGGGCAGCAATTCTGTGTTTCCTTCCCCTCTGACTTCCAACCTCCTTTTTTTGGTGTGTTTTCAGAGCAAGCTGTTCTTAAATATAAACCACTTGCAGCAGCGAAACACCAAAATGGTGAAATTTAGCAGCAACGGGAATAGATTAAAAGTGAGTCTTTCACTCAAACAGGCTCCACTGGTAAGTCCTGTTTGGAACAACAAGAACAGAAAAGCTCCACAAAGAGCCTTTTGAATTTGAATTTAAAGCTTTTCTGCAGGAGGAGGAAAAAAAAAAAAAGCCTCTGGATTTTCAAGTTACTGTAGTTAATATTTCCACTTCAACAATATCCAGAGGCCTTGGCTGGTCTAAGAGGCCTCCCAAGAGCTGTGCAAACAAACTCCTGGCTGAGGGCACTTAGGGCTGTGCTTGTCACACTCCCTTATCTTCAAAAGCTCCAGGGTAAAAGCCTTGTTTGAAGCAAAAAAAATCAATTGAAAGACCTTTGAAATACCTAAAAGTGGGAACACAAGAGCTCAGCACTTCGGTGGCTGAGAGGAAGAACCGGGCAAGGAGTTCAAGCTCCCGAAAGGAAGCGGGATACTCACAGCCCTAATTATACAGGGAGCAATGGAATGCTGGGGTTGATCCCTGGAAATGTGGTTTAGAAAGCTGCAATAACTTTCTGGCAGCAGCAGCAGCATCTGGTGTAATTAGTAATTCCAGCAGCCTCAGCTCTTCGATAGCCATGAAAACCCACAGTCAAACGGCGTCGGAAACCTCCAACCCGGGGGTGCGAGCTGGGAACTCCTTGTACTTTTCAGACGTTCTGGAATAGCCATTATTTGGTGCTTTTAACGTTGGAACGACCTCTGCTTCTCAAAGGAAGTGCCTTCAGACACCCTGGGCAGGTTTAAGTCAGAGAAAGGACATTCAGTCGGTGTCTAAGTGGTTCCAGGAGGTTCGGCAGTGAGTGATTTTCCATGGCAGCAGGCTTTGCTCCTCGCAGGTACGGCAGTGTTAGAACCCTCTGTCTGGAGCTGCAATCAGCAGCAGCACACAACACGAGCAGATAAGCCCCAGGGAGATTAGACATGCCCTGATATCCTTGAATAATCACCCTCCGGACCTGTGGGAGCTGCACATTAACAGCCTCTGCTCTGCCAACACAGCGACATCCAGCTTTGCGGGACCACTGGAGGGGTATCTTTCCACCCCCCCCAAACATCTTCCTTCCACACTTCCCACCCCGAGGCAAAGCTGGTAAATCCCAAGCTCCCTGACACTGGGGTTGAGGCCAGCAGAGCTTTCTGCAGGAGAAAGGGGAGGTCATTGCAGCGGGACCCAGTCAAGGCTCCTCTTTTCCCCTGCCCCGATCCCTTTCCAACTGTCTCGTGTTTGTGCTCCTGGCCGACTGATGCCATGAAACAGGTAAAAACAGTCCCTGGTGAGGGTTATTTGCCATTTCAGGGAGACAGTTTATGACATAACTCTGTCAACAGCGGAGCTGGCAAAGCTGAGAGGGAGCAAACATGCCCCTGGGCAGGGAAACCTTGGAGCTGGACTGCTGGGATAAATAACTCTGCAGCTGCAGGGACCAACCCCAACCGCCACCGTGTGCCGTAAACATCCCAGAGAACCTGTGGGAGGAAACACAGAAATCCTGGAGCGCCCCAGGAGTTCAGGCCATGCCCAGGCTGAGGGACAGAAGTAGCACTAGGCAGGAGCCATGGTGGTGCTCCAGGAGTACAATCCCTCTTACACAGCATGGGAAGGAGCTGGTGTCCTTCAGACTCAGCAGCATAAAATCACAGGATTACGGGTTGGAAGGGACCTTAGAGATCATCCAGTCTTACCCCCTGCCATGGGTAGGGACACCTTCCACTTGTCCAGGATGCTCCAGCCTGGCCTTGGATGCTTCCAGGGATCCAGGGGCAGCCACAGCTTCTCTGGGAAACGTGGCCATCCAACCTGGCCTTGGACACTTGCAGGGATCCAGGGGCAGCCATAGCTTCTCTGGGAAACGTGGCCATCCAACCTGGCCTTGGACACTTGCAGGGATCCAGGGGCAGCCACAGCTTCTCTGGGAAACGTGTCCATCCAACCTGGCCTTGGATGCTTCCAGGGATCCAGGGGAAGCCACAGCTTCGCCGTCCAACCTGTGCCAAGGCCTGCCCACCCTCAGAGGGAAGAATTTCCTCCCAAAATCCAACCTAAATTCCTCTTCTTTCAGTTTGTACCCTTTACTATTCCTTGCCCTATCCCTGGCAGTGATGCCCCAGAGCATCCCCCAGCTCTTCCCTCCCCACACATCCGTCCCTGCCTCCATCCATGCTTTTCTTTGGAATACAGGAGCAGACTCTCCTCCCCACACATGCAGGGGCAGACACAGGGAGCTCCCTTCCCCGAGCAGGTATTCCTGCCCGTGAGCGTGGAAGGGAGGATTAGGGCGCTAATCCCTCACTAGAAAGAGAAAAACTTGCTTCTGTCCGAAGAGAAAACCAAAAGCTGCTGACAGAAGGAACAACACCCGAGCCATGATTAAGCACACGCTGTGCACTGGTTCTGCCCACTCCACGGAGCTGTTTGCGCTCTCATTTCCAGGGATATGATGCAAACGCTGAGGAGGAGGGGGGAGGAAAGCAGGAGGAGGAGGCAGAGCAGCTGCTGACAAACTATTCTGCTTGTCAGGGCCGTGGCCACTGCAGGACCATCCGTGGCAGGAGGAGCTCAGCTCCCAGGGCAGAGCCAAGGATCCCCCTCAGTCCCGGAGTTTGGTGCACCAGGCCCTTGTCAATCAGCAGGCCCTGCAAGACTCCAGTGATTGATGAGCCTGCAGATAATCCCCATAATTAAAAACCAGCACCAGAAATAAAACCACACGGGCACCACATGCCAAACCTCGGCTCCCCTGTTCCTGCTGAGAGTGTAGCCAGGCTGGGCTCATCTCATCTGTCTCATCTGTCACCCCAGAGCCAGGGCAGTTGTCCAGGCATCCCTGTCACTCCTGGAGGGAGAGTGACACCTCCAACCAGGCATTTTAAGCTGGCTTGGCTCTGCCCTGGAGGCGCCTCTCGTTCTCCAGGGGCTATAAAGGAACCCTGCATGAGGCTCAGATTTAAGCAATGGGCTTTTAGGTGCCCAAAGTTAGGGGAAATTAATCTACCACGGAGATACCAGCTCCTGAAATTTCTAGTCAGAGCTCAGACACAATATTCATAAATACATTTTTGGCTCATTTGATCATGTCATCCAAGCTGCACATTGAAAGCAGGTACTTCTGAAGGCTTAGAATAAAGCCTGACTAAAATTTCCCTAAATAGTTCACAAGCTCGTCAGCAATTTTGGTCCCAAGGTCAGAAACATGTCCCAGAAAAACCAGCACCAGTACAAAAACCCCAGACATCGCTGCGACGGGGTGAGAGAAAACACCACGCTTGGGCCTCTGGATCGTGGCCAAGGAGGAAAGAGAAAGGAAGGCCTGATGTTGTAAACAACGGCGGTTCCTCCAGGAAAGCACTGTCTCGGAGACTGCACTGCAGATAAGGCACCTCCGGGGGTTTTTAGGGACCGCAGAGGAGGCCACTGTCTGCGGGTGCCGAACGAACCGCGGGCCCTTCCGCATGAACTTCACCTGCCCTTTTTTTTTCAGTCCCACCAAATCAGGCCCCTCATGGCTCCGGGGGAACTTTTCACTTTCCAAACCTTTCCAGGCGGGGAGCAAAAGGCACCGAGTCGAGCTGAACTGAGTTGTATTTAAACATCACTGTTTCCACTCAGTGTCACCCCCTTGCCCTGTGATACCTATTTTGAACGCTCTCTGGGGACAGTGGTCTGGACGGGGGCATTCCGAGGGCCCAGAAGCCATGGGAGAGAGCTGTGCCAGCCCAGGAAGGCCATGCTTCAAACCCAGACAACTATTTTGAGTTCTTGTGGGAACCAAGCTTGATCCAATAAATATGAAGAGTTATCACCGGAGAACGCTCAGGAAAACATACATTCTAGTGCTGACGGGCACAAACATTCTTCTTTTTTAACCCTGAGCAGCTCCACAAACTCCAGCTGCCCACTTTGCTTTTTCTATCCCAACTGTCCTGGCAGCTCCTGGCTCCCGTTGTGCCATTTGTGCGGCTCAAGAGTTGGCACAGCAATTCAATGTGGTGTAACAGTTACCACTGAGCAGCTGAAGCACCTGAGAGTTCACAGACACCCTTGAAAAACACGAGACAGCCCAGACAAGAGTTAAGTTAGGCTTGTGTGCAGCGAAAGACTCTCTTTACGCGCTGAGATAGGGATGTAAAAAGTTATTAAAAACCATCTGAAGTGTTGCTTGTGGAGCAAAGCTTTTATTTTCCTTCTACAGGGCTCCACTGCAGCTCCAGGCTCTCCAAAGCTGGAGGAGATGAAGGATCTGGACGAGCAGTGGAGCTGCCACGTGTGGGTTTGCAGAAGGCCTTGCCCTTTGCCGCGGTACCAGTGCAGCGACTCAGCAGCAGCAGAATAATGTGCTTGTGATTACTGGTGATTCATAACAAAAACAAACCAAGCCACAGGACGGCTAGGAATAATGCAAGCCAGCGCTCTCCCCCTTGCTCGAGCCATGGAGTGCCGCGTGCTTGGGGTGGGGGCGGCTCACATCCCTTTTTCCTGCCCCTTTTTTGGGGGTGGGAAGGCTTTCCCGGCCACGGCACACCTCAAGTGAACGACTGACCTGCGGGACTCCTGCCAAAAGCTGGATGCAAGGCCCGGGTGGGATCAAGAGGAGACGAGACAAAGCCTCGGAGGAGATTTACTGGGGGCTGCTAAAGCAGACGACTTGGAAACTGGTGCAGACTGGGACGCTGCGGGGGGAAAAAGGAGCATCGTAAATGTCAGTCTTGTCCTACTTAACACCCAAATCGTCGCTGGGAACAGCACACGGGCCCTTGTTCTTAGGGACCATCCTGTCTTTTTTTTGAATTTCACCTCCTCGTGTTCAGCGGGGCTATAAAAAGCTGCCCCGCGTCCCTTTGCAGGCTGAAGGGGATTAACACTTATCCCACGGACGCGAAAAGAAACGGGGGCAGGGGCAGACTTGGGCAGAGCAGGGCAAAGCAGCAGAAACGCTATGGGAATGACGGATGAAAAAAACGGAGCTTTAGGAAAAACAGGGAAGGAGACAAAAATAAGCTTATGAGAAAAGAGCGAGGAGTAAAGAGCCGGGCAGGAAACGGCTGCAGGGTGGGGTTGGGCAATGTAATGTCTATACAGTTGAGGGGGTGATGGGAAGAGAAACAGGCCTGAGTAGGTGGGTGGTGAAGCAGCCCCGAGTGACTTCACGTTTGAAATATTTAAACATCACAAGGACTTGAAGGTGTACTTTGCACTTACAGAAGACATTGTTTAACGCTTTTACTTTTTGAGGGCACGGGCGCTTTCGTTCGTTTCTCGCTAAATGCGGAAAAAAAAGTAAACACATTTAGCGCTGATATCCCGGGCAGTGCTGGGAGCCTGAAACAAAGTGACCTCTGCCGGGTTGTCACTGGCCAGGAGCCACCCCAGGAGAGCTCCTTTCCTCCAACAGGGTTTGCACTGTTTGATTAAACTCATTTAAGGCCCTTTAACTAGCACACCTCCCGTGCTGAGGCGAGATAAGTGTTCCTTTTGCCCGGACTGCCTTTCTTCACCCTTTGTCACCCCGAACTCCCTCCTTTCCCCAGGAGTTGGCAGATTCCTCCATGCCTTTTTCTCAGCCTGGTCCTTTGGGAGACGTTCAGCAGCGGGACCCAACTGTTCCAAGAGCTTGGTACCCGTGTCTGACCTAAACTCGCGGTCACAGGAGCCCAATATAAAACCCCATCGGGGTTCCTCGGCCTGCCCTGCCCATCTGCGTGTGTTTGGATCCCTCAGGATCCTTCCCTTCCGATGCCCTCCGCCCCTTCCCGCTGCTGGGAAAGCCACGGAGGAGGAGTATCGGCGCTCAAACGATTTGTTTCGAGTCCTAAATGACATTTGCCAGCTTGAGATCCCTTCCCGTTCTCCTCATCTGGCCAGTTTAGCTCAGTTTGCATATGGATGGTGGGTGAGGTCAGGTCAGACCTCGGGCTACAATCCCAATTCTCCTTCTGGGGATGGCAAGTCTTGGATGCTATTTGGTTATCTGGCCATGGAGGTCTTAGAGGCAGATAAAGGACAGAGAAAAGAAAGGCCTGCAAGGAGAGAAAAAGAGCCCGAAACTCAGACAAAACAATCCAGGTGGAAGATTAAGAAATGCAGGAAAATGCAGTTACTGCAGTAGACGAGGAACCGGCGCCTCCAGGGATCATTTGGTGGAGGCTGGCAGGGAAAGAAGGCTCAGGGGCCAAGGGAGACATGATGAGAAAGGGAGGAGAGTTCAGTCACGAGCCTCTCATCTCTTTCCATGGAAGAAGTATAAATACACCTGAAGTTCGTCTTCAAGTTTTAATCAGAGAGGAATAACAAAGCTTTAATAAAAGCGTCAGAGTAATTTCCAGTTATGACAACAAACAAACAAACCACCCACACGCCAAATAAATCTCTCAGTGCAAGGAGAAAACAGCAGCTCTCCTAGAGAGCATTTAGAGTTTTCAGAGAAGAGAAAGTCTGCTGACATGTCCACAGGAAACCCATTATTAAAACTCCCTCAGCTCAACCAGTGGTTAATCATGTTCTGAGAGGACATTCCTGGACGGTTAATACAAAGATTACTCTTGTCTCTGCTACAGATCGTCCTGACGCAATTCTTCACACAAAGAAAATGGATTTAGGTTCCAGGACAACCTCAAACCTGCCCCCTTATGTGGCTGAATTATATTGCAACAGCCCCGCTACACACGGCTGCAAAGCACAACACAAAACCTTACATATGTCAAGCTGGGGGAGAAAACACAGCTTGATACAGCGATAAGAAGTATTGCCAACGTTGTGTATCCCGGCACTTCACCTCCTGCCCGCAGCAGCTTTCCGGCTGCCGGCGCGGCACAAGTGAAAACACCAGCTCCTTTTCCTCATCTAAACCACCTCAGGGAAGGGGGGACACACCAAAGGCAGCTGGAAGCCTTGGTGTGTCCCCCCAAAGGCAGCTGGAAGCCTTGGAGGGCGCTGAGCTTTGGAGGAATTGTGCTCCAGGTCAGCACTTTGCCTTGGCTTCCATCTGGCACCGCCGGGTTTGGAGCTGACCCCTCTGGGAGTCAGGAATCAGCTGCTTCCAAGGTCCCTGGTATGATGAGCAAGGTCCCATGGAATGATCGACAAGGTCGTTTGTGCATGACCTTGATGGGTCACTAATTAATTAATGATTCAGAGTGCTCTGGGTGATATTTCCCAGCCAGTTCAGAATAGAACAGTTTGGGTAGGAAGGGACCTTANCTCTTGGGTTTTCTTCTGCGTATCAAAATGACCAACAAAAAAAGTTTGTCATCTTTCCATGTCTCACGGCACTGTTCAGGCACTGAGAGAAACATAAATCCAGGGAATCTCTTCTCCTTGCAGGGAAGAAACAGTGCCCTGGGCAGAGACAGGGATAAAATCCTCCCTGGAACCCGCTCTGCAAACAGGGAGAACAAACAGGCCCCGATTCCTTTGGATTTGTCACCAGAGGGGAAAAAACGTTTTGCAAGTCAATTCTAAGAGCTGAAGAAAAATACCCCTGAGCTGGGAAAGATGGGAGGGCATGGAATGGTTTGGGTGGAAAGGGGATTTAAGGACCACCCAGTGCCACCCCCTGCCATGGGCAGGGACACCTCCCACTATCCCAGGTTGCTCCAAGCCCTGTCTAACCTGGCCTTGGACACTTCCAGGGATCCAGGGGCAGCCCACAGCTCTGGGCAAAGGTAAGAGGAGTTTAAGGGACTCATGAGCACAAATGACATTAAAAGTCACCCCCAGGAATTAAATCACTTGGGCTCACTGGAAAACCTCATCTGGAGGTTTAAACTAAGCCAAGCACTGGAACTGCCTCTCCTCCCTCAGCAAGAAACGAGAGCATTTACAAAGACCTTTGTGTGTGTGTAGGAGGAAAATCAACTTAATCGTACCTTTTTGCAATAAACTTTTGTGGTCTCTCTGATGCTGCATATTAACATATTCTGGCTTTTCAGCAACCACCCAGGCAGCTTTGCAGAGCAGCTTTTAAGAGAAGACGCAGGTGCTGAGCAGTCCTGGCTCTGCCATGCTCCTCTCCCAGCCCACCCACGTGGGAGAGCCCGGAGCATCCTGGACACGTTCACCCGCTCTGCCTCCCTGCAAAGGTCACCTTTGAGCCGAGTGGAAATGGTTTAGGAAAGGGACATGGTGTGTCCTGGAACAATAGTCAGCTCCAGGTTGGATGGTGCTCGGAACAGCCTGGTCTAGTGGAACGTTTCCTGCCCATGGCATGGGGTTTGCAATTGGATGGACTTACGGTCCCTTCCAACCCAAACCATCCTGTCCTTCTACGATTATTAATTCTGTGTGTCGAAAGGGAAAAGCCTGTGGCATCCAAGGAATTATTTCCTTTCCCCCTGGGTGGGGAAGCACTGCCCCAATAAAACGACATTCATCCCAACTGCTCGGTTTATGGTAAATATTCAGCTCAAAGTAGGAGGGAAATACTGACACTCAGGTTGTGGCTTGAGCTGAAACCGAAAGTAAAAGCTTCGTTTCCCAATCCAGTGGTGACACCTAGAGGGAAAGGATTTCACTGCGCGCCCGGCAGCTCCCGATGGTAATGAAAAAGGACTCGCTCAGCTCTGCCTGAGCCAGCAGCGGCTCTGCGGGGTCCCTTATTCCATCCTCTGGAGTGCCTTTGGAGTCCCTTATTCCATCCTCCAGGGTCCCTCTGTGACACAGCAAGAACCAGTCTGGTGTAACAGTGCCCCAGGAAAACACATAGAAAAGACAGAGGAGAAAAGGGAGAAGCCTGAGCCTCTTCCAAGTGCTGCTGGAAGGTCCCTGCCTTCCCAAGGGCTCCCCTGCAGCCGCTCCTGTTCCCAACCAGCCCTCCCAGTGCAGGAAGGGCAGTGGGATGCAAACCATGCTCGGCCCCTCCGGATCACAGCCCGGGGCAGCAGGTGAGCTGTTTATGCCTTCCCTAACATTGCCAGACGGCTTTTGGAGTGCAGCCGCCTTTCCTTCCATTCCCACACTCCGGGACTCCATCTCCACATGCCTTTTTGGCTTTTTAAGCTTTTCTCTTCTCAGCTTCGCACGTTGTGAACGGGCTGTTACACCTCAACCTTGGGGGTGGGAAGGCAAAAAGACATCAGAGGATCCAAGGAAAGCAGCCCGTGCCACTGTGTGGCCTTGGAATTGCTTGCTAAAACCCGCGGGGAACTTTGGCTGAAGCCGGCACTCCTCCTGCTCCACAGAAGGTGGGGCCCACCTGCGTTTGCAATTCTAAGGACATTCTTGGCTTTCTGCCGTTTTGTTTTTTGTTTGTTAAGTCTGGGTTTTCTTTGGCTTCTCCAAAATAAAGAGCAGGAATAAAGGGGAGCAGAGAACCAGCCAAATGGAGCAGGGATGGTGTTTGCAGCACAGATGCACTTTACACCCATTTTAGGGGTGTAAATACCTTTTTTTTTTTTTTTTTTTGAAGAACTTGACCAGCTCAAGGAACAAAGAGCTCATGTCCCATCCAAACATCCGAGAGTCAGGGCTGAAACAATCCGTGCCTTTTCAGAGCCTCCATCCTTGCTTTAATTTCTGGGATCGCTTCAAAGTAACCCTCAATGAAACCACCCGAGGAGGAAAGGCACCTGGAAGTCAAAGCCTGTGATCAAGCCCTGCCTTCCTGTCCATTTACAGGGGAAGCTGCTGAAGGTTTGGTCAGATAATTAGACCCAATTATGGCAGAACATTTAACGAGGTGCTTCCCCCCGCTCCCCGACCAGGATGTGGGATGTGTGGGACCACCAGGTCTGTGGCACCAGAGCTCACCAGGGTTTGTGGCAACCTGGGATTTCAGCTGTGGAGAAAGCCGGGACTCCTTTCCATTTCTCACAGCAAAGGGAGGAGGTTTCCCAGCTGAAACAAATTTGGAACAGTTCAAAGAACGCTTAGGTGGGTGAATATTGCAAGAAACTGCAGCTGCTTTTCAGGAACCGCTGAAATCCTGCAATACTACAGGAAAATCAGTGAATTTACTGGGAATTTCACCATCAGTACCAACAAGGTCACATTTTCATCTATTTACAGATTAGCTATGCTTTAAAAGGTTGGGTTTTTTTGTTTGTTTGTTTGGTTTTTTTGTTTTTTTTTGGTGAAAAACCCATAAAAAAAAGAACTGCCAGTCAGGGCATCAAACAGTGACAGCAACTTCCCAAGACAAAAAAAAATGTCTTTAAGAAGTTGGGTGGTTCTGGATTTCTCGCTGGAAGAACTAACTGGTTTTCACCACTGTTCCTCCCCCAATCCCATACTTTCAGACACTGGCCCCCCAAATTTACTCCCACAAACAGCAACATCCACTGCAACTGCCAGAAGATACCATTTCCATTGCTATCGCCTCCAAAATACAGAAATAAGTAAAGAAATATATTTTTAAACCCGTTGCCCCCAGCTGTCTTCCTCCCACCCACAAAGATGAGCCCTGATCAACGAAGCCTTCATTTATTACATTATATTAATAAGTTTTTAAATGAGTTCTTGTCCTTTATGTACAGAAAGAGTCACAGCTTAGCTGCAGCCACTGGACTTGCATGCTAAAATGCTCTACGTAATTTCTCCCTGTTTTTAATAGATATGAATTTAGACACCTGCTGATCACATTCCCAAGGCCTACATTAGACAGAGACCGAGGAACTCTTTCTTTTCAGGCAATGAAAATTTCCCTACACCTTATCCCAAGTCCTTTTAAAAAAGACATTGGTGAAACAATTCAATACTAAATATTAATTTAATAATTAATATTAA